>CM038721.1:6411485-6691485 GCA_021613375.1 Megaleporinus macrocephalus | reverse complement strand
GGTTGGTACAGTGGTGTACTAACTATGTAAGTGTATCAGATGATTTTTAAAGAATAAAAATGTTTGTATTAAAGTCTATTTTTGTATAGAGGCTTATTTTACATATAGTCTATTATCAGTAATTCTCAGTCCTCTGTCTAAATCTCCTGGTACGGCCGCCAATCCAAGTTAAGGATGTTATTGGACTAATTGGTTGTTAGGACACTCTTGTTCAATTGTGATGCACAGCTGAAAAACATTCTACTAATAAGTGAGTATAAAAGGGAGAACAACATTCTAGGTTAGTTTAGTATCTGAAGATCAGCAGTTGATGGCTTGCTGACCGGCTCAAAATGACCAGAAAGAAACGACTTCTTTAGAGACCCATCAGTCCATTGTTGTGTTCACTCTGATCCCAAACCTTTGAGTGGTGTATGAACACAGCAGCAGAGGAGAACGGCCAGTGCAATATTATGAACTTGCTTCTAATGACTGTTTTGACTGGTCTCTGACTTTTACTCAGTACTGCATTACATCAACACCGTTTTGTCTGTCAGTTTACTCACATTTGGCTCCACTTGTGTTGACGTCATTTATTTTATTAAGGAGGAAATGACATACGCATTGAAATGAAGCGAATGCAGCGGCCCGCTTTCTTAAACGTAGTCCGATATGACCGCGAACGCTCGCCAATCATATCAAATGAAGCGTTTGTGTTCTTCGCGTGGCGTCGCGCTTGCCATAACTTAGTCATACTTCAGTCGGTTCCAGCCTTTTCTCGCATAAGATGTTTTCCTTGTTCAAACAAGTCTGTCTTTGTGCGCTCCGGCATCCATATTTGGTGATTTTGTTTGTAAACCTAGTTGCACCTTTGCGCTGCCCTGCAAAGAGGGGGATGTGCTCAAGTGTCCTACAGTGAAAATGGAGTTTGTATTGGTTTTCTGGAGAGAACCGCTCATCAGTTACGGGTCTGGTCAAAGCCATTGTCCTCATCCATAACTTTTCAGTCAAAACAGGAGCTGGGATTCACCCTATCACACCACTTTTTCTTTAAGATCTGTGAAATTAAGAGGTGAAGATGTAAACAGAGTCATTCAGAGTGGATACCAGTGGTTGCTGATGGGAACCAGATGTCCTCCTCTAAGTTATTCCTTATCGAAAGTGGTTATAAATATGTTCTCTCTGAGGTTGTGTTGATGGTGGAGGGGGACGTGAAGGGCGTGGTGAGGGAAAGTAGAAGGAAATTATTATTTTCAGATCATCAGCAGTCCATATACAAAACTGTAGGTTCACAGGCAGTTTTGATAGTAAATAAAATAACTACAGGACTTGGACAATGAAACTGAAACACCTGGTTTTAGGCCACAATAATTTATTAGTATGGTGTAGGGCCTCCTTTTGTGGCCAATACAGCGTCCATTCGTGTTGGGAATGACAAATACAAGTCCTGCACAGTGGTCAGAGGGATTTAAAGACATTCTTCTTGCAGGATAGTGTTCAGGTCACTACGTGATGCTGGTGGAGGAAAACGTTTCCTGAGTCGCTCCTCCAACACACCCCAAAGTGGCGCAATAATATTTAGATCTGGTGACTGTGCAGGCCATGAGAGATGTTCAACTTCACTTTCATGTTCATCAAATCAATCTTTCTCCAGTCTTGCTGTGTGTATTGGTGCATCGTCATCCTGATACACGGCACCGCCTTCAGGATACAATGTTTGAACCATTGGATGCACATGGTCCTTCAGAATGTTTCAGTAGTGCTTGGCAGTGACGCGCCCATCTAGCACAAGTACTGGGCAAAGGGAATGCCATGATACGGCAGCCCAAACCATCACTGATCCACCCCCATGCTTCACTCTGGACATGCAACAGTCTGGGTGGTACGCTTTTTTGGGGCTTCTCCACACCGTAACTCTCCCGGATGTGGGGAAAACAGTAAAGGTGGACTCATCAGAGAACAATACATGTTTCACATTGTCCACAGCCCAAGATTTGCGCTCCTTGCACCATTGAAACCGACGTTTGGCATTGGCACGAGTGACCAAAGGTTTGGCTATAGCAGCCCGGCCGTGTATATTGAACCTGTGGAGCTCCTGACGGACAGTTCTGGTGAAAACAGGAGAAGCTGAGGTGCACATTTAATTCTGCTGTGATTTGGGCAGCCGTGGTTTTATGTTTTTTGGATACAATCCGGGTTAGAACCCAACATCCCTTTCAGACAGCTTCCTCTCGCGTCCACAGTTAATCCTGTTGGATGTGGTTGGTCCTTCTTGGTGGTCTGCTGACATAACCCTGGATACCGTGGCTCCTGATACATCACAAAGACTTGCTGTCTTGGTCACAGATGCGCCAGCAAGACGTGCACCAACAGTTTGTCCTCTTTTGAACTCTGGTATGTCCCATAATGTTGTGTTATTGCAGTATTTTGAGTAAAACTGTGCTCTTACCTGCTAACTGAACTTCACACTCTGATCTTACTGGTGCAATGTGCAATTAATGAAGATTGGCCACCAGACTGGTCTAATTTAGCCATGAAACCGCCCACACTACAATGACAGGTGTTTCAGTTTCATTGTCCAACCCCTGTATATTTAACATGGAGACCACTGGTTCTCATCACCACCACTATAAAGAAGTAACATCAAACCACTCTGCATCACTTTGTTTACATCTCGAATGTTTTAAAAAAAAAAGTCCAGCTTTAAAATTTTATTCTTCTTTAAAATTTGACCCAGGCCTCATTATTAATTCCTGCACCCACCAGATTCAACCAGTAATAAGTTGCTCAATCCATGTCTTAATATCAGAATTTCAGAATGTCATCACTTTATTATGAAATCAACTCATCTTAAGTTTTAAATTTCTGTTGATGCTGAGATGAATTAAAACGTTTATTAAAGCCTTTCAAAGCAGTATCACAGGTTTTTAGTCATATTTGTTCAAATTATAAGAAATGTAAACATGTCTGTAAAATCTTTATTTGCATTATATATATATATATATATATATATATATATATATATATATATATATATATATATATATATATATATATATGCAAATAAGGATTTTACAGACATGTTCCTTATAATTTGCACAAAAAATGCTCAAAGCTTTGAAAGGCTTTAATAAACGTTTGAATTCAAATGTTTAGGCCTTTTATTTGACTTTTTGCCGTCATATCCCACAATCCCCCTGAAGGTTAAGGATCTGGTCATCTTGTGACCGGAAGTTCGCTGGTTTTGATCCCCTGAACCAACAGCACATGACTGAAGTGGCACCGAACCCTCAACTATATATATATATATATATATATATATATATATATATATATATATATATATAAGTGGGTTAGATGCAGAGTTTGAATAGTTCTACCTTTTTTCTTTATCTTTATATATATATATATATAATATATATATATATATATATATATATATATATATATATATATATAGTTTCATGCCAAATATTTGCCAAATATTTTATTGTACATTTTACAAAATTGTAAAAATTAACTAAAATTTATTTCACTGCATGGATGGTTAAATGCGGAGGTCGAATTCCACTGTGTGCAAACACATGTTTTTCTTTATCTTCTTTATATATATATATATATATATATATATATATATATATATATATATATATATATATATATATATATATATATATATATATAGTTTTGTTGTTTTAAATACAGAAAGTTTTATGCCAAATATTTTATTGTTCATTTTACAAAATTGTAAAAAAATTAACTAAAATAAATGTTTGCCTTTTAAAAGATACTCTGTCTATCTTTGGGATATATGTGCTGCGAAATGTGTTAAATAAATGTGATAACTGAGATTATTTAATGGTGAAATTCAGAGAAGTATGAATGCACATTGAGAACTCACATTGTTAAAAAGGCACGAGGACAATAAAAGGCCACTTGTGTCTGCCTTGGAATCGAAGGGTTAGTAAAACCTGGCACGCTCAGTGCCGGTGGCAGACTCAGGCATTTTCACAGTATCATGCTATTCGCTTTAATAGCCTGTTTAACAGAAAGCACGGCGTAACTCTATCCAAGTATGTTACGCTCTCTCTAATAAATGCCGTCTAGCTAATAATTCACTTTTCTGCGTGATGACATGTAGGCGTCGTTTGTGTCCAGTTGGTGTGGGCGTTCTTTGGTAGGACTTGAGTAATCCGATAGGTCAAGCTCTCCAGGATCTCTCTCCCCATTGGCTGGCGCTCAGGAATCCAGCTTGTCGTCTCACAGTGTGTTATTAATACGTAGTAAAAGCGCTCCTAATGAGGCGCTGGCGGTTACGCTCCGTTCTCCTCTCAGCGGTGGCTCTTTCGCCGCACTCCTGAAAGACGAGCGTGGAAAAATAGACACAGCAGCGGCCTGTTGCTGAATATTGTTTATTTTTGTTTTCCTCAAGTATTTCTTTGCTCACTTGCTAGTTAGCATTCATCATTGCACGCGATTAAGGTGTTCATTTGCTCAAAAATAACGTAGGCGCCAAGTTTGATTGACCGAGTGTCGTTGGAAGCTTAAGCAAAAGCAATTACACAGCATGTTTAATTTCCAAACGCCTTGATGGATTCGGTTTTTTCATTCCCAGACCCTTGACCAGGCCTCAAAAATTTATTTCATTACGCCCATTAAATTCCAGGACTTGCCGAGTGGGGTTCCAACAGTAATTATTTTCTTGGGGCACCCAAAGCATTGGCTGGATTCCATGGCTGGACGCAGTAGCCATTGCCAGACTGGGAAAGCTCCTCCGCACTAAAAAGCATTAGCGTCGCTAAACCTCGCGGCTCGTATAAAAGGGGTTTCCCTCAGCCTCTGTGCTCGCAAGTTCTTGGCAAATCCGAGTAAGAAATGCCTTGATTTGTAACTGAGCTGGCAGAGGTCCAGCTGCAGTAAAACCCTCTGGTGTAAATATATCGTTTTATATACATTTACATGGTTGGTCTTGAGTTACCAGATACAGTGACGTTTAAAAGGTTGGAATTGGAAAAAAGAAACGACCAGCTTGACCCGCATGACCAACTTGACCAAGACGGTCGGCCAGTATGACTAACTTGACCAAGATAGTCTGCCAGTATGACCAACTTGACCAAGATGATCTGCTAGTATGACCAACTTGACCAAGATAGTCTGCCAGTATGACCAACTTGACCAAGATGATCTGCCAGTATGACTAACTTGACCAAGATGGTCTGCCAGTATGACTAACTTGACCAAGATGGTCTGCCAGTATGACTAACTTGACCAAGATGGTCTGCCAGTATGACCAACTTGACCAAGATGATCTGCCAGTATGACTAACTTGACCAAGATGGTCTGCCAGTATGACTAACTTGACCAAGATGGTCTGCCAGTATGACCAACTTGACCAAGATGGTCTGCCAGCATGACCAACTTGACCAAGATGGTCTGCCAGCAAGACCAACTTGACCAAGATGGTCTGCCAGTATGACCAACTTGACCAAGATGGTCTGCCAGTATGACCAACTTGACCAAGATGGTCTGCCAGTATGACCAACTTGACCAAGATGGTCTGCCAGTATGACTAACTTGACCAAGATGGTCTGCCAGTATGACTAACTTGACCAAGATGATCTGCCAGTATGACCAACTTGACCAAGATGGTCTGCCAGTATGACCAACTTGACCAAGATGGTCTGCCAGTATGACTAACTTGACCAAGATGATCTGCCAGTATGACCAACTTGACCAAGCTGATCTACCAGCATGACCAACTTTTCCAAGCTGTTTAATCAGAATAACTATCTTGCCCAGGCTGGTCCATCAGCATGACAAACATTACCCAGCTGGTCCATCAGCATGACAAATTTTACCAAACTGGTTGACCAGAATGACCATCTTGACCAAGCTGGTGCACCAGCATGATCAACTTTACTGGGCTGGTTGACTTGCGTGACAAACTTTAACAAGCTTGTTGACCAGCATGACCAGTCTGACCAAGCTGGTCCATCAGCATGACAAATTTTACCAAACTGGTTGACCTGAATGACCCTTTTGACCAAGCTGGTGCACCAGCATGATCAAATTTACTGAGCTGGTTGACTTGCGTGACCAACTATACCAAGCTTGTTGACCAGCATGACTAATCTGACCAATCTGATCCATCAGCATGACAAATTTTACCAATCTGGTTGACCAGAATGACCCTCTTGACTAAGCTGGTCAACCAGCATGACCACCTTGTCCAAGTTGGTTGGCCAATGTGGCCAGCTTTACAAAGCTTGTTGATCAGCATGACCAAGTTGGCTTACCAGCATGGCAAACTTTTCCAAGCTGGTTGACCAGAATGGCCATCTTGACCAAGCTGGTCCACCAGCCGGAACAACTTGTCTAAGCTGGTTAACCTGTGTGACCAACATTACTAAGCAGCATGACCAACTTGACCAAGATAGGGTGATCAACAAGACCAGCATGACCAAAGCTGGTTGACCCACATGACCAACTTTTTGAAGCTAGTCAACAAGAAAGACGGTAACCAGCTCAACCAATGTGACCAAGCTGATCTATGAGCTGAACGTGATCATGCAGGTCAACCAGCTTAGTAAAGTTGCTTTTACAGGCCATGCTGGTGTACCAGCTAAACCGCCAAACTCAAATAAAAAAATATCCCCTATGCTGGTCAATCAGTCTAACCAGGTAGTTGACCAGCACAGAGTATGACCACCAAAGACCACCAAAGACCATTTAAGACCTTCTTAAACCAGCGGCTAGCTCTTCTTATCAGGATTTCTGAACACGATTACATTTTTTAAAATAGTGTGCTTCCGAAGAGGAAACAGTTGGAGCTGGTTGTTATCAAATCAGCTAATACAGGTTGTGTCTCAAACCCTAGTGAGTGTCTAAGTAGGCTGTCTATGTAGGCAGCTGTGTAAGTATCAGCGTTCTCTCCTCATCTCTCCTCATAAAACAGATTACTGAGACGCTCTAGTTAGAGAGAGACTGCATCACGGCTTGTTCCCCCCACTGCAGCACGCCACCGGTGGTTTAGCTGGTTGCTAAATAAGCCAGTACCGACACACTACTTATAAGAGTGAGTGTGTCCTGGGTGCAGAGAGCTGTGTCCTGTGGAAACTCTGGATCAACCAATTAAACAGCAGCCTCAGATCACCTGCTTACCAAAAGTTGATGCTCCTACATACACTCTCATCAGCCCTGCATACAGGAAGTGTGCACAATGTAAGCAATCAAATAGCATTTTATATTTATTATTTTAATACATTCTAACATGGCTATTAGACACAGTGTAACTAAATGAAGTTTTATTTATTTTGTAGGAGTTTTCAAGGGGGCTATGTAGGCAGCTCACTAAGGTTTGAGACAGACCCATAGTTGCATAAAAAGTCAAGCCTCTTGACCCCTCTAGCAGTCTGCTTCTCTGGGATATGTAGGTCTAAAACAGTGAAGCTCTTGGTCAAAGATGCAAGTTTCACACACACAGAACGTTGTGCTCCAGAACTCCTGATTTTGGCCGTAAGTCATATTGTATTGTGTTCTATTCTAGGAATATCTGACGCCGCAGGAGCTGTTGTGTCTGGTTTCTATTGTTCCTTATTGTTTACTGGATTAGGTTGTTTTTACTGAGGGCTCCCAGAAAACCACGAGAGTTTCCTTTTTTCAGTCAATCATTTTGAGATTCAGATCTGATTCAGTACAGCTGAGTGCACACCGACAGTGAGTCAGCTAAAAAGTAGTTTTCTCAGAAGAAGAAAACATATATAGTATAATCCTGAAAATATAAATATACACAGAGCACAGAGTATGTTTTGCTTGGTCTAGTTGATCCAGAACGTCAACCACGTTAAGCACCAAAGACCATTTAAGACCTTCTTAAACCAGCGGCTAGCTCTTCTTATCAGGATTTCTGAACACGATTACAATTTTTTAAATAGTATGCTTCCGAAGAGGAAACAGTTGGAGCTGGTTGCTATCAAATCAACTAATACAGGGTGTGTCTCAAACCCTAGTGAGTGTCTAAGTAGGCTGTCTAGGTAGCAGCTGTGTAAGTATCAGTGTTCTCTCCTCATCTCTCCTCATAAAACAGATTACTGAGACGCTCTAGTTAGAGAGAGACTGCGTCACGGCTTGCTCCCCCCACTGCAGCATGCAACCGCTGTTTTAGCTGGTTGCTAAGCTACCCGCCGGCATCCAGAACAATAGCCCGAGGCTATAGTATAATCTTCAAAATATAAAACATAAAATATAAAACATAAAATATACTTCAAAACATTTAATATGATTAAAACTACTGTTTCAATACAGTACTTTGACTACTAGCTGACAACTTTATATATATATATACACACACACACTGTCTACACACCTAACATATTCTTAACACACACACAGATATATATATATATATATATATATATATATATATATATATATATATATATATATATATATATATATATATATATATATATATATATATATATATATATATATACTGTCTACACACCTAAAATATTCTTAACACACACACACACACATGTGATGTCTCTGCAGAATGTTGGTGATTGGTGGTCCCGCTGTTCATGTACAGAGGGGGCCAGGCAGTTCTAATTCAGCGCCATACCAATTTCTAATGACAGTAAAACTGACCAATCATATCTTCCCTCTAAGTGGGCGGGGCTTAACTGTGTGATCATTTCCGCCCACTGTGGCGACGCTAGCTGGAGAAACAGCTGGCTAGCGCTAGGCTATCGCCGCTAGCTAGTTTGCGGAGTCATGATGGAAGCCCATGCCCCCCCCCCCAAACTGTCAAACCCACCCCCTCTGAAAACTCGAGCGAAATATTTGAAATATCAAATCACGAGAGTAATAAAAAACATTAAAGGAGGAAGAAAAGACAGCTTGAGCATGTTTATGATAAATAAATAAATATAATAAAATATGTATATATATGTCAGAGATGTAAGGATCGCTATGTATCGGTATCGGCTAATTTTTAATCAAAATATGTGATCGGTGATCGGATATTTCTCCAATTTAGCCGATCCCAAGAGCCAATCGATGGCGTTAAACAAATGAGCCTAATTTCTGTATTTCCAGCCAGCATTTTGTTGAAACCCCCTCTGGCCAGGTCCTTGCAATTCCTATCTTAACCACTAGGGGGAAACACACACCCTTTCATTTTCCACAGACTGACTAAAGCAGCGGCCTCGCGAGAACAGTTTGCGTTTATGGCATGTGCTGATAGAAAACATCGTCTGTCTGGCAGTTTGTTACCGTAGTGACGCAGACTCATCCAGGGCGTTTTTAAAATTAGTAAAAAAGTCTTGTTGGGGAACCAAGAGAAAGACAAACACTACTAATCTGATACGCTTTAAGAGTACCCCATGCAACATGGCATACAGCCCCGCCCTCGATCGTTATCAGCTAACGGACATCGGCCTATCGCGCTGAAGGGTGATCGGCGATCGGAATCGGCCTCAAAAACACCGATCAAACCTTTCATTATATTTATTTATTTGTTTGTTTGTTTATTTATTATTATTATTACTTTTGCATCTTTGATATTGTCGTTTCTGTGTGATCATAACATATCATCACATATTAACATGTATATGAGGTTTGGATTCCTTTAAATCAAACCAGGTGAGGTGTTTCTGTAGGAGAGCTACACTCTGGCTGTGTTTGTAAAGTGTTTGTGAAATGTTCTTGTTGTTGTTCTCCTGGTACAGCGCTGAAGACGGTGATTGAAGTTCAGCTGGGCAGTCGTGGCTTGCGGCTAACAGCCAAAGGGCCGGACATGATAGGTGAGTAAAGTCATTAACTCAAAACAACAAACTACTGTACAAAAAACAACTCAGCTGATAGTTTAAATACTTTATCTGATTAATAGGTGTATTTTCACCAGTAAGAACAGCAGATCTGATTAGAACTGATGTAAATAATCATACATACAATACAAAGTAACATGAATATGTTATTGTGAAAGAAGTAGATCAGATCTTGATCCAGTTTGAAGAACAAAGTGTAGTTCCAGATTTCTCCTGGACGCCCCAGACATTGTATATTTTTATTTGAAATACTTTGTAAATGCTTGTTGCTCTTTATATGTTTGTTTGGTAGTTTTTTAAATGTTTGACTGGTTGTTTTTTAAATGTTTGACTGGTAGTTTTTAAATGTTTCACTGGTAGTTTTTAAATGTTTCACTGGTTGTTTTTAAATGTTTCACTGGTTGTTTTTTAAATGTTTGACTGGTAGTTTTTTAAATGTTTCACTGGTTGTTTTTTAAATGTTTGACTGGTAGTTTTTTAAATGTTTCACTGGTAGTTTTTAAATGTTTCACTGGTAGTTTTTTAAATGTTTGACTGGTAGTTTTTTAAATGTTTCACTGGTAGTTTTTTAAATGTTTGACTGGTAGTTTTTTAAATGTTTGATTGGTAGTTTTTTAAATGTTTGACTGGTAGTTTTTTAAATATTTGATTGGTAGTTTTTTAAATGTTTGACTGGTAGTTTTTTAAATATTTGACTGGTAGTTTTTTAAATGTTTGTCTGGTAGTTTTTTTAAATGTTTGACTGGTAGTTTTTTAAATATTTGACTGGTAGTTTTTTAAATGTTTGATTGGTAGTTTTTTAAATGTTTGACTGGTAGTTTTTTAAATGTTTGATTGGTAGTTTTTTAAATGTTTGACTGGTAGTTTTTTAAATATTTGACTGGTAGTTTTTTAAATGTTTGTCTGGTAGTTTTTTTAAATGTTTGACTGGTAGTTTTTTAAATATTTGACTGGTAGTTTTTTAAATGTTTGATTAGCAGTTTTTTAAATGTCTGGTAGTTTTTTAAATGTTTGGCTGGTAGTTTTTTAAATGTTTGACTGGTAGTTTTTTTAAATGTTTGACTGGTAGTTTTTAAATGTTTGACTGGTAGTTTTTTAAATGTTTGACTGGCAGTTTTTTTAAATATTTGACTGGTAGTTTTTAAAATGTTTGACTGGTAGGATTTTAAATGTTTGACTGGTAGTTTTTTAAATGTTGACTGGTAGTTTTTTTAAATGTTTGACTGGTAGTTTTTTTAAATGTTTTTCTGGTAGTCTTTTAAATATTTGACTGGTAGTTTTTAAAATGTTTGACTGGTAGGATTTTAAATGTTTGACTGGTAGTTTTTTAAATGTTTGACTGGTAGTTTTTTCAAATGTTTGACTGGTAGGTTTTTAAATGTTTGACTGGTAGTTTTTTAAATGTTTGACTGGTAGTTTTTTAAATGTTTGACTGGTAGTTTTTTAAATGTTTGACTGGTAGTTTTTAAATGTTTGACTGGTTGTTTTTTAAATGTTTGACTGGTAGTTTTTTAAATGTTTGGCTGGTAGTTTTTTAAATGTTTGACTGGTAGTTTTTTAAATGTTTGACTGGTAGTTTTTTAAAATGTTTCACTGGTTGTTTTTTAAATGTTTGTCTGGTAGTTTTTTAAATGTTTGACTGGTAGTTTTTTAAATGTTTGACTGGTAGGTTTTTAAATGTTTGACTGGTAGTTTTTTTAAAATATTTGGCTGGTAGTTTTTTAAATGTTTGACTGGTAGTTTTTTAAATGTTTGACTGGTAGTTTTTTAAATGTTTGACTGGTAGTTTTTAAATGTTTGACTGGTAGTTTTATAAATGTTTGTCTGGTAGTTTTTTAAATATTTAACTGGTAGTTTTTTAAATGTTTGATTGGTAGTTTCTTAAATGTTTGTCTGGTAGTTTTTTAAATGTTTGTCTGGTAGTTTTTTAAATATTTGACTGGTAGTTTTTAAAATGTTTGTCTGGTAGTTTTTTTAAATATTTGTCTGGTAGTTTTTTTAAATGTTTGTCTGGTAGTTTTTTAAATATTTGACTGGTAGTTTTTAAATGTTTGGCTGGTAGTTTTTTTTAAATGTTTGACTGGTAGTTTTTTAAATGTTTCACTGGTAGTTTTTTAAATGTTTCACTGGTAGTTTTTAAATCTTTGACTGATTGTTTTTTAAATGTTTGACTGGTAGTTTTTAAATGTTTCACTGGTAGTTTTTTAAATGGTTGACTAGTAGTTTTTTAAATGTTTGACTGTTTTTTTTTAATGTTTGACTGGTTGTTTTTTAAATGTTTGACTGGTAGTTTTTTAAATGTTTGACTGGTTGTTTTTTAAATGTTTGACTGGTAGTTTTTTAAATGTTTGACTGGTTGTTTTTTAAATGTTTGACTGGTAGTTTTTTAAATGTTTCACTGGTAGTTTTTAAATCTTTGACTGATTGTTTTTTAAATGTTTGACTGGTAGTTTTTAAATTTTTCACTGGTAGTTTTTTAAATGTTTCACTGGTAGTTTTTTAAATGTTTGACTGGTTGTTTTTTTAAATGTTTCACTGGTTGTTTTTTAAATGTTTGACTGGTAGTTTTTTAAATGTTTGACTGGTTGTTTTTTAAATGTTTGACTGGTTGTTTTTAAATGTTTGACTGGTAGTTTTTTTTAAATGTTTGACTGGTAGTTTTTTAAATGTTTGACTGGTACTTTTTTGACAGGTAATGTATATGGTCAAGTCTTTTGGTCCTTTTATTGTGAAATTTGTCTTTTGTAATTTTCTAAGCCTGTTTGAACAGATAAACTTCGACTGTAGAGATAAACTTTTGTACAGTTACTGTTTATTGACTGACTAAACTCTTCGGGGAAAAACTTCACAAACTAAGAGACTAAGTGAAAGTTCTGGCACGTTTTATATTTAATGTTTTATTTATTCAGTGTGTTCAACTATGTAAACAGAAACTGCACTAAAGTTATATATTTAGTGTGTTCCCTGTAGATGTTCTCTCTCTCTCTTTCTCTCTCTCTCTCTCCCTCTCTCTCTCTCTCTCTCTCTCTCTCTCTCTTTCTCTCTCTCTCTCTCCCTCTCTCTCTCCCTCTCTCTCTCTCTCTCTCTCTCTCTCACTATCTGTCTGTATGTGTTTGACACGTTGCGGTCCTGACTGCCTCAGTGACAGTGTGCTGCTCAGTAGAGGGAAGCTGTGAGGAGTCACACATTTTAAATTCATAAACGCAGCTTCAGGGATTGTGGAGTGATATTTTGGTGAGGAATTCTGTCGCCTGTGTGAAACAAAGTACAGACTGGAGTTCAGCTGTGAGATGGCTGCTACTGGTTTTAGTTATAGGATGTATTTCTGTCCATGTTTATGGGCATCAGTGAGTCATACAGCGTCAGAAACCACATAGTCTTAGTATTAATATTATTACTGATTCATTCTCTTTCACTCTGTTCTTTAATGCTCAGGACCACCACAGAGCAGGTACTATTAGGGAGGTGGATCATTCTCAGCACTGCGGTGACACTGATGTGGTGGTGGTGTGTTAGTGTATGTTGTGCTTGTGTGAGTGGATCAGACACAGCAGTGCTGCTGATGGAGTGTTTAAACTCCTCAGTGTCACTGCTGGACTGAGAATAGACCACCAACCAGCAACAACCAGACAGCAGTGTCCTGTGTCCACTGATGAAGGACTAGAGAACACAAACTGTGCAGAAGCAGATGAGCTACTGTCTCTGACTTTACATCTACAGAGTAGACCAGTAAGGCAGTGGACAGTGGGGTGGACAAAGTGTTTAAAAACACTGCTGCGTCTGATCCACTTCTACCAGCACAACACACACTAACACCCCACCACCACCACGTCAATGTCAGTGCAGTGCTGAGATTGATCCATCACTCAAATAGTTCCTGCTCTCATTCTGTCTCTCTCTTTCTGTCTCTCTCTCTCATTCTGTCTCTCTCTCTGTCTCTCTCATTCTGTCTCTCATTCTCTCGCTCTCTCTCTCTCATTCTGTCTCTCTCTGTCTCTCTCTCTCATTCTGTCTCTCTCTCTGTCTCTCTCATTCTGTCTCTCATTCTCTCGCTCTCTCTCTCTCATTCTGTCTCTCTCTTTCTCTCATTCTGTCTCTCTCTTTCTGTCTCTGTCTCTCTCTCTCGGTCTCTCTCTCATTCTGTCTCTCTCTCTGTCTCTTTCTGTCTCTCTCTGTCTGTCTGTCTCTCTCTCTCTCTCTCTGTCTTTCTTTCTCTGTCTCTCATTCTGTCTATCTCTTTCTCTCTCTTTCTGTCTGCCTCTCTGTGTATCTCTCTGCCTTCTTTCTCTCTGTCTGTCTGTCTCTCTCTCTCTGTCTCTCTCTCTCTGTCTCTCTCTCTGTCTTTCTTTCTTTCTCTGTCTCTCATTCTATCTCTTTCTCTCTCTTTCTGTCTGTCTCTCTCTGTGTATCTCTCTGTCTTTCTTTCTCTCTGTCTCTCTTATTTTGTCTCTCTTTTTATGTGTCTCCCTTGCTCTCTCATTCTGTATCTCTCTGTCTTTCCTTCTCTCTGTCTCTCTCTCTCTCACTCCCTCACTCTGTCTCTCTCTCTCTCTCTAAAGTTGCCATCCTGTATTTACCTCTGAACTCCCACATCTTCATTTCCGCTACTCAGGATTCCTCCGTTTCTCTCCTCTCACTCTCACACAAACATTACGGGAGCTTTTAAAGCTCCTCCCGCCGTGTTTTCACAGCTCCGCACCTTATTGGTTGAGCACATCTCCGCCCGGGGCCCAGAGGCTCTCACTGCATGTTTGTTTTGTCAGTCTTTTCAAAAATGAGAGTTTGTGTGACCTTAAAATTACTTCCACAGATCATTTATCAACTATCAGGAGACTCGCAACCCAGACCTGGAGCAGTCCAGCACGGACAGAGCGGTGAAAAAAAGAAAAGTGGGAAACGACCGCAGACGAACGAGAGAAAGCTAAACGCAAACGGTCCAGTTACCCAGCCGTCAGGTTCATGAACTCGGGCGAAACTAAATATTATCAGAAGCTGTTTCAGAAATGGATAATCATATTTCCTCTGGAGAAGCCCTGCTAGGATTTCTGTGTTGAGAGATATTCCCGTTATAAATGATTCCTTAACATGAAATAGCCGAATCTGTGCGAATGTTTAATCACTTCATGTCGACAAATACATTACGGCCCTGGTGGAAATCGTACACAGCCCTGACAATCGCAGACGTGTAAATAATGACACCAGCGTCCGCCCTTCAATTGTTTCCAAATGGAAAGCTTGTTCTGAGAGCAGCTTAATGTGTTTCACCACAAATACAGACAGCGGTACGCGTGTTATAAGCAGGAAAAAAACGACAGAACAAATGGCAGCAGCGACATGAGAAATAAGCAGCTGAGCAGCTGAGCACGATTAGGCCACAGTTTGTTTTCCAACCCGCGTGCTTTTATTGTGGGAAAGTTCTTTCCAATTACTGAACACCTTCATTTACATAAACACACCACTCAGCTCCATGATCTTCTCTACAGTGTGCTAACAGCCTGAGAAGAACTCATTCAGAGAGAAGAGGGAGGACAACAGCACGTATATTATACACTGAATGGCCACTTTATTAGAAACACCCACTTTGTACCTCTAACTGGCCACTTTATTAGAAACACCTAGCTTATATTTCCGCTTAATGGCCACTTTATTAGAAACACCCACCTTTTACTTCTAATAACTGGCCACTTTATTAGAAACACCTACCTTGAACGTCTATAACTGGCCACTTTATTAGAAACAAATATCTTCTACTTCCACTAACTGGTCACTTTATTAGAAACGCCTACTTTGTACCTCTAACTGGCCACTTTTTTAGAAACACCTAGTTTGTACCTCTAACTGGCCACTTTATTAGAAACACCTAACTTGAATTTCCTCTTACTGGCCACTTTATTGGAAACAAATATCTTCTACTTCCACTAACTGGTCACTTTATTAGAAACACCTACATTGACCTCCACTTACTGGCCACTTTATTAGAAACACCTACTTTGTACCTCTAACTGGCCACTTTATTAGAAACACCTACCTTATATTTCCCTTTACTGGCCACTTTCTTGGAAACACCTACCTTGTACTTCTATAACTGGCCACTTTATTAGAAACACCTCCCTTGAACGTCTATAACTGGCTACTTTATTAAAAACACCCACCTTGTATTTCCGCTTACTGGCCACTTTATTAGAAACTTCTCTTGTACTTCTAGTAACTGGCCACTTTATTAGAAACATCTATCTTTTGCTTCTGATAACTGGCCACTTTATTAGAAACACACACCTTGTATTTCCATTTACTGGCCACCTTATTAGAAACAAATATCTTCTACTTCCACTAACTGGTCACTTTATTAGAAACACCTACTTTGTACCTCTAACTGGCCACTTTTTTAGAAACACCTAGCTTATATTTCCGCTTAATGGCCACTTTATTAGAAACACCCACCTTTTACTTCTAATAACTGGCCACTTTATTAGAAACACCTACCTTGAACGTCTATAACTGGCCACTTTATTAGAAACAAATATCTTCTACTTCCACTAACTGGTCACTTTATTAGAAACGCCTACTTTGTACCTCTAACTGGCCACTTTTTTAGAAACACCTAGTTTGTACCTCTAACTGGCCACTTTATTAGAAACACCTAACTTGAATTTCCTCTTACTGGCCACTTTATTGGAAACAAATATCTTCTACTTCCACTAACTGGTCACTTTATTAGAAACACCTACATTGACCTCCACTTACTGGCCACTTTATTAGAAACACCTACTTTGTACCTCTAACTGGCCACTTTATTAGAAACACCTACCTTATATTTCCCTTTACTGGCCACTTTCTTGGAAACACCTACCTTGTACTTCTATAACTGGCCACTTTATTAGAAACACCTCCCTTGAACGTCTATAACTGGCCACTTTATTAAAAACACCCACCTTGTATTTCCGCTTACTGGCCACTTTATTAGAAACTTCTCTTGTACTTCTAGTAACTGGCCACTTTATTAGAAACATCTATCTTTTGCTTCTGATAACTGGCCACTTTATGATCTTCTCTACAGTGTGCTAACAGCCTGAGAAGAACTCATTCAGAGAGAAGAGGGAGGACAACAGCACGTATATTATACACTGAATGGCCACTTTATTAGAAACACCCACTTTGTACCTCTAACTGGCCACTTTATTAGAAACACCTAGCTTATATTTCCGCTTAATGGCCACTTTATTAGAAACACCCACCTTTTACTTCTAATAACTGGCCACTTTATTAGAAACACCTACCTTGAACGTCTATAACTGGCCACTTTATTAGAAACACCTACTTTGTACCTCTAACTGGCCACTTTATTAGAAACACCTACCTTATATTTCCCTTTACTGGCCACTTTCTTGGAAACACCTACCTTGTACTTCTATAACTGGCCACTTTATTAGAAACACACACCTTGTATTTCCATTTACTGGCCACCTTATTAGAAACAAATATCTTCTACTTCCACTAACTGGTCACTTTATTAGAAACACCTACTTTGTACCTCTAACTGGCCACTTTTTTAGAAATACCTACTTTGTACCTCTAACTGGCCACTTTATTAGAAACACCTAACTTGAATTTCCTCTTACTGGCCACTTTATTGGAAACAAATATCTTCTACTTCCACTAACTGGTCACTTTATTAGAAACACCTACATTGACCTCCACTTACTGGCCACTTTATTAGAAACACCTACTTTGTACCTCTAACTGGACACTTTATTAGAAACACCTACCTTATATTTCCTTTTACTGGCCACTTTATTAGAAACACCTATCTTGTACTTCCACTAACTGGCCATTTTATTAGAATACCTACTTTTACTTCCACTAACTGGCCACTTTATTAGAAACACCTGCCTTGTACTTCTAATAACTGGCCTCTTTTTTAGAAACACCTACCTTGGTCTTCCACTCACTGGCCATTTTTTTAGAAACAGCAACCTAGCGCTTCCACTAACTGGCCACTTTATTAGAAACACCTACCTTCTACTTCCACTAACTGGTCACTTTATTAGAAACACTTATTGTGTAATTCCACTAACTGGCCACTTTATTAGAAACAGAGAGGTTTTTAATAAAGTGGTCCGTATGAATGATTCGTGTTTGCTTTGCTGTGTGTTAGTGATTGAAGCCCACTCCCCCGGTGGACGGAGAGAGGAGTTAGCCTTCAGCTCCACAGGCTCATACACACTGGCTAACAGCACTGTGGAGTACCAGAGAGGAAGTGAGAGGCAAACTCTGCGCTGCCACGGGCCTCTGTCTGCAGACTTCACCATCAAGGTGGGTGATAAACAAGGCCTGCCTGCACTCTCACTGACAAAGCCTACCTAACTGTACCTTTCAGGGTCCATCAGTGGTCTCAGAGGTGGGGCAGTACTGTGCGATAACACAACAAAGACACTTTTATTTCATATCTGAGAAGACACCAAACCAAAGACAATTCAGAGAACACTGGTGACCAAATCTGGTTCATGTGGTCAGACTGTAGTTGTGTTTGCTAGCAAGTCCACCTTAATCTCCTTGTGCTGAGCAGACCAGATAGGGGCAAAGTTCTATGATGTGAATCAGATTTGAATATATAGATTTGAATATATATATATATATATATATATATATATATATATATATATATATATATATATATATATATATATATATATATATATATATATACAGAGTTAGTTCTGGTTTGGGTTACTACAGAGACAGAGTTAGTTCTTGTTTGGGTTAGTACAGAGACAGAGTTAGTTCTGGTTTGGGTTACTATAGAGACAGAGTTAGTTCTGGTTTGGGTTACTACAGAGACAGAGTTCGTTCTGGTTTGGGTTAGTACAGAGACAGAGTTAGTCCTGGTTTGGGTTAGTACAGAGACAGAGTTAGTTCTGGTTTGGGTTAGTACAGAGAGAGTTAGTTCTGGTTTGGGTTAGTACAGAGAGAGTTAGTTCTGGTTTGGGTTAGTACGTAGACAGAGTTAGTTCTGCTTTAGGTTAGTACAGAGACAGAGTTAGTCCTGGTTTGGGTTAGTACAGAGACAGAGTTAGTTCTGGTTTGGGTTAGTACAGAGACAGAGTTAGTTCTGGTTTGGGTTAGTACAGAGACAGAGTTAGTTCTGGTTTGGGTTAGTACGTAGACAGAGTTAGTTCTGCTTTAGGTTAGTACAGAGACAGAGTTAGTCCTGGTTTGGGTTAGTACAGAGACAGAGTTAGTTCTGGTTTGGGTTAGTACAGAGACAGAGTTAGTTCTGGTTTGGGTTAATACAGAGACAGAGTTAGTTCTGGTTTGGGTTAGTACAGACAGAGTTAGTTCTGGTTTGGGTTAATACAGAGACAGAGTTAGTTCTGGTTTGGGTTAGTACAGACAGAGTTAGTTCTGGTTTGGGTTAGTACAGAGACAGAGTTAGTTCTGGTTTGGGTTACTACAGAGACAGAGTTAGTTCTGGTTTGTGTTAGTACAGAGACAGAGTTAGTTCTGGTTTGGGTTAGTACAGAGACAGAGTTAGTCCTGGTTTGGGTTAGTACAGAGAGAGTTAGTTCTGGTTTGGGTTACTACAGAGACAGAGTTAGTTCTGGTTTGGGTTACTACAGAGACAGAGTAAGTTCTGGTTTAGGTTAGTACAGAGACAGAGTTAGTCCTGGTTTAGGTTAGTACAGAGACAGAGTTAGTCCTGGTTTGGGTTACTACAGAGACAGAGTTAGTTCTGGTTTGGGTTACTATAGAGACAGAGTTAGTTCTGGTTTAGGTTAGTACAGAGACATAGTTAGTTCTGGTTTGGGTCAGTATAGAGACAGAGTTAGTCCTGGTTTGGGTTAATACAGACAGAGTTAGTTCTGGTTTGGGTTACTACAGAGACAGAGTTAGTTCTGGTTTAGGTTAGTACAGAGACAGAGTTAGTCCTGGTTTGGGTTAGTACAGAGACAGAGTTAGTTCTGGTTTGGGTTACTACAGAGACAGAGTTAGTTCTGGTTTAGGTTAGTACAGAGACAGAGTTAGTCCTGGTTTGGGTTAATACAGACAGAGTTAGTTCTGGTTTGGGTTAGTACAGAGACAGAGTTAGTCCTGGTTTGGGTTAGTACAGAGACAGAGTTAGTTCTGGTTTGGGTTAGTACAGAGACAGAGTTAGTTCTGATTTGGGTTAGTACAGAGAGAGTTAGTTCTGGTTTGGGTTAGTACAGAGACAGAGTTAGTTCTGCTTTAGGTTAGTACAGAGACAGAGTTAGTCCTGGTTTGGGTTAGTACAGACAGAGTTAGTTCTGGTTTAGGTTAGTACAGAGACAGAGTTAGTTCTGGTTCTAGTTCTTAAACATAGCCACCTCTCAGTAATCATATTTTATGGCAGAAAGAGAGATAAGCTGTCAAGTAATATACATGTATTATGTTTTTAAAACCTATAATTTATATGTTTTAGGTATAAAACTGTTGTAGCTAGTTCTCAAAGCTATTTTTATTGATACGCACAAATGTTAAACTATCTAACAGCTACGGCTGGGTATCGCCACTTATTTCCCGGATCGATTCGATCCTGATTCACAAGGTCCCAATTCAATTCGATTTCTGATTCGATTCAATTCAATTCAATATCGAGTCATTTAAGAATATTTTAGTTACAACAATATATTTAGTTTGAATATGAAAAGAGATTTTCAGAGAACTAATGTAGTAAATGTACAAGGAACACTCACCCTACCATTACTAAAAACAATAGTGTTTATATGTTTATATACCGTCCTGGTTTCTGAATACAAAACGTAGCCAGACATCAGCTTTCAAGTTCTGGAGGGCCTTCACTTGTGCTCCAGCCATGCTTAACTGATGTGCGCCCCCAGCCAGATCTCGTTGCATGAAAAACAACGGCTGATCATGCGAGACTTGGGTGGTGGTTCTGAAATGCTAATTTTAAAGGCCGATCTCGGGTTTATACGAATCGATGTCAGATTATTCAAATGAAGATCGATTTTAATTGAAAAATCGATTTTTTAAACACACCCCTACTAACAGCATACTTTTAATATTGTCCTTCGTAGTGGACATTGGGACTAAATCTGGTTTTATATGAAATTAATAGCGTCACACGTGACAGGAATTAGATCAGTTTGCAACATGTAAGCTCTGTAAATTAATTTATTCCTAATTTATTCGAAAATGTTACATAATTGTACATTTAAAAGTAGAACATTAAAATGAAATGGACTGTAAGAAAAGTTGGGTACTACGTGTGGAAAGTGTGAAACTTTGCCTCAAGGTTTGGAGTGATTAACACAGGTTTAGCTAGTGGGCCTAAAAACTTTTTAAACCTGGATTTTTATTTTATTTTAATCAAAGAAACAGCAATGGGTTTGGAATGGGTTATTATTTGTTTCTGTTTATGTTAATATACAGTACATTTGAAATATTTCTTATACTTCCAAAAGTGGAAATGGTATCAAAAAAGGTAAACAATGTTTGTTTACTTAGTTTTTATTTACATCATGTTCTATAATTGAGTTGGTGCTGATGTTGTAGAAGGGGTTTTGCTCAGATGCAGAACAGGAAACAAGAAATATGTCATAAACAATGTCCTGATGTCCACTATAGGGGACATTCCATAAATAATAATTTAAAATGTTTTTTTTAAAAAAACACGGTGACATCTAGACTTATTTTATGTTGAAACTTTAATTTTTCTGGGTCTCAGGAGGATATATATATAGTAGATGATTCATGCTCCTCCTCAGAAGACTTGTCCTTCACCAAGTTTTGACTTTTACTTCTTTTTCAGTCAGATTCATCCGGCCGGTGAAGGAAATCCAAAGCTTGTGTTTGCTAAGAACGTAAATAAAAACAGTCAATCAGTTCAATTCACTTCATCATTTATACTTAGTTATGCAGTTGATTAAGAAATTCAGTCTCCGAGCTCTGAGCACGCTGCAGGCTGTCCTTCACAAACATCTCCGTCTGATCATTAGATCCAGGTGTGTTAGATTAGGATTAGCCCCGATTCCTGCAGGACCGCGGCGCGCTGGGACGAGGATTAGCTCCCTCTGCGTTAGGCTTTGATCTGCTGGCTCTCTTTCAGCTTCTCATTACTGCACGGCTCTGCGCATCACAGCTCGTCCCGAGACCCAAACTGGGTTATTAAAGCTATGTTCAGGTTTTAAGTGCGCGTTTTTTTTTGTGTACTTAAAGCAGATTCATATCTTTTTTTTATCAATTTCACTGAGAAATTCTGACTCTGATGCTGTTTTATGAGGAATATGACAATATTTTTATCATTATTGTGACAAATTATGTCATAATATGCTTTTCTGACATCACCAGTATAGCAGCAGTACTTAAAGACCTTGCCTGCCTACTATTTCATTACAGAGTGAGCATAATTACTGGTTTAATCAGAATAAAAATGATTTATTATAATAATTTCTAATAATTACTATAATTATCATAATAAATAATATCATTATTATATTATAATTCTAATAAATTATTGATCCATACATTTATTGCGAATAGTTTCTTAAATACTTAAGTTGAAATATGTTATGCAGGTGTATGTTGGAGAGGGTCTAGATTAGTCTATGTGTATGTTGGAGAGTGTCTAGATTATTACAGGTGAATGTTGGAAAAGGTCTAGATTATTTCAGGTGTATATTAGAGAGGGCATAGATTAGTGCAGGTATATGTTTGAGAGGGTCTACATTAGTGCAGGTGAATGTTGGAAGAGGTCTAGATTATTCCAGGTGAATGTTGGAAAAGGTCTAGATTATTTCAGGTGTATATTGGAGAGGGCATAGATTAGTGCAGGTATATGTTGGAAGAGGTCTAGATTATTTCAGGTGTATATTGGAGAGGGCATAGATTAGTGCAGGTATATGTTGGAGAGGGTCTAGATTAGTGCAGGTGAATGTTGGGAGAGGTCTAGATTATTTCAGGTGTATATTGGAGAGGGCATAGATTAGTGCAGGTATATGTTGGAGAGGGTCTAGATTAGTGCAGGTGAATGTTGAAAGAGGTCTAGATTATTCCAGGTGAATGTTGGAAAGGGTCTAGATTATTTCAGGTGAATGTTGGAAAGGATCTAGATTAGTGCAGGCATATATTGGAGAGGGTCTAGATTAGTGCAGGTGAATGTTGGAAAAGGTCTAGATTAATCCAGGTGAATGTTGGAGAGGGTCTAGATTATTTCAGGTGTATGTTGGAGAGGGTCTAGATTAGTACAGGTATATGTTCTAGAGGGTCTAGATTAGTGCAGGTGAATGTTGGAAGAGGTCTAGATTATTCCAGGTGAATGTTGGAGAGGGTCTAGATCATTCCTGGTGAATGTTGTACAGGGTCTAGATTGGTGCAGGTGAACGTTGGAGAGGGTCTAGATTAGTGCAGGCATATGTTGGAGAAGGTCTAGATAGGTGCAGGTAAATGTTGGAAGAGGTCTAGATTATTCCAGGTGAATGTTGGAGAGGGTCTAGATCATTCCAGGTGAATGTTGTACAGGGTCTAGATTGGTGCAGGTGAATGTTGGAGATGGTCTATATTAGTCTATGTGTATGTTGGAGAGGGTTTAGATTGGTGCAGGTGAATGTTGGAGATGGTCTATATTAGTCTATGTGTATGTTGGAGAGGGTTTAGATTAATCCAGGTCAATGTTGGGGAGGGTCTAGATTAGTCCAGGTTAATGTTTGAGCGAGTCTAGATTGTTCCAGGTGAATGTTGGAGAGGGCCTAGATTTGTCTGTGTGTATGTTGGAGAGGGTCTAGATTATTCCAGGTGAATGTTAGAGAGGGTCTAGATTGGTCTGTGTGTATGTTGGAGAGGGTCTGGATTATTCCAGGTGAATGTTGGAGAGGGTCTAGATTTGTCTGTGTGTATGTTGGAGAGGGTCTAGATTATTCCAGGTGAATGTTGGAGAGGGTCTAGATTTGTCTGTGTGTATGTTGGAGAGGGCCTAGATTATTCCAGGTGAATGTTAGAGAGGGTCTAGATTTGTCTGTGTGTATGTTGGAGAGGGTCTAGATTATTCCAGGTGAATGTTGGAGAGGGTCTAGATTGGTCTGTGTGTATGTTGGAGAGGGTCTACATTATTCCAGGTGTATGTTGGAGAGGGTCTAGATTATTCCAGGTGAATGTTGGAGAGGGTCTAGATTTGTCTGTGTGTATGTTGGAGAGGGCCTAGATTATTCCAGGTGAATGTTAGAGAGGGTCTAGATTTGTCTGTGTGTATGTTGGAGAGGGCCTAGATTATTCCAGGTGAATGTTAGAGAGGGTCTAGATTTGTCTGTGTGTATGTTGGAGAGGGTCTAGATTATTCCAGGTGAATGTTGGAGAGGGTCTAGATTGGTCTGTGTGTATGTTGGAGAGGGTCTACATTATTCCAGGTGTATGTTGGAGAGGGTCTAGATTATTCCAGGTGAATGTTGGAGAGGGTCTAGATTGGTCTATGTGTATGTTGGAGAGGGTCTAGATTAGTGCAGGTATGTGATCAGAGGAAGTTCTATACTTCTTAAAGTTCTAGAGGTAAAGTTAATTTAACTCCAGTCACACTGAAACAAACTAAAGTTTCAAAGTACATCACTTTTGGTTCCATTCACTGAAGTGTGTAGCAAAGAGACTTAACAGATCGACCACTTCTGAAAGGAATATGAATATATTTACATATTTAATAACAGGCTGTTTAATGGTTAATGGGTGTTTAAGCATCGTCATTAGATTACTTGTCAATCATCAACAATATCTGAGTATATCATCCAGAACTGTATCAGCCTAGCCTGCCTGTATTATACTCCATATTACTGCCTGTATTATACTAGATGTTATTCTAGTTCGGCCCTTCGAGCGTTGCAGTAGCTCTGAGTGTACTTAGTGTGACTAGACTGTTTGATGAGAATTGCAAACAATATAAAAATGAAGAGAAACCAAAAGAATTTCTCATAAAATGTTCCGTGTGGTTGTGTAAACACGGCAATATCAGATTATACTGTGTTTCTTTCAGTTTCTGTTACGCTCAAATCAGGCCTCAGAAGACGCGGAGGTTTTTATGATGACTTGCCGATGTCACCGCAGCTCAGCCGGAATCGAATATGACTCATTTCTCCTGCCAATTGAAGCAGCATGTTGCGGCTGCTTAGCTAATTATTGTGGATTGAGAAAACCAACACTGGGTTGGATTGAGCGGCAAGTGATACGTGTTGTGTTTCGCGTGGAGCCAATGACGTCAGGGCATTTAGAGCTGGAGCGCGGCCTGCGGAGCAAACGCATTATACACTGTAAACATCAGAACGGCTTAGTTTAGAGAGCAACTGTTGAACTGATGAATATGTGATGAGGGGCTCCTCTGTGGCTGGATTTGGGAATGATTAAGCTGCCTGTCAAAAGTTTGGGAACACATGTTCGCACGGACGTTCACTGGGTTGAAAATGAAGCCCCGCATTTTCTGCAGATGTTGTGATGTCGGCACAAATCACCTTATGAAAGGCTAGCTGTATGTCGGAGCGGGTCTAGATTAGTTTAGGTGTATGTCGGAGCGGGTCTAGATTAGTTTAGGTGTATGTCGGAGAGGGTCTAGATTAGTTTAGGTGTATGTCGGAGAGGGTCTAGATTAGTTTAGCTGTATGTCGGAGCGGGTCTAGATTAGTTTAGCTGTATGTCGGAGCCGGTCTAGATTAATTTAGCTGTATGTCGGAGCGGGTCTAGATTAGTTTAGCTGTATGTCGGAGCGGGTCTAGATTAGTTTAGGTGTATGTCGGAGAGGGTCTAGATTAGTTTAGGTGTATGTCGGAGCGGGTCTAGATTAGTTTAGGTGTATGTTGGAGAGGGTCTAGATTAGTTTAGGTGTATGTCGGAGAGGGTCTAGATTAGTTTAGCTGTATGTCGGAGCGGGTCTAGATTAGTTTAGCTGTATGTCGGAGCGGGTCTAGATTAGTTTAGGTGTATGTCGGAGAGGGTCTAGATTAGTTTAGCTGTATGTCGGAGCGGGTCTAGATTAGTTTAGCTGTATGTCGGAGCGGGTCTAGATTAGTTTAGGTGTATGTCGGAGAGGGTCTAGATTAGTTTAGGTGTATGTCGGAGCCGGTCTAGATTAGTTTAGCTGTATGTCGGAGCGGGTCTAGATTAGTTTAGGTGTATGTCGGAGAGGGTCTAGATTAGTTTAGGTGTATGTCGGAGCGGGTCTAGATTTGTTCAGGTGTATGTCGGAGAGGGTCTAGATTAGTTTAGCTGTATGTCGGAGCGGGTCTAGATTAGTTTAGGTGTATGTCGGAGAGGGTCTAGATTAGTTTAGGTGTATGTCGGAGCGGGTCTAGATTTGTTCAGGTGTATGTCGGAGAGGGTCTAGATTAGTTTAGCTGTATGTCGGAGCGGGTCTAGATTAGTTTAGGTGTATGTCGGAGCGGGTCTAGATTAGTTTAGCTGTATGTCGGAGCGGGTCTAGATTAGTTTAGCTGTATGTCGGAGAGGGTCTAGATTAGTTTAGCTGTATGTCGGAGCGGGTCTAGATTAGTTTAGCTGTATGTCGGATCGGGTCTAGATTAATTTAGCTGTATGTCGGAGCGGGTCTAGATTAGTTTAGCTGTATGTCGGAGCGGGTCTAGATTAGTTTAGCTGTATGTCGGAGCGGGTCTAGATTAGTTTAGGTGTATGTCGGAGAGGGTCTAGATTAGTTTAGGTGTATGTCGGAGAGGGTCTAGATTAGTTTAGCTGTATGTCGGAGCGGGTCTAGATTAGTTTAGCTGTATGTCGGAGCCGGTCTAGATTAATTTAGCTGTATGTCGGAGCGGGTCTAGATTAGTTTAGCTGTATGTCGGAGCGGGTCTAGATTAGTTTAGGTGTATGTCGGAGAGGGTCTAGATTAGTTTAGGTGTATGTCGGAGCGGGTCTAGATTAGTTTAGGTGTATGTTGGAGAGGGTCTAGATTAGTTTAGGTGTATGTCGGAGAGGGTCTAGATTAGTTTAGCTGTATGTCGGAGCGGGTCTAGATTAGTTTAGCTGTATGTCGGAGCGGGTCTAGATTAGTTTAGGTGTATGTCGGAGAGGGTCTAGATTAGTTTAGCTGTATGTCGGAGCGGGTCTAGATTAGTTTAGCTGTATGTCGGAGCGGGTCTAGATTAGTTTAGGTGTATGTCGGAGAGGGTCTAGATTAGTTTAGGTGTATGTCGGAGCGGGTCTAGATTAGTTTAGGTGTATGTCGGAGCGGGTCTAGATTAGTTTAGCTGTATGTCGGAGCGGGTCTAGATTAGTTTAGGTGTATGTCGGAGAGGGTCTAGATTAGTTTAGGTGTATGTCGGAGCCGGTCTAGATTAGTTTAGCTGTATGTCGGAGCGGGTCTAGATTAGTTTAGGTGTATGTCGGAGAGGGTCTAGATTAGTTTAGGTGTATGTCGGAGCGGGTCTAGATTTGTTCAGGTGTATGTCGGAGAGGGTCTAGATTAGTTTAGCTGTATGTCGGAGCGGGTCTAGATTAGTTTAGGTGTATGTCGAAGAGGGTCTAGATTAGTTTAGGTGTATGTCGGAGCGGGTCTAGATTTGTTCAGGTGTATGTCGGAGAGGGTCTAGATTAGTTTAGCTGTATGTCGGAGCGGGTCTAGATTAGTTTAGGTGTATGTCGGAGCGGGTCTAGATTAGTTTAGCTGTATGTCGGAGCGGGTCTAGATTAGTTTAGCTGTATGTCGGAGAGGGTCTAGATTAGTTTAGCTGTATGTCGGAGCGGGTCTAGATTAGTTTAGCTGTATGTCGGATCGGGTCTAGATTAATTTAGCTGTATGTCGGAGCGGGTCTAGATTAGTTTAGCTGTATGTCGGAGCGGGTCTAGATTAGTTTAGCTGTATGTCGGAGCGGGTCTAGATTAGTTTAGGTGTATGTCGGAGAGGGTCTAGATTAGTTTAGGTATATGTCGGAGAGGGTCTAGATTAGTTTAGCTGTATGTCGGAGCGGGTCTAGATTAGTTTAGCTGTATGTCGGAGCCGGTCTAGATTAATTTAGCTGTATGTCGGAGCGGGTCTAGATTAGTTTAGCTGTATGTCGGAGCGGGTCTAGATTAGTTTAGGTGTATGTCGGAGAGGGTCTAGATTAGTTTAGGTGTATGTCGGAGCGGGTCTATATTAGTTTAGGTGTATGTTGGAGAGGGTCTAGATTAGTTTAGGTGTATGTCGGAGAGGGTCTAGATTAGTTTAGCTGTATGTCGGAGCGGGTCTAGATTAGTTTAGCTGTATGTCGGAGCGGGTCTAGATTAGTTTAGGTGTATGTCGGAGAGGGTCTAGATTAGTTTAGCTGTATGTCGGAGCGGGTCTAGATTAGTTTAGCTGTATGTCGGAGCGGGTCTAGATTAGTTTAGGTGTATGTCGGAGAGGGTCTAGATTAGTTTAGGTGTATGTCGGAGCCGGTCTAGATTAGTTTAGCTGTATGTCGGAGCGGGTCTAGATTAGTTTAGGTGTATGTCGGAGAGGGTCTAGATTAGTTTAGGTGTATGTCGGAGCGGGTCTAGATTTGTTCAGGTGTATGTCGGAGAGGGTCTAGATTAGTTTAGCTGTATGTCAGAGCGGGTCTAGATTAGTTTAGGTGTATGTCGGAGAGGGTCTAGATTAGTTTAGGTGTATGTCGGAGCGGGTCTAGATTTGTTCAGGTGTATGTCGGAGAGGGTCTAGATTAGTTTAGCTGTATGTCGGAGCGGGTCTAGATTAGTTTAGCTGTATGTCGGAGCGGGTCTAGATTAGTTTAGGTGTATGTTGGAGAGGGTCTAGATTAGTTTAGGTGTATGTCGGAGCGGGTCTAGATTAGTTTAGGTGTATGTCGGTGAGGGTCTAGATTAGTTTAGGTGTATGTCGGAGAGAGTCTAGATTAGTTTAGGTGTATGTTGGAGAGGGTCTAGATTAGTTTAGGTGTATGTTGGAGAGGGTCTAGATTAGTTTAGCTGTATGTCGGAGCGGGTCTAGATTAGTTTAGCTGTATGTCGGAGAGGGTCTAGATTAGTTTAGGTGTATGTCGGAGAGGGTCTAGATTAGTTTAGCTGTATGTCGGAGCGGGTCTAGATTAGTTTAGCTGTATGTCGGAGCGGGTCTAGATTAGTTTAGGTGTATGTTGGAGAGGGTCTAGATTAGTTTAGGTGTATGTCGGAGCGGGTCTAGATTAGTTTAGGTGTATGTTGGAGAGGGTCTAGATTAGTTTAGGTGTATGTTGGAGAGAGTCTAGATTAGTTTAGGTGTATGTTGGAGAGGGTCTAGATTAGTTTA
This sequence comes from Megaleporinus macrocephalus, assembly GCA_021613375.1. NCBI lineage: Eukaryota > Metazoa > Chordata > Actinopteri > Characiformes > Anostomidae > Megaleporinus > Megaleporinus macrocephalus. Next base: position 6,662,454 of record CM038721.1, on the reverse strand, counting down.
GGTGTATGTCGGAGAGGGTCTAGATTAGTTTAGCTGTATGTCGGAGCGGGTCTAGATTAGTTTAGGTGTATGTCGGAGAGGGTCTAGATTAGTTTAGGTGTATGTCGGAGCGGGTCTAGATTAGTTTAGGTGTATGTCGGAGAGGGTCTAGATTAGTTTAGCTGTATGTCGGAGCGGGTCTAGATTAGTTTAGGTGTATGTCGGAGCGGGTCTAGATTAGTTTAGGTGTATGTCGGAGAGGGTCTAGATTAGTTTAGGTGTATGTTGGAGAGGGTCTAGATTAGTTTAGGTGTATGTTGGAGAGAGTCTAGATTAGTTTAGGTGTATGTTGGAGAGGGTCTAGATTAGTTTAGGTGTATGTCGGAGAGGGTCTAGATTAGTTTAGCTGTATGTCGGAGCGGGTCTAGATTAGTTTAGCTGTATGTCGGAGCGGGTCTAGATTAGTTTAGGTGTATGTCGGAGAGGGTCTAGATTAGTTTAGCTGTATGTCGGAGCGGGTCTAGATTAGTTTAGCTGTATGTCGGAGCGGGTCTAGATTAGTTTAGGTGTATGTCGGAGAGGGTCTAGATTAGTTTAGGTGTATGTCGGAGCGGGTCTAGATTAGTTTAGGTGTATGTTGGAGAGGGTCTAGATTAGTTTAGGTGTATGTTGGAGAGAGTCTAGATTAGTTTAGGTGTATGTCGGAGAGGGTCTAGATTAGTTTAGGTGTATGTCGGAGAGGGTCTAGATTAGTTTAGCTGTATGTCGGAGCGGGTCTAGATTAGTTTAGCTGTATGTCGGAGCGGGTCTAGATTAGTTTAGGTGTATGTCGGAGAGGGTCTAGATTAGTTTAGGTGTATGTTGGAGAGGGTCTAGATTAGTTTAGGTGTATGTTGGAGAGAGTCTAGATTAGTTTAGGTGTATGTTGGAGAGGGTCTAGATTAGTTTAGGTGTATGTTGGAGAGAGTCTAGATTAGTTTAGGTGTATGTTGGAGAGGGTCTAGATTAGTTTAGGTGTATGTTGGAGAGGGTCTAGATTAGTTTAGGTGTATGTCAGAGAGGGTCTAGATTAGTTTAGCTGTATGTAGGAGAGGGTCTAGATTAGTCTATGTGTTTGTTGGAGAGGGTCTAGATTAGTTTATGTGTTTGTTGGAAAGGGTCTAGCTTAGTCTATGTGTTTGTTGGAGAGGGTCTAGATTAGTCTATGTGTTTGTTGGAGAGGGTCTAGATTAGTCTATGTGTTTGTTGGAGAGGGTCTAGATTAATCTATGTGTATGTTGGAGACGGTGTAGATTAGTCTATGTGTTTGTTGGAGAGGGTCTAGATTAATCTATGTGTATGTTGGAGAGGGTGTAGATTAGTCTATGTGTTTGTTGGAGAGGGTCTAGATTATCCCAGGTGTATGTTGGAGAGGGTTTAGATTAGTTTATGTGTTTGTTGGAAAGGGTCTAGATTAGTCTATGTGTATGTTGGAGAGGGTCTAGATTAGTCTATGTGTTTGTTGGAGAGGGTCTAGATTAGTTTAGCTGTATGTTGGAGAGGGTCTAGATTAGTCTATGTGTTTGTTGGAGAGGGTCTAGATTAGTCTATGTGTTTGTTGGAGTGGGTCCAGATTAGTGCTGTTGTATGTTAGAGAGGGTTTAGGTTCAGTAATCTGATGACTTCAGGAAGGAAGCTGTTGCAGAGTCTGGTGGTGGTGGAATTGGAGCTCTGGTTCCTTTAGCCAGGAGGGTGAACACACAGTGTTGGTATGGTGCACCTCTTGTGGTAGGAGGTGTTAATTGTTAGCCAATACATCCCAAACAGTGTTTTTCCCACCGCTACTGCTCTGTATTTACGTTAAAGAGACCTTGCTATTTAGCAGATGAGTTGAATTGTGTGTTAATTGATTATCAGTCCACTTCAGTTTTGTACTCAGTTTTAAGTTTCTATGCTATTTTGGCTATCTATGTCTACATGGCTTTAACGAAAAAAAAATTTAAACAAATGAACAAATTAAATAATTTAATATGAAGCAGCACAACATCTAATTACATTCCCCCGTCATTTTACTAGACTTTGCTGCAACCACATGTAGCCATAAGCTTCTTCTGGTGTAGGTTCATGTATGTGCTAGTCATATGAGAAATGCAGACTGCAGGTAATTTCCAAAGCCAAGCTCACAGGATTTATATATTTAAAAAATAGTTATAACGTAGTTGTTATAATGTAGTTGTTTCAGAATTCAGCCTTTGGAAAAGAGGCCTCGCTAGTAGTGTATTTACTGAGAAGGGACGCTAAACGCTCCACAGAACGAAACCAGTGTGAAAGCCTTGTATAGTAAAAACATTATAGGAATTCAGTTTTAGAGCATTTGCTTGAACTTTTCACTGTTTTATGATTACAGTTAAATATGCTTAAGGTCTTTTCTCTTGTCTCAGCTGAAGTACGCTGCCCCCAAGGACACGGTGATACAGTTCATGTTCTACCAGCCCATCCGCTACCAGTGGAGAGAGACGGACTTCTTCCCCTGCTCTGTTACCTGTGGTGGAGGTACTGCTGCACACAGTTTACTAAGACTAAGGGCTACTTTAAATATGTATTCCATTTAATCTAATCCAGAAGATTACTATACAGGCTGTGTCTCAAACCCTAGTGAGTGTCTAAGTAGGCTGTCTAGGTAGCAGCTGTGTAAGTAGCAGCGTTCTCTCCTCATCTCTCCTCATAAAACAGATTACTGAGACGCTCTAGTTAGAGAGAGACTGCGTCACGGCTTGTTCCCCCCACTGCAGCACACCACCGGTGGTTTAGCTGGTTGCTAAGATACCGGCCGGCTATTAAAAACAATAGTCTGAGGCTTAAAAATCTGCTAGCATAAATGCTAATGGCTCAAGTATAAAAGTGTAAATGGTGAAGGACTCGTTACAGAGTTGATAATAAAAAACTGTTTTGTGTGATTATATGACCAGAAACACATTAAAACTCCAGAGAAAATCAAAATAACTCACATTTTAAAACCACTTCACTGCTCCTAGATTAGCCTGCGTTGCATCATGGGATTGCCTTAGCAGCTGAGGAAGCGTTCAATGGAATAAGGTTCCTCAGTAGACAGCATGTTTAAGGTATGTAAGTATTGGGACAGTCTACATGTCAGGAGCGCAAACTATGACGTAAAATGCTGCCTATGTAGGAGATCACTAGGTTTTGAGACACACCCATAGTATATAGTTTATATAGTAATGAAATCTGATCAGAGGTGTCAAGTAACAAAGTACAAATACTTTGTTACCTTAAGTAGAAGTTTTGGTTATTTATACTTTACTGGAGTAATTTTTTTTAACTGACTTTTCAACTTCTACTCCTTACATTTACACTCCATTATCAGTACTTTCTACTCCTTACATTTACACTCCATTATCTGTACTTTCTACTCCTTACATTTACACTCCATTATCTGTACTTTCTACTCCTTACATTTACACTCCATTATCTGAACTTTCTACTCCTTACATTTACACTCCATTATCTGAACTTTCTACTCCTTACATTTACACTCCATTATCTGTACTTTCTACTCCTTACATTTACACTCCATTATCTGTACTTTCTACTCCTTACATTTACACTCCATTATCAGTACTTTCTACTCCTTACATTTACACTCCATTATCTGTACTTTCTACTCCTTACATTTACACTCCATTATCTGTACTTTCTACTCCTTACATTTACACACCATTATCTGTACTTTCTACTCCTTACATTTACACTCCATTATCAGTACTTTCTACTCCTTACATTTACACTCCATTATCAGTACTTTCTACTCCTCACATTTTAAACATAGTCTCGTTTCTCCTATTTCATTTCAGCTTGTTTTCATTCATGTACATTTACATTCCAGTAAAGATTATTGATAACATGTCTTTGAAGTTTGACTTCATTACAATACTTATAGACAACTAGTCATCATATCTTCTGCTCCATGAAACACATGTTAATGCTCAGTAGTAACAGATATGCTTCTTTAATATATTTACATTACATATACAATATATACATTTACATTGTACTAAACTACATTCATGTTCAATGGGTGTATATGAGCTGAAACAGGAAGCCTAGCGCATCCCAAATTTATCAACGTTAATATTTTAATATAACATTATAGTCATTATGGCTTTTAGAAGATTGGGGTTTTTGGGTAGGTGGGCTAGTGCACTATAGACCCCTGTGGTTCTGCCTAAGCTTTTGTACTTAATGGTATTTGTTCTCCTTGCATTACTTTTACTTTTATACTTTAAGTAGTTTTGAAAGCAGTATATTTACACTTTTACTGGAGTAAATAGCTTCAGTTAATACTTCAACTTGTACAGAAGTATTTTTAAATCTTAGTCTCTATACTTCTACCTAAGTAATGAATGTGAATACTTTTGACACCTTTGAATCTGATAAGGCATATCATTAAATTAAGACATTATACATTATGAGCATCAAACCCGCAACTCGTATATTTTGTGAAACTGCTCAATCTGATTTGGAGTGATGGGAATATTTCTAACACAAATATAACTATCCAAAGTATGAAGTGCTGGAGTTTGAGACACTCACAAGCGGTAAAAGTGGCGTCAAGCTTATTAACAGTAATTATAAATAGAGGCTGTTATAATAACTCTGACTAGGAATGATAAGAGGCCAATACTGTCTTTCTGAGGTTTGAATCAGATCTGCTCTGAGAAGAGCAGATCTGATTAGAACAGATGTAAATAATCATACATACAATAATCATACATACAATACAAAGTAACATGAATATGTTATTGTGAGAGAAGTAGATCAGATCTTGAGCTCCAGTTTGAAGAACAAAGTGTAGTTCCAGATTTCTCCTGGACGCCCCAGACATTGTATGAATGTGTTCAGTTCCTTCAGCAGCAGTCTTGATTTAGCTTAATGAAGTACTGAGCAGTCAAAGCAGGTATTAGATGAGAACTGATAATAATACTGGGTTGTTTCCACAAGGAGAAGCTTGGAAAGGGTTAAATACACACACTGGGGGCAGTCGTGGCCTGAAGGATAGGGATCGGGTCGCCGGTTCGACTGAGGTGCCCTTGAGCAAGGCACCTAACCCCTACTGCTCCCCGGGCGCCGTGGATAGGGCTGCCCACTGCTCCGGGCACGTGTGCTCACTGCCCCCTAGTGTGTTCACTAGTGTGTGTATATGTGGGTGTTTCACTGCACGGATGGGTTAAATGCGGAGGTCAAATTCCGCTGTGTGCAAAATCACATGTGGCTAATTTGAGTGTCTAAATTCAAATTCAATAAAAAATTCAATAATGTATGTAAAAGCACTACTTACCATACTTATATATATATATATGGGTGGTTCTTTAATTAGGGGACCTTTTACGTCCCTAGGTTATAAAGTTGTGTTAAAATTACTTTACTACAAACCAAACATTTTAGGTATTAAAAACATCAATCATTGCATCACCAAAAAAATTACACACCAAATTAATTTTGATTTCCATTTTTTATAATGATTTAAACATCAAGATTTTGCTACTTTGGCCTTGTCCCCAATCCAGACTTTACAACTTCTGGGTCACAATAAAATGCTAAAAACTATATGTAAAATAAGCCTCTACACAAAAATAGACTTTAATACAAACATTTTTATTCTTTAAAAATCATCTGATACACTTGAGAAATGATTGAGAAATGGACAATATTGTTTGTGAATTGCATGAAAATTGCATGAAATTAAATTCTAAAGTGATCCTAAACTTTTGAGCGGTAGTGTATATATATATATATATATACAGTATATGGCGGTATATTACTTTCAGTCAGTTCCTACTCAGCCTGAAACTAGCAGCTCTCACCAAATCTAAGGGGAGCAATAGCCAAAATATTTCTGGCATAACAATGACACATTTGTAACGTGTAAACGTCTGGTGTTAAGCTCTTTAACAGTAATTATAAATAGAGGCTGTTCTAATAACTTGGACTGGGCATGACAAGAGACCAATACAGACTCTCTGCAGTTTTAGCAGCCCACACAGCAGACTGCATATAGTTTATACATAGTCCCACCAGCATTACTGTTACAGTTTACCTGTATACAGGTAGGTTGAGGTAGTATTACAGTTTACCTGTACACAGGTAGGTGAAGGTAGTATTAAAGTTTACCTGTACACAGGTAGGTGAAGGTAGTGTTACAGTTTACCTGTACACAGGTAGGTGAAGGTAGTGTTACAGTTTACCTGTACACAGGTAGGTGTAGGTAGTGTTACAGTTTACCTGTACACAGGTAGGTGAAGGTACTGTTACAGTTTACCTGTACACAGGTAGGTGAAGGTAGTGTTACAGTTTACCTGTACACAGGTAGGTGAAGGTAGTGTTACAGTTTACCTATACACAGGTAGGTGAAGGTAGTGTTACAGTTTACCTGTATACAGGTAGGTTGAGGTAGTATTACAGTTTACCTGTACACAGGTAGGTGAAGGTAGTATTAAAGTTTACCTGTACACAGGTAGGTGAAGGTAGTGTTACAGTTTACCTGTACACAGGTAGGTGAAGGTAGTGTTACAGTTTACCTGTACACAGGTAGGTGTAGGTAGTGTTACAGTTTACCTGTACACAGGTAGGTGAAGGTACTGTTACAGTTTACCTGTACACAGGTAGGTGAAGGTAGTGTTACAGTTTACCTGTACACAGGTAGGTGAAGGTAGTGTTACAGTTTACCTATACACAGGTAGGTGAAGGTAGTGTTACAGTTTACCTGTACACAGGTAGGTGAAGGTACTGTTACAGTTTACCTGTACACAGGTAGGTGAAGGTAGTGTTACAGTTTACCTGTACACAGGTAGGTGAAGGTACTGTTACAGTTTACCTGTACACAGGTAGGTGAAGGTAGTGTTACAGTTTACCTGTACACAGGTAGGTGAAGGTACTGTTACAGTTTACCTGTACACAGGTAGGTGAAGGTAGTGTTACAGTTTACCTGTACACAGGTAGGTGAAGGTACTGTTACAGTTTACCTGTACACAGGTAGGTGAAGGTAGTGTTACAGTTTACCTGTACACAGGTAGGTGAAGGTAGTGTTACAGTTTACCTGTACACAGGTAGGTGAAGGTAGTGTTATAGTTTACCTATACACAGGTAGGTGAAGGTAGTGTTACAGTTTACCTGAACACAGGTAGGTGAAGGTAGTGTTACAGTTTATCTGTACACAGGTAGGTGAAGGTAGTGTTACAGTTTACCTGAACACAGGTAGGTGAAGGTGGTGTTACAGTTTATCTGTACACAGGTAGGTGAAGGTAGTGTTACAGTTTATCTGTACACAGGTAGGTGAAGGTAGTGTTATAGTTTACCTGTACACAGGTAGGTGAAGGTAGTGTCACAGTTTACCTGTACACAGGTAGGTGAAGGTAGTGTTACAGTTTACCTGTACACAGGTAGGTGAAGGTAGTGTTACAGTTTACCTGTACACAGGTAGGTGAAGGTGGTGTTACTGTTTACCTGTACACAGGTAGGTGAAGGTGGTGTTACAGTTTATCTGTACACAGGTAGGTGAAGGTAGTGTTACAGTTTATCTGTACACAGGTAGGTGAAGGTAGTGTTACAGTTTACCTGTACACAGGTAGGTGAAGGTAGTGTTACAGTTTATCTGTACACAGGTAGGTGAAGGTAGTGTTACAGTTTATCTGTACACAGGTAGGTGAAGGTAGTGTTACAGTTTATCTGTACACAGGTAGGTGAAGGTAGTGTTACAGTTTACCTGTACACAGGTAGGTGAAGGTAGTGTTACAGTTTATCTGTACACAGGTAGGTGAAGGTAGTGTTACAGTTTACCTGTACACAGGTAGGTGAAGGTGGTGTTACAGTTTACCTGTACACAGGTAGGTGAAGGTGGTGTTACAGTTTATCTGTACACAGGTAGGTGAAGGTAGTGTTACAGTTTATCTGTACACAGGTAGGTGAAGGTAGTGTTACAGTTTACCTGTACACAGGTAGGTGAAGGTAGTGTTACAGTTTATCTGTACACAGGTAGGTGAAGGTAGTGTTACAGTTTACCTGTACACAGGTAGGTGAAGGTAGTGTTACAGTTTATCTGTACACAGGTAGGTGAAGGTAGTGTTACAGTTTATCTGTACACAGGTAGGTGAAGGTACTGTTACAGTTTACCTGTACACAGGTAGGTGAAGGTAGTGTTACAGTTTACCTGTACACAGGTAGGTGAAGGTAGTGTTACAGTTTACCTGTGCACAGGTAGGTGAATGTGTATGTGAATGTGAATCCTTGCCCAAGGAGTAGTAGTATAGTGTAAGGTAGTTACCCGGGTGGGTAATTAAACCCCAGTCTTTGTCAAGGAGGGCAGCAGTGTAACCCACTACACTATATTAACCACTTTAGCATTAGCTTAAGAAATTACCCTCACCAAATTTGACCGTCATCCACATTTTATAAACCAGCTCCCGCTAACTCAGCATATCGGACTCTTCTCAGGCTACCAGCTGAACTCGGCCGACTGCGTGGACATCCGACACAATAAGACCGTGCCGGACCACCACTGCCACAGCTACCCGGAGAACAACAAGCCCAAGCCCAAGCTAAAAGAGTGCAACATGGACCCCTGTCTCGAAAGGTTGGTTACCAATTACACTCACTCCACCACACACAAGCCCTACATGGTGCTGTGATTGGCGTCACACCACACTCAGTTGTGTTTGATGCTGACACCGTGGAAGCAGTCACATGACTCACGAGGCATGACGTGTGTTTGTGTTCGTGTATGCTGCTTTGAGAACGGAGATGAGCTGAGGTTTGAGATTGAGACATGTCGGCTCGTTTCTTTCTCCACAGTGACGGTTTCAAGGAGGTGATGCCTTACGACCATTTCCAGCCTCTTCCACGGTACGTTCTCACACGGATCCACGTTCAGCTGAGGAGGCTGTACAAGAGTGACCGTGTACAAAGTTTGGGGACGCCCAACGTTTCATTAGTTTCTCTTGTCCAGCCATTAACAGTCATAGGCCAATGTAATTACATACTGATGATGATTATTAGAACTCTTTGCCATACACACACTAGTGAACACACACACACACTAGGGGGCAGTGAGCACACTTGCCTAAAGTGGTGGGCAACCTCATCCACAGTGCCCCACAGTTGGGGGTTAGGTGTCTTGCTCAAGGGCCTTTCAGTCGTGTCCTCTTGGTTTAGGGTATTGAACCAGCAACCTCCTGCTCACAAGGTTGGTTCCCCAACCTCCAGCCCATGACTACTATCATATCCTGGCCTCCCATGGGAATTAAACACCGCCTGACACTGGCACAGTGGGTAGCGCCGTTGCCTCACAGCCACAACAGCCCTGGTTTGATGACCTCAGCTGACTCTGTTGTTTAGATTTTAGAATTGTTGGCCAGTTGTGTTTGCACACAGAGGAATTTGACCTCCGCATTTAAGCCCATATGTGCACTGGTTGGTACACTGTCTACAGAATAGCTGCCCTCTATTCTGTAGACTGGAGATAAATACCCCACCCAGGCAACCACCTTACACTATACCTGTAAGAGCCCCACACACACAGCCCACCACTGCCCTGCTATTAAGGCTTTAGGCCATGTTGGGATAAAAGTTAGTATATGTAGTCACAGTGCAGGACCCCAAACTAAACATAGATTATGGACCCTAAGGAAAGCAGCAGTCCATTAGAGGACCATTCTGAGCACGTAGCTGGTAGTTATGAGCAGGGCTGCAGGGTGAAGTTGGGCCCTTGAGACCCTCATTAAGCAAACTAGCTGCTATACAGGAAAGTGTTGCTCTAGATATTCTGTGATATTATAAAATATACTGTTGAAACATCGTTTAAGCCCTCAGCTCACAAAGAACATTGTACTTTTTTTGTCCACCAAAACTAAAAGTTAGGCCGAAACTAAAAACGGAGTGTGCAGAGGATGATGTGTTAGTTATGGTGTGTGTAGGTGGGAGCAGAACCCCTGGACAACGTGCTCGGTGTCGTGCGGCGGGGGCACTCAGGAGCGCTCGGTGGTGTGTGTGGAGGAGGATATGCAGGGGCACCTCTCGCAAGTGGAGGAGTGGAAGTGCACTCACTCACCTCGGCCCACCACCAAGCAAGGCTGCAACAACTTCCACTGTCCTAAATGGGTCGCAATGGAGTGGTCTCAGGTACAGACGCCTCCCTGCTCCACATACAACCCCTCGTCTTTCCATTCCTCCGTCACTCCGTTCACTCCTCTGTCGATCCATTCATTTATTCATCCATCCATTCATTTTTCCTTCCATCTTCCTTTCATCTATCCATCAGACCTCTCCAGCAATCCATTCATTTATTCAGTCATCTATCCTTCCATTAATTCATCCTTCCATCTTTCCATTCATCCATCCATCACTCCATCCACTCCCTTGTTAATTTATTAATGTATTCATTCATCCATCCATCCATTCATTATTCCATCTTTCCATTCATCCATCCTTCCATCACTCTGTCCACTCCTCTATCAATCCATTCATTTATCCATCCATCCACTCATTCTTCCATCTTCCGTTCATCCATCCATCAGACTTCTCCAGCAATCCATTCATTTATTCAGTCATCCATCCTTCCATTAATTCATCCTTCCATCTTTCCATTCATCCATCACTCCATCCACTCCATTGTTAATCCCTTAATGTATTTATCCATTCATCCATCTGTTCATTTTTCCATCTTTCCATTCATTCATCTGTCAGTCTGTCCACTCCTCCATCAATCCATTCATTTATCCATCCATCCACTCATTCTTCCATCTTGCCATTCATCCATCCATTAGACTTCTCCAGCAATCCATTCATTTATTCATTCATCCATCCATCCATCCATCCGTTCATTCTTCCATCTTTCCATTCACCCATCCATCAGTCTGTCCATTCATTTATACATCCATCCACTCATTCTTCAATCTTGCCATACATCCATCCATCAGTCCGTCCACTCCCTCATCAATCTATTAATTTATTCATTTATCCATCCATCCATCCATCAGTTCATTCATTCTTTCATTTTCCATTTATCCATCCATCAGACTGTCCACTCCTCCATCAAACTATTTATTTATTCATTCATTCATCCTTCTATTAATTCTTCCTTCCATCTTTCCATTCATCCATCCATCATTTCATCCACTCACTTGTTAATTCATTAATGTATTCATTCATCATCCATCACATCATTCAATCTTCCAGCTTTCCATTCATCTATTCACCAGTCTGTTTACTCCTAGGTTGGTCCATTAAATTATTCATTTGTCTGTCTATCCCTCCATCTGTCTATTGATCCATCCATTCATCCACATATGCGTCCATATTTCAGTCTTTGTATGCATCCATTCACCCATTCATACATCCATTCATTCATCTGTTCATCCATCCATCAAACCATTTTTTCATCCCACCAACTATGCATCCTATCATACATCCATCTGTCCACCCTACTACTATTACAGTCTGTTATAATGACTATGTGGATCATATGAACATTAAAGAGCGCGTTTTAAAAAAACAGTATCAGCAATATCGCCCCCTACACCTCCTGTGCTGAATTACAGCTTGTCAGAATGACTGTACAGATTTTAATTAGCTTTGACAAGTAAAATAAACAGAATTTGTTTTCATATTTGTTGCGATCAGCTAATAATAGAGTTCAGTGATTTGCACCTGTACTGTGTACCTGTTCATTTATAATTTCATCCATTATTAATTCATTCTTCATTTCTGCTTCCTCACCTTCACTCTGAGTAACAGTGCAGCGTTAAGAGCAGGGTGTTTAATGACGCTATGATTAAGAAGGTCGTTATGATCTCTCTCTCTGTGCTGAGTGTTTGTATGTGTGTGTTCTCTCAGTGCACAGTGACGTGTGGGCGGGGCTTGCGGTACCGTGTCGTTCTCTGCATCGACCACACTGGGCAGCACACTGGCGGCTGCAGCTCAAGCCTCAAGCCTCACATCAAAGAAGACTGTCTGGTACCCATCGCCTGCCACAAACCCAGAGGTACGGAGAGGTGAAGGGCTAAACCTGTGAATTACAGGCTTATTCCATTATTAATCTTAATATTACTTATTAACTCAGCATCTGCTCTGTAGTTTTCAATATCTGAAATATCTTGGGTTCGTACTGTCTGTAATTTTATTTGTTCATTTTATTTATTTAATCAATTAATTAATTAATTAATCTATCAGAATACTTTATTAAACAACTAAGAATTATTCAGCATCTATCTTATTTATTTATTTATTTATTTAACTGTTTAATTATTTAATTTTCTTTACTATCGAAACTTGTTTCTGATTTGGGGTTGTTGTATAAATAGTTCAATAAATACTATCTATCTATCTATCTATGTATCTATGTATCTATGTATCTATCTGTCTATCTATCTATCTATCTATCGAAATACTTAAGAATTATTCAGCAGCTATATTGAAAACTATAAATTATGCAATAATTAATACAGTACTATATAACTTAATATATATCTAAAATAAATGTATATACATTTATTGTAGTTATAGTTTGTTATATATAGTTATAATTATAGTTATAATTATAAATGTACTTTAAAGTATACCACCACCTGGCTCAAAAGTAACCCAACTGAGATTTGATTTTCCATATCTTTCCAATAAATAAATTTCATCATTCCAGCTTCCAAGAATTCCTCAATTTACTTGTTTTTGATCATATAAATCCTTAATTTAGTTTAATTATTATTGATTTTGTATCAGTGTCCACTCGCAACATGGGCCAGAAATAACTCTTATGTATTCACAATGGAATTTAATAGGAATTGTTGAAACATTTGCAGTCAGGAACATATTTACAAATACCATTTTTGTTACCATGTCATAAATAAACTGTAATAATAAAATGTAATGATTTATGGTAATCAAAAATAAGATAATTAATGAACATGTGGAACTTGTTTTAACATATATATAGGTACACTACTGCTCAAAAGTTTGGGATCACAGTGAAATGGTCTTGTTTTAATGGAGTATCTTCTTCCTTAACACAACAATGGACTGACGGGTCTCTAAAGAAAGTTGTTTCTTTCTGGTCATTTTGAGTCGGTCAGCAAGCCATCAACTGCTGATGCTTCAGATACTAAACTAACCTAGAATGTTGTTCCCTTTTATACTCACTTATTAGTAGAATGTTTTTCAGCTGTGATCACAATTGAGCAAGAGTGTCCTAACAACCAATTAGCCCAATAACATCCTTAACTTGGATTGGCGGCCGTACCAGGAGATTTAGACAGAGGACTGAGAATTACTGATAATAGAACTATATGAAAAATAAGTTTTTATACAAAAATAGACTTTAATACAAACATTTTTATTCTTTAAAAATCACCTGATACACTTACATTGTTTGTGACTTGCATGAAAATTGCATAAAATGAAATTCTAAAGTGATCCTACCATACACCATATACCATACAGATACCAAAAAGCAAGAAATAAAATTACATAGGAAATGAATAGAGCTCATGTTTGACCCATGTTTGCATTAGAAAGGGTTTGCTTAGCTTGTGCATCAAAGGGTTCATTCAGTAAATACTATCTATTTTTTTCAGAATCTATTTGTGAAAGTAATATGTTTTGTAATAGGTGTTGTTAGAAGATTCAGGAATGTGCAGGTGTTAATATTTTGGATAGTATGTTCTCTGTTTTGATGTAAACCCTCTTAAGCAGTGAGTCTGTGAGTGGGCTCAGTCGTCTGGAATGAGAATATTGGCTGCATATGAGCTTCTTCATTACCGAGAAACACGGATAGCACCACTCTCACCAGCGCGAACACGTGTGATCTGAATAATAAACCCTGGCGCTCCTCCTGACACGCTGTCAGGTATTGTGTTGCGCCGGCCTGTCTTTTAACTCCACTTTGGCGCCTGTAATTGGCTGCTATATCTGTTCTGTTCAGTTCTCACTTTCTCTCATTGTCTCTCTGTCTCACGGTAAATGAGTCAGAGCTGTGCAGACATGCTAGTCTAGGAAAGTCTTCCATATGCTGAGCAATGCGATTTCACATATGCAGATATGATTCACACCAGCCCGTAAATAGAATGACTGTGAGTGTATTTCTGAAAGCTGATGAGTCAGGCTTTTGTTTCTGAGGATATTAAGGACATGCTCGTTCTGTCTTTTGCGTGGTGGAGGTGTTTGGCATCTTGCAGCTGTCCTCCTTTCACAAAAAGCCTCCTCCTCGGTGCTTCAGTTATATGTGAATATATATAGGTATAGGTTAGAGATTGAAGGATCGATGGGCCATGTATTGGCCGATTTACAATCAAAATACAAGGTCTAATTTCTGTATTTCCGTCATTGAAACCCCCTTCGGCCAGCTCCCTGCAATTCCTATCTGAACCACTAGGTGGAAATACATACCCTTTTATTTTCCACAGACTGACTAAAGCAGCGGCCTCACGAGAACAGTTTAAGTGCTCACCGCATGTGCGGAAAGAAAACATCGTCCGTCTGACAGTTTGTTAGCGTATGTGACTCAGACTCATCCAGGACAGCTTATAACATCAGTAAAATTAGTAACATCAGCGTCTCTCGTTGGGGAACCAAGACAAAGACATTTAACTCTACTAATCTGATACACACTTCAGAGACACCACACACTGAATACAGTGAGTATCAGTAAACAGCAGAGCTACACGCACAGCTAACACAAAACAAACAACCCAGAACACCATACAGACCAGATCTGACCGGTATGAACAGAACAGCAGCAGAAACAGCCAGAGAGCTAAAGAACCACAGCCAGAGTGATTGAGTTTATAGTTCTAGATAATCAGCTCTTCTCGGCTGTAGAAGACGTTCATTCTGCTGCTTAATGTTCCACCTGGATCCACGCTCTGCTGTTCCTAGTAGAGATACTTTTCAGATGTGGCTCTTCTGGAGCTGTTTCAAGTGGTTTACTCCCACATAGACCAACTTCTAATTTAGTTTAATATATTATACTGTTTCATATGAGCTCGTTAAAAATGGTAATAAACCAGTTTAGACCAGGTTTCATGACATGCTTTAGCTAATAACTACATGTAGCCCTGCCGTGGCATATAGCCCCGCCCTCGATCGGTATCGGGTATCGGCTGATCGGTGCTGAAAGGTGATCGGAATCAGCCTCAAAAACTCTGATCGGTCCATTTCTATTATAGATATATAGGTAATTGCTGTACTCGTTACTTAGTTACTCTCTAAAACCAAAACAGACCTGCTCCAACTGGAAAGTACCAGGCAAAGTAAATGTTCCTTTTAGGGTTTCCTTTAAAAGTAAATCAGACTAAAGATTATTTTTTAAAAGTATGCCTGATTTTGCTGTGAACATCAACTTTTTAGGAGCTTTTCAAAAGCTGTTACCTCAAAATTAAATATTAAAAGATAAACTGTGTCTGAGTGAAAACCTAGCCTGTTTTGTGGGAGGTTTGGCTTCTTCTCAGTCAATTTCATATTAGGGCGATTAAAGGCTTCAACAGATTGTTTGCACTGGCATTGCCCATATATACTTTACGTACAGTGACAGACCCAGATAATCTACATAGAGGAAACTTATGCTATAAATTGTGCTAAGTTAACAGTGTTCTCTTATAGACATGTGAGTAACCCGAGTAACAAAGTTCTTTCTATCTTGATGCAAAACACTGTAACACAGTAGCTATTGGTGCTAAACCGACAGTACATAGTTATATTTAAAACTATTGAAAAAGAATTGGTAAAACCTTTTTTATAAAGTGTATTGTTATTAATATTGTTGTATTATTGTTGTTGCTACGGTCGCCGAGAAGACCCAACGCGCTGGGTCTTGTTGATGATGGTGATTGGAGCTGGTGGGGTTTGTTGATAATGGTGATTGAAGGTGTTGGGGGTTGTTTTTTTAGGTCAGTTCTAAAACATTAGGCATTTTTTTTTTCATAAACTTCCTTCTTAGCTTTTTTGGTTCTTTTTGGAAACATATTTAGCTCTGTTCATTATTTTGGACATGTCTTATATCTTTATAATTATTTTTATTTTCTACATCTTCCTACAAACTTGTGAATGGTAGCATTCTTTTTTTAATCAGTGACTTTCATGCTTGACTCTTGCTTGAATTCTTGCAAAACTGAGTATATTCTACCTCCTACCTAATCTAGACTGTGCGTTCTTGCACCAAATGTTTGGAGAACTGCCTTTACCAAAAGCCAGGAATCCCCCCAAAACCCCTGAATTCAAAGCCAAACCCTCAGCTCTTAGCACGTCCTCTGCTTTACCGCTGTCCTGGAGTCCCCACAGCCTGCAATAATTACTATTCACTTTAATAAACAGCTGTATTTGATTGGCTTATGGAGTCTACTGCAAACTAATATTGGCCATGTTTGGTTTCAGGTGGGGTTTGGGATGTGAAAGTTATATTTTGAGGCTTTGGTTGCTGTAGTGTTGGGTTAAGAGCTGTTGGAATGAGACTTAAGGGATTGGAGTGGAGGATGGAACTGATGGAATTCATAGATTGGGAGTTTGAAGTTCACATTGGGTTCTAATACTTTGAAATTAATGAAAGAAGGAGGTTGATATTCGTAGAGGTTTGAGGTGGTGGGGCTTGTTGATTTTGAGGACTGGCGGTTGTAAGGTCTGCTGGTTGTGGGGATTGGGGATTAGAAGGGATGGAATTTGTTTATTTGTAGGGGGGATTTGATAGTCAGGATTGGAGGTGGTGGGGTTTGTTGGTTGTGGGGAATGGGATGGTGGGGTTTTAATGGTTATGATTGGAGTTGGTGGAGTTTGCTGCCTGTGGGTTTTGGTGGTGGGGTTTGTTGATAATGGTAATTGAAGGTGGTGGGGTTTGTTGATGGGTGTTGGAGGGGGTGTGGTTAGTTAATGATTGTGATTGCAGGCCGTGGGGATGGTTGTTGATGATGATTGGAGGTGTTGGGGTTTGTTGATAATGGTGATTAGAGGTTGTGGTGTTTGTTGATAATGGTGATTGGAGGTGGTGGTGTTTGCTGTTGATGATTGGAGGTGGTGGTGTTTGCTGTTGATGATGATTGGAGGTGGTGGTGTTTGTTGATGATGGTGATTGGAGGTGGTGTGGTTTGTTAATAGTGGTGATTGAAGGTGGTGGGGTTTGTTGATAATGGTGATTGAAGGTGGTGGGGTTTGTTGATAATGGTGATTGGAGGTTGTGGTGTTTGTTGGTAATGGTGATTGGAGGTGGTGGTGTTTGCTGTTGATGATGATTGGAGGTGGTGGGATTTGTTGATGATGGTGATTAGAGGTGATGGGATTTGTTGATGATGGTGATTGAAGGTGGTGGGGTTTGTTAATAATGGTGATTGGAGGTGGTGGTGTTTGCTGTTGATGATTGGAGGTGGTGGTGTTTGCTGTTGATGATTGGAGGTGGTGGTGTTTGTTGATTATGGTGATTGGAGGTGGTGGTGTTTGCTGTTGATGATGATTGGAGGTGGTGGTGTTTGTTGATAATGGTGATTGGAGGTGGTGGTGTTTGCTGTTGATGGTGATTGGAGGTGGTGGGGTTTGCTGTTGATGATGATTGGAGGTGGTGGGGTTTGTTGATAATGGTGATTGGAGGTGGTGGTGTTTGCTGTTGATGGTGATTGGAGGTGGTGGGGTTTGTTGATGATGGGGGTTGGAATAGGTAGGGTTTGTTGATGGTAGAGAAAGGAGGTTGTGAGGTTTGTTGATGGTAGAGAAAGGAGGTTGTGGGGTTTTGTTGATGGTAGAGAAAGGAGGTTGTGGGGTTTATTGATGATGGGGTTTGGAATAGGTCGGGTTTGTTGATGGTAGAGAAAGGAGGTTGTGGGGTTTTGTTGATGGTAGAGAAAGGAGGTTGTGGGGTTTTGTTGATGGTAGGGAAAGGAGGTTGTGGGGTTTTGTTGATGGTAGGGAAAGGAGGTTGTGAGGTTTGTTGATGGTAGAGAAAGGAGGTTGTGAGGTTTGTTGATGGTAGAGAAAGGAGGTTGTGACGTTTGTTGATGGTAGAGAAAGGAGGTTGTGACGTTTGTTGATGGTAGAGAAAGGAGGTTGTGAGGTTTGTTGATGGTAGAGAAAGGAGGTTGTGACGTTTGTTGATGGTAGAGAAAGGAGGTTGTGACGTTTGTTGATGGTAGAGAAAGGAGGTTGTGAGGTTTGTTGATGGTAGAGAAAGGAGGTTGTGAGGTTTGTTGATGGTAGAGAAAGGAGGTTGTGGGGTTTATTGATGATGGGG
This sequence comes from Megaleporinus macrocephalus, assembly GCA_021613375.1. Lineage (NCBI taxonomy): Eukaryota > Metazoa > Chordata > Actinopteri > Characiformes > Anostomidae > Megaleporinus > Megaleporinus macrocephalus. Next base: position 6,644,228 of record CM038721.1, on the reverse strand, counting down.
TTTGGAATAGGTCGGGTTTGTTGATGGTAGAGAAAGGAGGTTGTGGGGTTTTGTTGATGGTAGAGAAAGGAGGTTGTGGGGTTTTGTTGATGGTAGAGAAAGGAGGTTGTGGGGTTTGTTGATGGTAGAGAAAGGAGGTTGTGGGGTTTGTTGATGGTAGAGAAAGGAGGTTGTGGGGTTTGTTGATGGTAAAGAAAGAAGGTGGTTATGGGGTTTGTTGATGAGGATTGGAGGTGATTGGGATTAGAGGTGGTTTGTTGGTTATAGAGTACCAGTTTGGAGGTAGAGGAAGTCAGAGTTGATGGGAATGGTTGGGTGTGAATGTTTTTTGAAGGTTTATGGATTTGTTTGGGTTTGAGAACGGTGCGGTTTTGTGTTTTTTTGGGTTTCGTAAATGGGCGATCTTGACATATGGACGTGGTGATATCCATATCTTTCAGTACAGTATGATACATTTACAGTGCTTTGCTATGATGTTTGCAACCCACCTAGATTTGGGGTTTAAAGTTGATGGAGGAGTTCGAAGTGTTTGTGAAGTTTTGGAGGTGACGAGCTTTCGTATTTATGGAGCGAGAAATGTTTACCTGGCATCTGAGGCAGATTCACACAGTGGCAGTGCTAGAAATCCTGGGCTCCCAACAAAGCTCACAAAGTAACACGTATTAGACTATTATTAGTTGAAAGTGACGTCTAAACTCCATGGCACGTTGCCCCCTGCGGGCAGACCTCATGTTCGGCACTAAACCTCGCAGGTGTTAAAGCGTTATCTTTTTCACTTTCACCAAAAACACACGTCTCAGCAGCTCGTCTCTATTCAGAGAAGAGTGAGCAGGTATTAACACCACGGAGAGCAATGAATGAGCCGGGAAACGGAGTGTACAGTACAGTCACTGTCGCACACCAGGCATGTTTTCTCATAGGCTCATTGTCTTGCTCTGAACTCCTGTAAGAGGTGGGCTAATGAATGCAGCCTTTTGTGTAGCACCTGTGCTTTAGGCTGTCTAGTGGCCTACATTTTATACAGACAGGTGTTCAGACACCCAGGTGTGTGCTGTAACGGAGTCCTGAACGTTGCTTGTGTGTGTGTGTGGGCATTGTTTTAATCTATTTCTCAGTATAGGAGTGGGCTTATAACAGATATAGATATAGATATAAGCATATTCTATTATATTACATAAACATACTAATCTCTTTGTGCTCTATTGTTTTAGAGAGCGTACCTGTAGAAGCCAAACTCCCTTGGCTGAAACAAGCGCAAGAGCTGGAGGAGACCAAAGTGGCCACGGAGGACCCAACGTGAGTGTTCCCCTTTGATTCCCATTAAAGTACAAATGAAAGACAAACCAGTTCATGTATTATTTTTATAATTGCCTTTAAGTAAATCTTATCGTTCTCGTGAAGTGAGTATAGATGAAGCTGAGATCAGGCTGCTGCATGCTTGTCCAATACGGGCCAGACTATCAGTGATAAGTAATTCAATTGTGGCTCTGGAATTGGAGCTGGAATAAAATGTGTGGGGGTAACGAGAGGGAAGGAGCCCCTCGGGGTAAAATGTTCCCTCTCCTATTTTTTCCTCTGATCAAATAACGGGACCAAACCAAGATCTTAACACGTTCAGTGAGAGACGAGGACACAAAACCACAGTGGAAGCTTTATTGCCTGGTCCTAGTTTCAAAGCCGCTGTGAGCAGAGACAAAGGGTCTGTCCCAAATAGTGAGCTGCCTAGGTAGGCGCTGACTACGTAGGCAGCTGTTAAAGTAGCAGCATTTTCTCCTCACGTCTACTACAGTCCTCTAGAGCGAAAACCATCAACACTGCAGTAAAACCCACAAGAGGAGAACCCATGGTGCTGAAATGCTGAGGAGGCGCTGCAGCTGAGGTCAGTAAACACTGGTCACATGCAGTGGGCGGGAACAAGCCGTCACGCAGTCTCTCTCTATCTAGAGCGTCTCAGTGATCTGTCTACTTAAACAGCTGCCTGTTGAGACAGGCCCCAAATCATAACACATGCTCCTCAGCACCATGGATTCTCCTCTTGTGGGTTTTTATTGATGGTTTTTGCTCTGGAGGAGTGAAATAGATGCCAGTTTCGACGAAGACGAGCGCTGCTTGCTGATACTATACATACCAAATCAACTTCAACTCTCATAGCTCTGCGTTTGTCCACTATAGTGGAAAAAGTTTAGGTTACGTTGCATCCAGGGATTGGTTGAGGAACCATTTGATGCTTTCCTACCATTCGACCAAAGGAAGGAAGCTCAGTAGGTAGTATATTTAAGGTGTCTAAGAATTCGGACAGCTTTATTGTTTCATGGTGTGAAATGCTGCCTATGTAGACACTCACACTCACCAAAACATTGTGTTTGTAACGTGTGGGAAGACTGAGCAGGTGGATACACGCGCAGATGAGGGTTCAGGGTTTTAATTGAGTCTATGGTGACGATCAACAGGAAAAACCAAACTGTGATATACAGCAGACACGTAGCTAAACATAACACAACTCAACTCACAGCGGGATTCACATAAATGTTGGACGAAGACAGACTGCAAATACAGGGTATATAACGAGACAGAAGACACGAAACACCTGGACACAGGAAGGGTAACAGATACGAGCCAGGTGGAAGGCGGAGAAAGTAGGAGCACATGATCACAGTGCTGGAACAAGATCCAGCACCTCTCATATTTCAGGTACCTTTGTTCCAGAACTTATTTATGTGGATCCACCACCTCTTTGATGTCTTTTTTTTTTTTTTTGTAGGACACCAAAAACTATTTGTCCAGTGGCAACTCTAAGCATTCATTAAAGCTAGGATTATTTTATTGTATAGAATGCTACTATGTTAGATGGACACTTGAAGCACTGTTGGGTCTATGTGTTCCAGGACCTTTTCCATCACTGCCACTTGCTGGATCACCCCACCTTTAGTGTTCCATTACCTGATGTTTTACAAATTAAGCACGGCATGATCAAAACATACACCACGTGGACTTGACAGGACGTAAACACGGACTTAGACAGTGGAGGACGAGCAGGGCGTGACAGTGGTCATAACTGTTACAGTTTTTTTCAATTGCTAAAACATAATTTTGTAATCTAGGCTGGTTTTATCAAAATACTTAACACAATTCACAAAACCACACACCCAAACTCCAAAATACCTCATATATCCTGCAAAAACGAAGCTCTGCAACCAAAACTACATACAGCATCATCAAAATCTAACTTTGGCACACACTTCATTCATTACCCGATTTTTGTCTAACCAACTACACACTGTTGGGCATAATGAAAAGCACTCTCATCTTTCATCTCATCGATTGGAGCGAGGAGCAGATAGGACACACGTGCAAGCTTAAAGCATTTAATATAAACAAAACCAAAACACGAGAACACACAAAGAAACCAGACAGATCTAGGGAGCAAAACAGGGAGAGGACAAAACCAGCAGACTATATACACCTGATAACGAGAGGAAACAAGAGACAGCTGAACATAGACAGACGAGACCAGACAGGGGAAACAGGCAGGACATGACAGTTGTTCTCATTCACAGAAATATTTGTTATTTTTCAATTTTAAAAGTCAGTGCAACATATGCACATCAGATATCTTTACATTGGAGTGAACAAAAATATGCTCTTAAAAAACAGAAAATTACAGATAAAATGTGTAGAAAAAAATATATTAGTTTACAAAAGCAGCTTCCTGTATCCTGGTGAACATTTGGCCCCTTCTTCCACCATGGTGGCATCTCTCAGTAAACAGAAAAAAAAAAAAAATATATATATATATAGGGCTTGGACAATGCAGCCTAAAGATATTTCCCCCACAGTAGAGTAAACTACACAGGAAACTTGTACAGTTAGTATGTGACATTAGCCAATCATAAAGTAAACAGGTGTCACCAGTGCTTAATTTGTGCCGGATCTTGCCGGAACAAGATCCAGCTCCTCTCATATTTCAAGCACCTGCGTTCCGGAACTTATTTATATGGATCCAGCATGTCTGTAACATGGGGATTTATTTATTAAGTAAATTAAAATAAATCGCAAGGGCAGAGTGCCAGCAGGTTTCTCCAAATGAACCAGCCACAGTGTGCATCCATCTGTTTCTGAAACTTGTTGGTCCACCGCTCATACAATTCAACCCTGTGCTACATGTGTGACCTTGTTAAAGGACGTAGAGCAAATCGCGAAATTGAATAATTATTTTGAATAATTTGAATAATTAGGTTAGGCAGTCTTCGTATATGTATTGTTGTTTTGGTGCAACTAAACAGGTTTGGGTTGTTTTTTTTTGTTTGGTTTATGTATAGGACACCATGTTCCAGCAAAAACTGTTCCTCCAGTGGCCTCTCTGAGATTTCATGGTTGCAGCTCCTTACTGCGTTCATTAAAGCTGGTTCTATCTTATTGCATAGAATGCTACTATGTTATGTGAACACCTAAAGCACTGTTGTGTCTGTGTTCCAGGACCTTTTCCATCACTGCCCACTTGCTGGATCACCCCACCTTTAGTGTTCCATTACCTGATGTTTTACAAATGGGTGTCACCCAACTGATACACATTGATATGGGGTGTACTACAGAAATTTAGGTTACACACATAAACTCCAGTCTAAATGTCCAGACGACAGAGGCGACAGTAAAACAGCTCAGGTTGGGCTGCACTCTCTGTCCAGCCTCTTGCATCGTTAATGACATGATCAATTAAGGTTATTTAGATTTCATTTGAAAGTAGTTGTCTTCTTTGGCCATGCACTCCTCTACCAGCTCTATCCCTACCACTCACTCTTTCACTTTCCCTCTTATTCTCACCCTCCCTCTTCCAATGATCTCCAGTAGTGTCTTTTTGGCAGTGTTTTGATATATAAACATGTGACTTTATGGCAGATTGTTGTGTGTTATGAAGGGAACTGCGTGCAGTGTGTTTAAAAAAAAAACAAATTTAAATAGCAAAATGTGTCTAAAGCAGAAAACGAGTTTAGAGTTTTGGAGACTCTCAGTTTAAATAATTATGCTATGCATGTCGTTTTAGTGTGTTAGCAACTGTAACTGCAGTTACTGTACCACTATGGATTAGACTAATTATCAGCTGATACTTCATACTAAAGGACTCTCACATTTGGAGGGCTGCTGGGGGGGGCGGAGTCAGGAAATCCCACTAAAAGTGAAAAGATGATTCCCATAAAGTGCAAGTCATGTTATATATCACACTAATTCAGAACAGTCAGTGAACCCAAGCGGCCCCGTTGGCAGAGGTCCCGCATTGAGAAACTGACCACTGATGACGGGCTACAGCGTATATCCATACGTTTATAAACAGTTGGTTTGAATAAAATTGACATTAATACGTGCCGGTACGTGACAAGGTGATTAATCGGTCCTCGACGTCCTGACTTTCCTTGTGTTGCCTCAGCTTTACCTCTGCTGTGCTGCCTCTGAACCCCCTCTGTGTTGAGTTTTTGTTTTTTTTGTTTTGTTTTGTTTTAGTGCCCCATCTCTGAAACGATAGCTCCACTAATAGCAGCCAGGGGAGTAAAAACAGCTCGATGGTTCTCCGCCCCCTACCGAAATCCGCAAACTCGAAGGCCTCCAGCATCCTGGAAGCTTCAGGCCTGCGGTCTACCAAAGGCATCTATCACTGAGACTCATAAAAGAGAAGCATGTGGGGTGAAAGTGTTTAAGAGCTTCGGAGAAGAGACGAGAGCAGGGAAGCCCCCGTTGCATCACATGTGTGTATGCGTGTTTGTTTTTGTATAGACTGCAAGCAGTGTCTATACTCACTGGCCATTAGATCAGCTCCACTGACCTTATAGGATCACTCTGTACTTCTACACTTACAGACTGTGGTCCATCTGATTCTCTGTACACCCTGGTATCCTGTTCTTCAGTGATCAGGAACCCCACAGGACGTGAGTGGTGGATCATTCCCAGCACTGCAGTGATGTGTTAGTATGTGTTGTGCTGGTATGAGTGGATCAGACACAGCAGTGCTGTGTCCACTCACTGTCCACTCTGTTAGACACTCCTACCTTCTTGCTGGTCCACCTTGTAGATGTAAAGTCAGAGACAGTAGCTCATCTGTTGTTGTGCTACAATTTGTGTTCCTCTAGTCCTTCATCAGTGGACACAGGATACCGCCCACAGGACACTGCTGTCTAGATAGTTTTGGTTGGTGGACGATTCTCAGTCCAGCAGTGACACTGAGGTGCTTAAACACTCCAGCAGCAGCACCGCTGTGTCTGACCACCATGTCAGTGTCACTGCTGTGCTGAGAATAACCCACCACCCAAATAATACCTGCTCTGTGGGGGTCCTGTGAGGGTCCTGACCACTGAAGAACAGAGTAACAGAGTATACAGAGTATATGGTAAGTGGAACTGATAAGATGGACTATGAGTGTTGGTGGATGTACATGTTATTAGTGCATATAGGGGTGTAGTATGGCACATAGATAAGATCCCATGTCCTGACATTGTAGGAAAACAAGAATGCGTGTGTGTGGCTTAAAGAAAGTTTAGATCTACCGCTTGCCTGATAACTGCTCTTGAGTTACGCCCCTCAGCGCAGTATATCACTCAGCAGCAGGCGTCCTGTCCCGTTCCGCTCCGTCGCTCTGCTTGCTAAATTTAGGGGGAACCGGGGAGGTTAACTGCTGCTATGCTAATCGGCGCCATCAGAGAATGACCCCAGTCCTCTCTGCGCGGTGGAATTTGCTGCTGGACGAGGGCCTGCAGGACTTACTGTGGAGTGTTTGGAGGCTTGTGTCGGGCTTTAGATAAAGAAGACTGTAAAACTTCCATTTATACATATCTGGCTCCTGTTGCGCCGCTGTGAAAGTGATAGCTTGGCAAGAAAACACTTCTATGAAATTTCTTCTTTACTTCAATTGTTGTCAGTTAACCGAAGTGTTTGGCATCAGAGGTTTTTGCTTTTTTGGGTTTTGCACTGAAGCTACGAGGCGATATAGCTAACAGGTCATAGAAATGTATACCTGAAAGATTAGCCGAGTGCAAACTGCGTGCCTAAATGATGATGATAAACGGCTGTGGACTTAATCTCTGTGGAAATAATCTCTGATGGACTTGCTTATGTAGATACTGATGCTGTACGACCCACTGGCATTAATAAATATGAACAAAAGTATGGACAGAATTCAGGCGTCGAGATGACGACCCCTACATTTTTTGATATGCTACATACTTTAGTCCAGGCTAAATCTTGTAAAGTGTCGGAAACCACTCACCCAAGCCTGTTTAAGATCACTGGATGACACACAGTTAAAAGCAAGTGTGTGATGCTTTAGGCATGTAGTTAGTACCATTTTAATTGGTAGACTTCCAGCCAACATGTCCATGTGGGCCCCAAATGTGTTTTATCTGGGCTGTATGGGTTTTATATGGACTTGCAGAGGTCTTTTTGATTGGTGATGCATGGAACCTAGTTGGGTTTCATCTTTGGGCTCCAGTTGGGTTATATCTTTGGGCTCCAGTTGGGTTATATCTTTGGGCCCCAGTTGGGTTATAACTTTGGGCTCCAGTTGGGTTATATCTTTGGGCTTCAGTTGGGTTATATCTTTGGGCTCCAGTTGGGTTATAACTTTGGGCTCCAGTCGGGATATTAATATGGGCCCAAGTTGGGTTATATCTTTGGGCTCCAGTTGGGTTATATCTTTGGGTCCCAGTTGGGTTATATCTTTGGGTCCCAGTTGGGTTATATCTTTGGGTCCCAGTTGGGTTATATTTTTGCGCCTCAGTTGGGTTATATCTTTGTGCTCCAGTATAGTTACAGTTACTGCTGGGGAGCCAGCTAGGTTACATTCATGGGACCCAGTTAGGCTGAAGGTGTGGGCCCCAGGTGGGTTATCACCAAGCCTATTTAAGATCACTGGACGACACATGGTTAAAAGCAAGTGTGTGATGCTTTAGGCATGTAGTTAGTACCATGTTAATTGGTAGACTTCCAGCCAACATATCCATGGGACCCATATGTGTTTTCTCTGGGCTGTATGGGTTTTACGTGGACTTGCAGAGGCTTTTTGATTGGTGATGCATGAACCCCAGTTGGGTTATATCTCTGGGCTCCAGTTGGGTTATATCTTTGGGCCTCAGTTGGGTTATAATTTTGGGCTCCAGTTGGGTTATATCTTTGGACCTCAGTTGGGTTATAATTTTGGGCTCCAGTTGGGTTATATCTTTGGGCTCCAGTTGGGTTACAACTTTGGGCCTCAGTTGGGATATTAATATGGGCCCAAGTTGGGTTATATCTTTGGGCCTCAGTTGGGTTATATCTTTGGGCTCCAGTTGGGTTATAACTTTGGGCTCCAGTTGGGATATTAATATGGGCCCAAGTTGGGTTATATCTTTGGGCCACAGTTGGGTTATATCTTTGGGCTCCAGTTGGGTTATAACTTTGGGCTCCAGTTGGGATATTAATATGAGCCCAAGTTGGGTTATATCTTTGGGCCTCAGTTGGGTTATATCTTTGGGCTCCAGTTGGGTTATAACTTTGGGCTCCAGTTGGGATATTAATATGGGCCCAAGTTGGGTTATATCTTTGGGCCGCAGTTGGGTCATATCTTTGGGCTCCAGTTGAGTTATAACTTTGGGCCCAATTGGGTTATATCTTTGGGCCCTAGTTGGGGCTCCAGTCGGGTTATATCTTTGGACCCCAGTTGCGTTATAACTTTGGGCCCAATTAGGTTACATCTTTGGGCCCTAGTTGGTTCATAACTTTGGGCCCCAGTTGTGTTATTTCTTTGGGCTCCAGTTGGGTTATATCTTTGGGCCTCAGTTGGGTTATATCTTTGGGCCCCAGTTGAGTTACAGTTACTACTAGGGGTACAGCTAGGTTATAGTCATGGGACTCATTTAGACTGCAGGTGTGGGCCCCAGGTGGGTTACCACTGTGGGCCTCGGATAGGCTACTTCTGGGGACTAGATTACAGTCATGGGACCCAGTTTGGCTGCAGATATGGGCCCAACGTAGGTTATCACTGTCGGCCACAGTTAGGCTGCGATTGTGGGCCCCAGTTAAGATACAGTTGTGTAGCATTATTTGGGTCACTGTTGTGGGACCTAGTTAGGCTACATCTGTGGTCCCAGCAGGGATGCAGTTATTTCTGTTTTGACTGTGGGGCCAAAGAGGACCCAATTGGCAGTCCATTTTTTAACCCATGTGGGGCCCACATGGACATGTGTGATCAACTAGTTTTGGGGTACAGCTTTTTTTTTTTTAATAATTCCTCTGCCTCAAACATGCTTCCACACCCACACAGGTGTAGAGGAGGGGTGCTGTGAAGAGACACCGCCAAAATGAATTCTTCCCTTTTCAATATGTGCACAGCGTAAATGCTAAAGCCTGTTTTCTCCATCACTCAAGGCTGTTTTAATACTGACATCATGATAGCCCCCTAATAACACACTCACATTAGTCCAAACATGACATGTTTGGGGCTTATGTGGAATTACAGGTCTCATAAAGCTTAATCCTTTAAAGCTGGGAGAGTGTTTGGACAGCAGGAGCCCGAGGTATGTGTGTGGACTCCCTCGCTAACTCCATGTCTTTAAAGCCTTTCACAGCCACATCGGAGGCACTGACCTATTTAAACGGTGTAGAACATTTTTACAGAGTAGAAAAATCAATAAAATAAAAGTACTGAGTGCTGAACTAACATGTGCGGATGAAGTGTAACTTAAAATTAAGTGTAAGTTTAACTATGCCTATATCTTCAGCAAACAAACTTACCTCCAGTAATAATTTCTGACTGGCGCTGATATGTCATTGCTACTCTATGCAGGTCTGATCAGGCCCAACTGGTACTGCTAAATTTGAGACAAGGCCTGATCAGGCCCAACTGGTACTGCTAAATTTGAGACAAGGCCTGATCAGGCCCAACTGGTACTGCTAAATTTGAGACAAGGCCTGATCAGTCCCAACTGGTACTGCTAAATTTAAGACTAGGCCTGATCAGTCCCAACTGGTACTGCTAAATTTGCGACAAGGCCTGATCAGGCCTAACTCTTACTGCTAAATTTGAGACAAGGCCTGATCAGGCCCAACTGGTACTGCTAAATTTAAGACTAGGCCTGATCAGTCCCAACTGGTACTGCTAAATTTGCGACAAGGCCTGATCAGGCCTAACTCTTACTGCTAAATTTGAGACAAGGCCTGATCAGGCCCAACTGGTACTGCTAGATTTCAGACCAGGCCTGATCAGGCCCAACTTTAACTACTAAATTTGAGATCAGGCCCAACTGGTACAGCTAAATTTGAGACTAGGCCTGATCAGTCCCAACTGGTACTGCTAAATTTGCGACAAGGCCTGATCAGGCCTAACTCTTACTGCTAAATTTGAGACAAGGCCTGATCAGGCCCAACTGGTACTGCTAAATTTAAAACTAGGCCTGATCAGTCCCAACTGGTACTGCTAAATTTCAGACCAGGCCTGATCAGGCCCAACTTTAACTACTAAATTCGAGATCAGGCCCAACTGGTACAGCTAAATTTGAGACTAGGCCTGATCAGTCCCAACTGGTACTGCTAAATTTAAAACTAGGCCTGATCAGTCCCAACTGGTACTGCTAAATTTCAGACCAGGCCTGATCAGGCCCAACTTTTACTACTAAATTTGAGATCAGGCCCAACTGGTACTGCTAAATTTGAGACTAGGCCTGATCAGTCCCAACTGGTACTGCTAAATTTGCGACAAGGCCTGATCAGGCCCAACTTTAACTACTAAATTTGAGATCAGGCCCAACTGGTACAGCTAAATTTGAGACTAGGCCTGATCAGTCCCAACTGGTACTGCTAAATTTGCGACAAGGCCTGATCAGGCCTAACTCTTACTGCTAAATTTGAGACAAGGCCTGATCAGGCCCAACTGGTACTGCTAAATTTAAAACTAGGCCTGATCAGTCCCAACTGGTACTGCTAAATTTCAGACCAGGCCTGATCAGGCCCAACTTTAACTACTAAATTCGAGATCAGGCCCAACTGGTACAGCTAAATTTGAGACTAGGCCTGATCAGTCCCAACTGGTACTGCTAAATTTAAAACTAGGCCTGATCAGTCCCAACTGGTACTGCTAAATTTCAGACCAGGCCTGATCAGGCCCAACTTTTACTACTAAATTTGAGATCAGGCCCAACTGGTACTGCTAAATTTGAGACTAGGCCTGATCAGTCCCAACTGGTACTGCTAAATTTGCGACAAGGCCTGATCAGGCCTAACTCTTACTGCTAAATTTGAGACTAGGCCTGATCAGTCCCAACTGGTACTGCTAAATTTAAAACTAGGCCTAATCAGTCCAAGCTGGTACTGCTAAATTTCAGACCAGGCCTGATCAGGCCCAACTTTTACTACTAAATTTGAGATCCGGCCCAACTGGTGCTGCTAAATTTAAGACCAGGCCTGATCAGGTCTGTTCTCAAATTGATTTGTTCTCCAATTAGTACTGCTAAATATGATAACCAACCAGGCAAGAGCGGTACAGCATAATTTGAGACATGACTCAACCAGGCGCAACTGGTACTGCTAGATTTAGCCTTTTTCCACAAGGAACCATGGTTGTCCTGTGCTGTTCAGTTCTGGTGAGATGGGTTTTCATCTACTGTGTTGCTAAATTAGAACCAGAAACTGAAGAAAACAAACAGGAGTGGCCCAGCTGTCCAGGTAACGCCATGTATGTCATATGTATGATATTTTTTAGTTTTAGCAAGATACTAAACATAGAAGTATTCAGTGAATAGCCACATCATTGCATCTTTGCAGCTAACCGAGACAAGAAAAAGGCACAAAGCATAGTTGGCACTCATGCTGTCTGCTGAAATGCCATTGCAGTGGATACTCCCTATGTTCAGAACCACTGACCCATCCAGGCTCCAGTGGTACCACACTGCTGTGAAACAAAGACACATGGCTCTATGATAGCTTAGAATACTTTTACAAGCTCTACACTGTCTTTAACTGTGTTATACTATTTCCACAATGAAGATGACCCTGATGCAACTGGAATTTTAACAAGCTGGCTTACATGAACGTTTTTTAGTTTAATTCTCTCATTGCAAATGGTTAGCAACGGCGTTAGTTAAGCTAAAAGGATGGAAAAAGTACATGAGTATGTTCAATATTTATATGGGCATATGTTTGCCATAGTACAACCCAAGACTGATAGAAGATTGGCCCAACCACGGCAGTTTGAATGAACAATCACACTGTTATTGGAGTTGAGTAAAACGTATTTAATTGTTTGTTACCACAAACAGTGGAATTACTATGAGCAATGTTCTGTCTTCATTATGAAAAAAAACCCAAATAATATACAGTTTTAAGCACTTGGGGCACATGATTATATTCAAAAAGCTATTTTTCAGGACAGCTTTTATTTGTGTAGCAATATTAAATATTTAAACAATATTAATAGAGTAAGTAGTGCTTTTACATACATCAGTGTGTTTATTTAACCCTTTACAAGCTTCTCCTTCTATAAACAAACAGTATTATTTACAGTTCTCATCTAATACCTGCTTTGACTGCTCAGTACTTCATTAAGCTAAATCAAGATTGCTGCTGAAGGAACTGAATACATTTATACAATGTCTGGGGCGTCCAGGAGAAATCTGGAACCTAACTTTGTTCTTCAAACTGGAGCTCAAGATATGATCTACTTCTCTCACAATATGATATTCATGTTACTTTGTATTGTATGTATGATTATTTACATCTGTTCAAATCAGATCTGGTGTTTTTACTGGTGAACACACACTTTTAAACAATCAGTGCACATGGTCCTCCAGAATGGTTCGGTAGTCCGTGGCAGTGACGCGCCCATCCAGCACAAGTATTGGGCCAAGAGAATGCCGTGATATGGCAGCCCAAACCATCACTGATCTACCCCCATGCTTCACTCTGGGCATGCAACAGTCTGGGTGGTACGCTTCTTTGGGGCTTCTCCACACCGTAACTCTCCCGGATGTGGGGAAAACAGTAAAGGTGGATCATCAGAGAACAATACATGTTTCACATTGTCCACAGCCCAAGATTTGCGCTCCTTACACCATTGAAACCGACGTTTGGCATTGGCACGAGTGACCAAAGGTTTGGCTATAGCAGCCCGGCCGTGTATATTGACCCTGTGGAGCTCCTGACGGACAGTTCTGGTGGAAACAGGAGAAGCTGAGGTGCACGTTTAATTCTACCGTGATTTGAGCAGCCGTGGTTTTCTGTTTTTTGGATACAATCCGGGTTAGAAGCCAACATACCTTTCAGACAGCTTCCTCTTGCGTCCACAGTTGGATGTGGTTGGTCCTTCTTGGTGGTCTGCTGACATTACCCTGGATACCGTGGCTCCTGATACATCACAAAGACTTGCTGTCTTGGTCACAGATGCGCCAGCAAGACGTGCACTAACAGTTTGTCCTCTTTTGAACTCTGTTATGTCCCATAATGTTGTGTTATTGTAATATTTTGAGTAAAATATTACAATATTACTGGTGCAATGTGCAATTAATGAAGACTGGCCACCAGACTGGTCCAATTTAGCCATGAAACCTCCCACACTACAATGACAGGTGTTTCAGTTTCATTGTCCAACCCCTCTACATAAGATAGACAGGGGGACATATGTAGAAACTTTTGCATACGCAGGTTATTTAAGTAGATATATCTATTTAAAGTGACATAGTGATATTGTCTATAGCAGCGTTATCAGAATAAATTATATAATAGTGAACGGTATTGGGGTCTTTCAGTCTCACAGTTTGTTCAGAAGCCTGACAGCGTGTGGGTAGAAGCTGTTCAGTAGCCGAGTTGTTCTGGACTGGATGCTGTGGACAGCCAGTGTGCTGGGTATATCTAGCAATATGATCAAGGAAGCCACTTTACTCAAAGGTCTAACTTCTTATGATTAGACTTTATTAATCTGCATTTAGCCGCAGTGTAAAAGAGCTGAACTTAAAAAAAACCCTGATTTGGCATTAGCTTTGCGTCTTCCTTTAGTTCTTCCTCAGCTCATCTGAGTTGGACCAGAGTTGTGTCCAGCTGTGCTCTTTCTCTCTCTTCATCTTCCGAAGTGCATCGCATTACGCACGAATCGGACTGGCTATGAATTTCAACGACGCTTTTCCGAAAAAGGCTCATTTTCCACTCGTCCTAAATGCGGCATGGCAAAGTCATTCCGTGGTTCATTAGGAGTCCCGGCCATGTCTATTAATATTGCGGCGTTTAATCTTGCTGTGATTCTTTTCTGGAACATAAAGTTTTCTGGCCCGTGTCGAGGCTATTTTTAGTGGCGTAGCCCCGTATTATTTTCAGATCACTTTTCTTGCATATGGACACTGCTGGTGCTCAGGCTGGTGTCTATATTATATTATATTGTACTGGATGTTAAAATAGTCTGTGGTTCATGTTGAGCTGACGTGACCTCTCGAGAGCGAGACTGCATTTCAGAGTAATTTTACAGCAATTTTGAAAAGAAAATAGAGGAATAGATGTGAAAAATAACCACCCCGGTGGACTGTTCTTCAAAACATGAACACATTTAAAAATATGAAAATGGTTCTGGGTTTGTGAAATGATTTTTTTTAACATACACAGAAAAAACTATTTGGTTTTGGTTCTGTTGGTTGGAAGTAAAGGTTTAATTGAGCAGTTTTATATAAACTTATACTATATATAATACACCCACCTGCCACTTCATTAGGTACACTGCCCATTATATCAGCTCCACTGACCATAAGGGAGCACTTTGTAGTTCTACACTTACAGACTGTAGTCCATCTGTTTCTCTGTAGACCTTATTACTCTGTTCTTCAACTATCAGAACCCCCACAGGACCACCACAGAGCAGATATAGTTTGGGTGGTGTTCATTCTCCATACTGCAGTGACACTGACGTGGTGGTGGGGCATTAGTGTGTGTTGTGCTGGAGTGAGTGGATCAGACATGGCAGTGCTGCTGCTGCTGGAGTGTTTAAACATCTCAGTGTCACTGCTGGACTGAGAATAGCCCACCAACCAAAACTATCCAGACAGCAGTGTCCTGTGGACAGCGTCCTGTGAGCACTGATGAAGGACTAGAGCAGGGGTATTCAATTAGAATTCAGTCTGGTCCAGATAGAGGAAGTTTCCTCAGGCCCAGGTCCGAACCCTCAAAATATATAACTTGTGTTATGATTCAATGCCATATCCTGTATACTGGAGTAGCCTAATATCAGCATTTTGTCATCAGCAACTTAGGGTGTACTCACATTAGGCTCTGTGATCCGGGCCCGGGCACGGTTCCCAGGCGAAGCACGGTTCGTTTGACTAGTGTGATCGCTCCAAACCGTGCCCAGACAGTTAACCGTGCCTGGGCCCGCTTAAAGAGGTGGGCCAGGGCACTATTCGCTTGGACTCGGGCTCGGTTCGCTTCTAGTGTGAGCGCTATTTGGGCCCGCTTGGAGCCTTCTTCCAAAAACAAGGTCTCGTTGTGATGACATAAGTGTGCTCAGCCACGTATTGACAAAGGCAGTGTGAGTGCAGGAGCGGGTAGGCGGGATAACCGGGCCCCAGCACGGAACGAGAAAACCGGGCCTAGTGTGAGTACGCGGTTGGTGATTTTACTACTACGCGTGTGATTGGTTTGTGAGTTCACTATGCCGCATAGCCCATATACTGTAAAGACCAACTCAAACTGTGTGGCAACAAATGAGCTTCACATTTAAACGATGGACCAACAAGTTAGGAGTGTCTGACCGAGTGGACCATGGGGTCTTGTGGGGGTCCTGACTTTTGAAGAACAGGGTAACAAAGTATACAGAGAAACAGATGGACTACAGTGTAGAACTATAAAGTGTCAGTGCCATGAAATGCCTCAAAAAAGTAATTCAAGAATGATATAATGATATGTAATATATAATGATATATAATGATATAATGATATACAATGATATAATGATATAAAATCAACCCAATGAATGAATTAAAACCAACAAATAGAAAGAAATAAGGTTAAAAGTATTTAAAAGCATTTTAAAAATACATAAAAAAAAATTCTTTGGAGTATCTAAACACACACACTACTGTTGAATTTGACTTAAAAGGCCTTTCGCATTACATATACTAACAACATGACTAGAAAGCAACAGAGGAATACGACATATATACTATATATACCTCTGAGTGCAGTCTATAGAATAACTGAGTATATATACATACATACAATATAAATATACATACATACAAAAGAGTTATTATTTGTTATATCATTAGATCATCACATTACCTGTCTTTAAAACATGTAAGCCCCTCATACTGTGTTAAAAACAAGTCTGGGTGTGTGTTCAGGTTCATCCCGGGTCCGTGGTCGTCCTGCAGTGCGTCGTGTGGAGCTGGCCTCCAGAAACGCTGGGTGAAGTGCAGAGTGCTGCTGTCCTTCACTCAGGCTGAGGTGGATCTGCCGGAGGAAGAGTGCGGCGGAGAGAAGCCTGTGGTGCAGAGGGCCTGTAGCGCGGGTCCCTGTCCTGGAGCTCCAGCTTCCCCTCAGTGGCCCCTGGAACCTCAACAACGCAACCCCACACAGCAGGGCTACCTGTGGGAGTACAGAGGCTTTGCAGCTTGTACTGTCTCCTGTGGTGTAGGTGAGTCTGAGTGGACATATATATATATATATATATATATATATATATATATATATATATATATATATATATATATATATATATATATATATATATATATATTAAAGTCTATTTTTGTATAGAGGCTTATTTAGCATATAGTCCTATTATCAGCAATTCTCAGTCCTCTGTCTAAATCTCCTGGTACGGCCACCAATCCAAGTTAAGGATGTTATTGGACTAATTGGTTGTTAGGACACTCAATTGTGATGCACAGCTGAAAAACATTCTACTAATAAGTGAGTATAAAAGGGAACAACATTCTAGGTTAGTTTAGTATCTGAAGATCAGCAGTTGATGGCTTGCTGACCGACTCACAATGACCAGAAAGAAACAACTTTCTTTAGAGACCCGTCAGTCCATTGTTGTGTTAAGGAAGAAGATACTCCATTGAAAACAAGAACGTTTCACTGTGATCCCAAACTTTTGAGTGTATATATATATATATATATATATATATATATATATATATATATATATATATATATATATATATATATATATATATATTACAGTCCCAAAAGCTCTCTTACATCAGCACTTTGTTCCTGAGATGTCTTCTGAGCTGTGGGTGTGGTGTTTCTCTCCACAGGCAGGCAGGCGGCTGCTGTTCAGTGTGTTGTAACAGGGACGCGGGAGGTGGTGGAGGATTTTTACTGTAACGAGTTGAGGAGACCTCCTGCCATGGTCCGCATCTGCAACCCTCAGCTGTGTCCCGCCAGGTAAGACCTCTGAAGTATACTGAAGGATTCAGTTTGTGTTACATTATACCTGATATCTGTTAGAGCATGACTATAAAAAAATCCATCCGGCAGTATATAACAGCTGCCATAACAGTGTTATGTAACAGAGTTCAGGCAGAGTGCTATTTTTCATAGAATGCGATTGCCAAACTAAATTTAGTAGTAAAATTTCTAGAAAAGCTCACTTTTAACCTCACATTTTCAGTTCTGATATGTTTGGGTATCTGGACTGCCAACATTTTGCCAACCTAGATCCTTCCCTATGGCAAATAGCAGCTCATTAGAATATTACCGCCCCCATCTGACTAGCCCATGGCTTCCAAACCACCTTCATGAAGGGGCATATTTGTTTTGCACGTACTGAAGCCACACGCATTGCAGATGGAGCTCTGTGCTGTTGTCAGCTGCTACTACATCTATGATGTATGTTTTTGATCAACGTCCAGTGACAGTTGCTGAACACCTGTACATGTGACCACTTTGAGTCTGACACGAGGCTGAAGTCAGCTTTTCTATTCACCTGCTGCTTGAATTTCCTGTTCCCTTAAATGGTGCATTCTGGCTCCTCAGTCTGTTATTAACTGCTGCACTATTTAAAGTAAAGACGTGCAGCAGTTCTTTACTTGTTCCTAAAAGAGGGATCAGCTCACTAACTGTAGCGAAACTGAATGTAAGTATGAAAAAAAAAAAAATTCTTTGTGTTTCTTGGTTTTAGCATTAGCTAGCACTGACATCTGAGATAATATATGAACAGAGATGTATCATTCTGTTGTGGTTTCACAATCCATAATAACGCTGCAGGTTCCACGATAACCTAAACATCTTAACTTTATCTGACGAACCGGTGAATAAGGTGAGAGTAAAATGAGAGGACTGGCGTCGGGGTTCGCCCCGTGGACGAGCAGCCGTGGATTTATTAGAAATGGCCACAGTCTGACTGCAAGCTGCTAGTCCTTGCTTTAGTTTACACTGAATATACACTACTTTAGTACTCTACCAGTCAAAAGTTTTGAAACAATTCTAAAACGTTTGACTGGTAGTGATTTAAAACGTTTGGCTGGTAGTAATTTAAAACGTTTGACTGGTAGTGATTTAAAACGTTTGACTGGTAGTGTATCTAAATCATTTGACTGGTAGTGTATCTAAAACGTTTGACTGGTAGTGATTTAAAACGTTTGAATGGTAGTGATTTAAAACGTTTGACTGGTAGTGATTTAAAACGTTTGGCTGATAGTGTATCTAAAATGTTTGACTGGTAGTGATTTAAAACGTTTGGCTGGTAGTGTACTAAAACGTTTGACTGATAGTGTATCTAAAACGTTTGACTGGTAGTGTACTAAAACGTTTGACTGGTAGTGTATCTAAAACGTTTGGCTGGTAGTGTTACTAAAACGTTGGACTGGTAGTGTACTAAAACGTTTGTCTGGTAGTGTACTAAAACGTTTGACTGGTAGTGTATCTAAAACGTTTGACTGGTAGTGTACTAAAACGTTTGACTGGTAGTGTATCTAAAACGTTTGACTGGTAGTGTACTAAAACGTTTGACTGGTAGTGTACTAAAACGTTTGACTGGTAGTGTACTAAAACGTTTGTCTGGTAGTGTATCTAAAACGTTTGACTGGTAGTGTACTAAAACGCTTGACTGGTAGTGTATCTAAAACATTTGACTGGTAGTGTACTAAAACGTTTGACTGGTAGTGTACTAAAACGTTTGTCTGGTAGTGTATCTAAAACGTTTGACTGGTAGTGTACTAAAACGTTTGACTGGTAGTGTATCTAAAACGTTTGACTGGTAGTGTACTAAAACGTTTGTCTGGTAGTGTACTAAAACGTTTGACTGGTAGTGTATCTAAAACGTTTGTCTGGTAGTGTACTAAAACGTTTGTCTGGTAGTGTACTAAAACGTTTATCTGGTAGTGTACTAAAACGTTTGACTGGTAGTGTATCTAAAACGTTTGTCTGGTAGTGTACTAAAACGTTTGTCTGGTAGTGTACTAAAACGTTTATCTGGTAGTGTACTAAAACGTTTGGCTGGTAGTGTATCTAAAACGTTTGACTGGTAGTGTACTAAAACGTTTGGCTGGTAGTGTATCTAAAACGTTTGACTGGTAGTGTACTAAAACGTTTGGCTGGTAGTGTATCTAAAACGTTTGACTGGTAGTGTACTAAAACGTTTGGCTGGTAGTGATCTTAAACATTTGACTGGTAGTGTATGTAAAACGTTTGACTGGTAGTGTATCTAAAACGTTTGACTGGTAGTGTACTAAAACGTTTGACTGGTAGTGTACTAAAACGTTTGGCTGGTAGTGATCTTAAACATTTGACTGGTAGTGTATGTAAAACGTTTGACTGGTAGTGTATCTAAAACGTTTGGCTGGTAGTGTACTAAAACGTTTGGCTGGTAGTGTATCTAAAACGTTTGACTGGTAGTGTACTAAAACGTTTGGCTGGTAGTGATCTTAAACATTTGACTGGTAGTGTATGTAAAACGTTTGACTGATAGTGTATCTAAAACGTTTGGCTGGTAGTGTACTAAAACGTTTGACTGGTAGTGTACTAAAACGTTTGGCTGGTAGTGTACTAAAACGTTTGACTGGTAGTGATCTTAAACATTTGACTGGTAGTGTATCTAAAACGTTTGACTGGTAGTGTATCTAAAACGTTTGACTGGTAGTGTACTAAAACGTTTGGCTGGTAGTGATCTAAAACGTTTGGCTGGTAGTGTATCTAAAACGTTTGACTGGTAGTGTATCTAAAACATTTGACTGGTAGTGTATTTAAAACGTTTGACTGGTAGTGTACTAAAACGTTTGACTGGTAGTGTACTAAAACGTTTGACTGGTAGTGTACTAAAACATTTGACTGGTAGTGTATCTAAAACATTTGACTGGTAGTGTATCTAAAAATTTGACAGGTAGTGTACTAAAACATTTGACTGGTAGTATATCTAAAACATTTGACTGGTAGTGTATCTAAAACGTTTGACTGGTAGTGTATCTAAAACTTTTGACTGGTAGTGTATCTAAAACGTTTGACTGGTAGTGTACTAAAACATTTGACTGGTAGTGTATCTAAAACGTTTGACTGGTAGTGTATCTAAAACTTTTGACTGGTAGTGTATCTAAAACGTTTGTCTGGTAGTGTATCTAAAACATTTGACTGGTAGTGTATCTAAAATGTTTGACTGGTAGTGTATCTAAAACTTTTGACTGGTAGTGTATCTAAAACGTTTGACTGGTAGTGTACTAAAACGTTTGACTGGTAGTGTATCTAAAACGTTTGACTGGTAGTGTATCTAAAACTTTTGACTGGTAGTGTATCTAAAACGTTTGTCTGGTAGTGTATCTAAAACATTTGACTGGTAGTGTATCTAAAATGTTTGACTGGTAGTGTATCTAAAACTTTTGACTGGTAGTGTATCTAAAACATTTGACTGGTAGTGTATCTAAAATGTTTGACTAGTAGTGTATCTAAAACGTTTGACTGGTAGTGTACTAAAATGTTTGACTGGTAGTGTACTAAAACATTTGACTGGTAGTGTACTAAAACATTTGACTGGTAGCGTATCTAAAACGTTTGACCAGTATTGTTCTAATATGGTTGACCGTTAGTGTATGTAAAAGATATATCACCTTTGTATGAACAGCAGCTATGACAGTATACACTAGTGATCAGATGACGTGGAGGTCAACTGACAAACACCTAAAGCACAGCCAGCCAGCCTGAGCTGCTAAACATCTGCTAAGTTGTGGTGACTCAGTCCAGGTGGCTGTGTGTGGCTGGAGCTCACAACTCAAAATAGTGAGGTAGAAACCTGGAACCTGTTCCCAAAAGCAGAGGACCACGTTTCACATCTGGATCAGACTGGATCACTTTCTATTCCCATTGAAACAAAGGCCCAGGAGTAGGCCCGGTTTTGTTCTCTCTGAAATATTGGCAGGACGTCTTTATGACCCTAAACTGACCTCCACTCATCACGCTCATAATCCAGGCATCAAAAGTGGATCACCAATTTGCCCTCATCAACATATGTGCTGTATATTTACACTCTATAGACGAAGCATGTAGGTTCACTGTGGCTTTGATAGTAAATAAAATGTTAATGTATGTGTTGTAGATATTGGCCCCTGGTTTCCATCATCACCACCACTGTGAAGAACATCTGTATGTTTCTCTACGATGAACCATTTCACACAAAACCTCTCTGATTGACTTATTTCACATCCCAGTCTCTGAAATATGCAGACATTTTAAAAATTCTTTCTTTCTTTTTTAATTAGTAGCTTCCGAAAAAGAACAAAACCAAAGAAAAATACAGATTTTTTTGGGCAGCAGAATGTTTTGTAAGACGGTTCATTGGCCAGCTGAGCCAAACGTCCACCGCAAGCCAACGGTCTCCAATAAAATCAGCTAACCAGCTCCAAGCTGCCATCGAAATCTGAAGAATTAGTGGATGTAATTTGTAACGTACACGGAAAACAGGTGGTTCCAATACTCGTCCTCGGTTTTCTTTCCTTCTTATTTTGAGTTGTGTTAAAATTCAGAACGAGACCGGACTGGTCAAAACGAACAAGAGAAAAAAAAACAAAAAAACAAATGACCTCATGCCTGGCGTGGAGACATGAAGACAATGTTTGACTCGACTATGGACTGGCTAGAAGAAAGACTCTGATGAATGATGCCAGAGAAGAATCTAGGGTCCTTCTTTTCCTCCTCCAGCTTTCTCGATTGCGAATGACATAGTGAACGAAACGCAATGAATAAACATGACGATGGCGAGACAGCCAGGAGAAAGGAAATGACGTTCATTTATCTTCTTTGATGTTCGCCGTCCTCCAGTAGAGTCTCCGGCCCGGTGATGATCCGTGAAAAGGCTCTAGCAGCCCCGCTTTCAGGAAATACCTGTGGCGTTGGCTCTTGGTGCCTAGCCAGCGCCACACTGCATGTTCTTTTGCCAAGTGTACAAACTCTAATTAAAACTTTCTTACCTCCTTCCTGGATACCTGGCAAGTAGGCTGCTGGCTGTTTTCTCGTGTGCTTCAGCCAGGTAGCCCAAAAAGCACTGGTGATGAAGTCTTCAGTTCGATTTTTGAAGCATCTTACAGTTTTAGAAATGACTGGTCAACCACTTTATACATGGCTTACATGGCCATTGACCTGCAGAGGCTGCTGGACTGTAAGGTAGTTGGGGAAGTGTTGGTGTCCACCATGACAGTTGGAAGTCTTGGCCGTTTCAGCCAAAACCGAAGAGCATTTGCTGGAAGCCCTTGTGTTTTCTGCAACATCTATGCTGGCGCCACACTGGTGTCAGAAGTGGGAGAGAGACAGGCTAGAAACTGGGCAGGAGGTGACAGTTTTTAGTTAAAGTGCATTCGCTTAGGACACTGTGTTCACGGTGTCTTCTTCTACACTGATGCTGCAATACATGCAAATAGTATATAATTATTCTGACAAACTCCAGGTTGGACATGATCTTCTGCCTCAAGTGGAGGAGTTTAAGTATCTCGGGGTCTTGTTCACGAGTGAGGGAAGGATGGAGCGGAAGGTTGACAGGCGGAGTGAAGACGGGGTCTGTACCGGTCTGTCCTGGTGTAGAGAGAGCTGAGCCAAAAGGCGAAGCTCTCGATTTACTGGTTAATCTACGTTCCTACTCTCACCTATATGGTCACGAGCTCTAGGTATTGACCGAAAGAACGAGATCGCGGATCCCCTTAGAGATAGGGTGAGCAGCTTGATTATACGGGGGAGGCTCAGAGTCAAGTCGCTACTCCTCCACATCAAGAGTAACCAAGTTGAGGTGGTTTGGGCATCTGGTTAGAATGTCTCCTGGACACCTCCCTTTGGATGGATGGATGGATGGATGGATAGATGGATATTCTAACAAACCTGCTAAAAGAAAACAGGAAAACAAGCTATTAAAAACCTACAAACCACCTGCAAGACCTGGTTGACCACCAACACTGTTCCCATTAGATGAACAGCACTCTTAGATAAACAATTTCCATCTTTGAGAGAGTGGAGAACATTAAGCCCCACCCTTGCCCTAGATCTAAAAACATCCACACATGTTCCCCTTCATCCTTCCACTGTGAGAAGACAACTTTGGATCTGAAAAGATGTGTCTCAGGAGGATTCCCAGGTGCTGGTCCAGTCTCTTGTCATTTCAAGGCTCGACTACTGCAACTCACTTCTGGCTGGTCTTCCTCTGCAGGCCATCAGGCCCTTACAACTGGTCCCGAATGCAGCAGCATGGCTCGTCTTCAATCTTCCCAAGTTCACTCACGTCACTCCACTGCTGCGCTCCCTTCACTGGCTTCCTGTAGCTGCTCGCATTCAGTTTAAAGTTCTGATGCCTACAAAGCCAAGAATGGACCAGCTCCTCCTGACCTTATGGCAATGGTCAAAAGTTGATCCGCACCTCAAAGCCCTTCGCGCTTCAAGTACGGCTCGGCTTGACCCACCATCTCTCAAGATTCATGAAGGACATGCGACAAGACGCTTCTCTGTCCTGGATCCCAGATGGTGGAACGAACTTCCACTGGCTGTCCAAACAGCGGACTCTCTCACAGTCTTCAAACACAGACTCAAGACCACCATCTCTTCGTGAAGCACTTATAAGCTTTAATCTACTGAAGCATTGGTAGAAACTATAATTCCACTTGATCTTCTAGGAACACTGGATAAGTATTGAACTTACTGTATGTAGTCTTGTATTTATTCTCTTCTCTGTAGGTGTTCCAGTCTTGCTAGGTATTGCAAAGTGTCTAATCTTATATCTTGTTATCTTCTTTCTAGGTATCAGCACTGGTACTTGTTTATGGCAGTGTTTGAGCTCAAGAGTAATTTGGACTTAAACCTGTTTGTACTAGATAGAGATACTCATACTCTGACCGAACACTAAGCACTTTGGTAAGTCGCTCTGGATAAGAGCGTCTGCTAAATGCCATAAATGTAAATGTGTAGTTGTTCAAGAAGCTCCTCCCTGAGAAAAGCAGATACAGACTCATCCAACAAAGAAGCTGCTGGTGTTCGCAGAACAATGGACTGGCCACCCCAGACTCCAGACCTTAACATCTCTGAAAAGGACAAAAAGGACATTGAAATTTTGAGGACGTTGAAATCTCACATACTTATGTAGAACTGAGCAAACTGCACGGAGCAACTTTCTCCAGACTATAACAGCTGCTCATGCTAACAGTAGTATAAAGTTATAGTAGCCTGTAGTAGACTCAGTTCTTCTGTGTCCTGGAATGACATCTGGATTTGGGCAGCTCAAGTTTTCTTGGAGGAAATCAGACTAGCTGTGCACACCATCCACGAAAGCAGGAGGGTTTTCTCGCCACACTCAAACCTCAACAGGCCGTTGTGGTTTTTTGATGTATTAGAAGGTCTATAATCAGGGGTTAAATTGGAATTTGGAAGGTGGTGGAACTTGAGCTGCCATTCCTCAAGGCCTGGCCTTGAGACTCGTGGATGTGGCTGAAGTCTCCTGAAATGATAAAACATCCCAACCTTGAGATTTTTTAGGCTTGTGGCTTTTAATTGAATTAGGAGCTTTGAATTGCCTTTATTGCCCCGATTCCCAAGTGGAGGTGACCACCCTAGATGAAAGTGTAAGCTATGTGTTGGTAATAAATCGGCCGGTTAGTGGAAGTACAAGGCTGGTGTATGGAAGGGCATGGTAGGTATTTCTAATAAAGTGGCCAGTGAATAGAAGGACCGGGTAGGTGTTTCCAATGAAGTGGTCAGTTAGTGGAAGTACAGGGTACGTGTTTCTAATAAACTGGCCAGTGAGTGGACGAACAGGGTAGGTATTTCTAATAAAGTGGCCAGTGAATAGAAGGAGTGGGTAGGTGTTTCCAATAAAGTGATCTGTTAGTGGAAGTACAAGGTACGTGTTTCTAATAAACTGGCCAGTGAGTGGACGAACAGGGTAGGTATTTTTAATAAAGTCGCCAGTGAATAGAAGGAGCGGGTAGGTGTTTCCAATAAAGTGGTCAGTTAGTGGAAGTACAGGGTACGTGTTTCTAATAAACTGGCCAGTGAGTGGACGAACAGGGTAGGTATTTTTAATAAAGTGGCCAGTGAATAGAAGGAGTGGGTAGGTGTTTCCAATAAAGTGGTCAGTTAGTGGAAGTACAAGGTACGTGTTTCTAATAAACTGGCCAGTGAGTGGACAAACAGGGTAGGTATTTTTAATAAAGTCGCCAGTGAATAGAAGGAGCGGGTAGGTGTTTCCAATAAAGTGGTCAGTTAGTGGAAGTACAAGGTAGGTGTTTCTAATAAACTGGCCAGTGAGTGGACGTACAGGGTAGGTGTTTCTAATAAAGTGGCCATTGAGTAGAAGGACCGGGTAGGTGTTTCTAATAAAATTGACAGTTCGTGGAAGTACAAGGTTGGTGTTTCTAATAAAGTGGCCAGTGTGTGGCAGCACAAAAGTAGGTGTTTCTAATAAAGTGGCCAATGAGTGGATGTACAGGGTTGGTGTTTCTAATAAAGTGGCCAGTGAGTGGACGAACAGGGTAGGTATTTTTAATAAAGTGGCCAGTGAGTGAGAGTACAAGGTAGGTGTTTCTAATAAAGTGGCCAGTGAGTGGACATACAGTGTAGGTGTTTCTGATAAAGTGTCCAGTGACTGGAAGTACAAGGTAGGTGTTTCTAATAAAGTGGCCAGTGACTGGAAGTACAAGGGAGGTGTTTCTCATAAAGTGGCCAGTGAGTGGAAGTACAAGGGAGGTGTTTTTCATAAAGTGGCCAGTGAGTGGAAGTACAAGGGAGGTGTTTCTCATAAAGTGGCCAGTGTGTGGCAGCACAAAAGTAGGCATTTCTAATAAAGTTGACAGTTAGTGGACATACAAGGTAGGTGTTCTCTAATAAAGTGGCCAATGAGTGAAAGTATAAGGGAGGTGTTTCTAATAAAGTGGCCAGTTAGTGGAAGTACAAGGTAGGTGTTTCTAATAAAGTGGCCAGTGACTGGAAGTACAAGGGAAGTGTTTCTCATAAAGTGGCCAGTGAGTGGAGGTACAAGGTAGGTGTTTCTAATAAAGTGGCCAGTGAGTAAAAGTACAAGGAGGTGTTTCTAATAAAGTGGCCAGTGAGTGTAAGTACATGGTAGGTGTTTCTCATAAAGTGGCCAGTGAGTGGAGGTACAAGGTAGGTGTTTCTAATAAAGTGGCCAGCGAGTAAAAGTACAAGGGAGGTGTTTCTAATAAAGTGGCCAGTGAGTGTAAGTACATGGTAGGTGTTTCTAATAAAGTGGCCAGTGAGTGTAAGTACAGGGTAGGTGTTTCTAATAAAGTGGCCAGTGAGTAGAAGTACAAGGTAGGTGTTTCTAATAAAGTGGCTAGTGAGTGAAAGTACAAGGTAGGTGTTTCTAGTAAAGTGACCAGTGAGTGGAAGTACATGGTAGGTGTTTCTGATAAAGTGGCCAGTGTGTGGCAGCACAAAAGTAGGTGTTTCTAATGAAGCTGGCAATTAGTGGAAGTATAAGGTAGGTGTTTCTAATAAAGTGGCCAGTGAGTAAATGTACAAGGTAGCTGTTTACAATAAAGTGGCCAGTGAGTGGAAGTACAAATTAGGTGTTTCTAATAAAGTGGCCAGTGAGTGGAAGTACAAATTAGGTGTTTCTAATAAAGTGGCCAGTGAGTGGATGTACAAGGTAGGCTTTTCTAATAGAGTGGCCAGTCTGTGGACGCACAGGGTAGGTGTTTCTAATAAAGTGGCCAGTGAGTGAAAGTACTGGTAGGCTTTTCTAATATAGTCACTGGTAGTGATAGCACGAGTAGCTGGTTAGTGGAAGCAGCCCTGGAAACTTTGTGGTACCGCATTCTTTAAAGAGAAAGAAACTCAATATGAAAGACATACTGAACAGACAGATGTCTGAGAATCAGGTAATAAAACGTAGCTGAAAGCAACATGAATCAGTTCCTCAACAAACAACCGCCGCGCCGAGGCTCGCAAGCCAAATCCGGACACGCGGGTCTGGACTGCGTTCAAGGACCAAAATCCAGATTGAATGTAAATAGCTTGTCAGGCTGCTGTCAAAATAGGGCCATCTAGCTGAAAATAACGCGTTGTTTTTCCAAAAGTCTGCCCTTTTGCCAATGTCAGCAGGACAGCTGGCTTTTTCGGCACGCCACTCCATGGAACGACTCTCGGCCGACGTTGATTTAAAAACGACCGTCTCGTCGACAGAACCTTTCATGTGAAGTTTTTTATTTGCCCGGCTCAGAATATTCTAATATTTTATGAGTTCCAGAGAAGGTTTCATCATGTTACCTCATGTTTTACGGCCCTCATTATCTGTCATTGATTTGAATCGCGGGACGCGTGTTTAGTTGCAGCGCAATCACAATTTCCATTGTATCCACGGATGCTTGATTGACAGGCCAGGGATTGTGGGGTTTGTAAAGGCTGTGTCTTGTTTTGTGTTAGTGTGATGAATATTGATGGCAGTAACATCAGACTAAATTGTAATAACGCTCTTGGATTGTTCTCTTACTCTGAACTGCTTTGAACGAGGCGTAGCGTTTCGGGCCCTGTCCAAACTTTTTGGGTTTAATCCTTCGTATGGATGTTAAATATCAAACCGCTCTGAATATCTGTTTGTTGTTAAAGACATTATGAGAGTTTCTCTGTGGAAATATTTGTTTGGACATGTGCAGGTCACATTCAAATGTTTCCTATCACTGTGTAAAAGAAGTTAACTTTGCTGTGTAGTATTGGTCATGTAGGCAGCTGTGGGCCCATATATATATATATGTTTGTGATTGAACGCCTGATGTGATGTATGTGCATGGGTTGTGTTTAGCTCAGGCTGTGTTTATGGAGGCCTGTGTTTAGTAGAGAGTGGTGTTATATTTTACCACAGTTTATTTGTGGCCTGCACTTCAAATAACTTATTGTTTGTGTGTTTGTTGGGGGGAGGGGTATATATGTATTGGTGTGCATATGAGTATATAGGTCTGTTTCACAAAGCAATTAACTTTAAGCTTAGTTTAATTTAATCCTGGATTTACTGTGTCAACAATGATGGAGAACTTTTTAACCAGTGTTGGGTATTACAAGGACTGGCTATTACCAGGGCTGGTTATTACTGGGTTTGGGTGTTACTGGGGCCGGTATTACCACGGCTGGGTATTACTGGGGTTGGTTTTATCAGGGCTGAGTATGTCCTTCGCTAAGTATTACCAGGGCTGGGTATTACCTGGGCTGAACATAGCCTGGCTTGGTATTACCAGGGCTGGGTATTACTGGGGCTGGTATTACCACGGCTGGGTATTACTGGGGTTGGTTTTATCAGGGCTGAGTATGTCCTTCGCTAAGTATTACCAGGGCTGGGTATTACCTGGGCTATGTTTTAGCTGGGTTGAGTATTACAAGGTCTTGGCATTGTCAGGGCTGGGTATTACTGGCGATGGTATTACCAGGGCTGAGTATAACATGGTTTGGTATTACCAGGGCTGGGTAATACTGGGGATGGTATTACCAGGACTGGGTATTACCAGAGCTGGTTATTACTGGGTTTGGGTATTACTGGGGCTGGTATTACCAGGACTGGGTATTACCAGAGCTGGTTATTACTGGGGTTGGGTATTACTGGGGATGGTATTACCAGGACTGGATATTATCAGGGCTGAGTATAACCGGGGCTGGGCATTACAGGGGATGGTATTATCAGGGCTGAATATAACCGGGGCTGGGCATTACTGGGGCTGGTATTACCAGGACTGGGTATTAGCAGAGCTGGTTATTACTGGGGTTGGGTATTACTGGGGATGGTATTACCAGGACTGGGTATTACCAGAGCTGGTTATTACTGGGGTTGGGTATTACTGGGGATGGTATTACCAGGACTGGATATTATCAGGGCTGAGTATAACCGGGGCTGGGCATTACAGGGGATGGTATTATCAGGGCTGAATATAACCGGGGCTGGGCATTACTGGGGCTGGTATTACCAGGACTGGGTATTAGCAGAGCTGGTTATTACTGGGGTTGGGTATTACTGGGGATGGTATTACCAGGACTGGATATTATCAGGGCTGAGTATAACCGGGGCTGGGCATTACAGGGGATGGTATTATCAGGGCTGAATATAACCGGGGCTGGGCATTACTGGGGCTGGTATTACCAGGACTGGGTATTAGCAGAGCTGGTTATTACTGGGGTTGGGTATTACTGGGGCTGGTATTACCAGGACTGGGTATTAGCAGAGCTGGTTATTACTGGGTTTGGGTATTACTGGGGCTGGTATTACCAGGACTGGGTATTACCAGAGCTGGTTATTACTGGGGTTGGGTATTACTGGGGATGGTATTACCAGGACTGGATATTATCAGGGCTGAGTATAACCGGGGCTGGGCATTACAGGGGATGGTATTATCAGGGCTGAATATAACCGGGGCTGGGCATTACTGGGGCTGGTATTACCAGGACTGGGTATTAGCAGAGCTGGTTATTACTGGGGTTGGGTATTACTGGGGATGGTATTACCAGGACTGGGTATTATCAGGGCTGAGTATTACCGGGACTGGGCATTAATAGGGCTGAGGATTACCAGGGTTGGGTATTTCCTTGGCTGACTATTACAAGAGCTGGGTATTACCTGGGCTATGTATTAGCTGGGTTGAGTATTACAAGGTCTTGGCATTGTCGGAGTGGGGTATTACTGAGGCAAAGTATTGCATGCACCATGTGTATAATGATACAGAGATAACAGTATGTGGGCTATTGCTACTATATAAACATCGATTTTAAACAGTACCTATAATATAAATTAGTATAAATACTATAAATAATAACTCCTATATTGAATTTACTACATTTACTGTGTAGTACCTGTTGCTAGTGGATGATCAGCATGGTGTCTAGATTGAGGTTGACGTTGCTGCAGTGTTGTCCTGTATTGTGGAGTCATGTCCAGTTCCTGGCGTCCTGGTATTGGCAAAAATCCAAAATGCTCGTGTTTGTTTGTCTTTAGTTTTGTTGTCACTGTTTTCATGCTTGTTTGTTTAGAACTGAGACATGTACTGTTTGTGTCTTTGCTGCCACCTATTGGCTTTATTGTGCGCTGCACCATGAGGGATGATTGTTTTTTAAAACATCGCAGCATTTAATGCAGTATGCATGGACGCATACATCAGCAAGAAGCGTATCAGAGTACTTTGTCTGCAAGAACACGGGCCTAGTTCATCACCAAGTTCATTTTACGCCACACGTCTAACCCGCTTCAGAGCCGGTTACAGGAATTTGGTTTACAGACAGGGATTGTATTAATCCGGGTCAAGCTTCTGACTAATCAAAGTCAGCCTTTTGAAGGCACCCCTGATCTTTTCCAGAGTTAGGTGGAACAAAGCTTGTCTGACTAAGCAAGACACTTTTGTGAGGCCGAGTCCAGGGCATAAACAGGGACATCGTCTGATGTTGCATTGGACCCAGCCCCGGTTCTGGACTGCTTTGCTTGGCGGGGGCAGTAAAACGTAATGCGCGGGCATGTTGATAGTCATATTTTCAAAGCCAGAATTATATTCAGGGCTTGATTTGTGCATGAATGATGACAGCAGATCTAATGATACTGACTTAAATGAATATATGAGGTAAAGAAATAAACATGTTGCATGTGCCTTTAAACTTAAACTTGGAACCTAATGACTGAAGTGTACACTTTGCTTATATAAATCTAAAAAAAGACAATCGAATTGTGATTGGGTTGTGTTTAGCTCAGGCTGTGTTTATGGAGGCCTGTTTAATAGAGAGTGGTGTTATAATTCACCACAGTTTATTTGTAACCTGCACTTCAAATAACTTATTGTCTGTGTGTTTGTGGGGGGGGGGTATATATGTAAGTATTGGTGTGCATATGAGTACATAGGTCTGTTTCACAAAGCAATAAACTTTGAGCTTACTTTGATTTGGATCTTGGATTTACTGTGTCAACAACGATGGAGAACTTTTTACTAGGGGGTATTACCAAGACTTGGTATTACTGGGGTTGGTTCTTACTGGGGTTGGTTCTTACTGGGGTTGGTTATTACTGGGGTTGGGTATTACTGGGGCTAGTATTACCAGAGCTGGGTATTAACAGGGTTGGTATTACCATAGCTGGGTATTACCAGTGTTGGTATTACCAGAGCTGGGTATTACCAGGATTGGTATTACCAGAGCTGGGTATTACCAGGGTTGGTATTACCAGGGCTGGGTATTACCAGGGTTGGTTATTACTGGGGTTGGTATTACCAATGCTGGGTATTACTGGGGCTGGTTTTACCAGGGCTGGGTATTACCAGGGTTGGTATTACCAGAGCTAAGTATAACCTGGGTTGGTATTACCAGTGTTGGGTATTACTGGGGCTGGTTTTACTAGGGCTGGGTATTACTGGGGCTGGTATTACCAGGGCTGGGTATTACCAGGGTTGGTTATTACTGGGGTTGGTATTACCATGGTTGGTATTACCAGGGCTAAGTATAACCTGGGTTGGTATTACCAGTGTTGGATATTACTGGGGCTGGTTTTACTAGGGCTGGGTATTACTTGGGCTGGTATTACCAGGGCTGGGTATTACCAGGGTTGGTATTACCAGGGCTAAGTATAACCTGGGTTGGTATTACCAGTGTTGGATATTACTGGGGCTGGTTTTACTAGGGCTGGGTATTACTGGGGCTGGTATTACCAGGGCTGGGTATTACTGGGGCTGAGTATAACCGGGGCTGGGCAATAACCCCCTTAATTAATTTAGCATTACACTGAAGTGGAAACAGGAATAGGTGAGAATACTAATATGATAATTACAATATTAGTCAATCAGAAGTAAGCAAGGACATATTATGCACAGCAAAATGGCTTTCTGTGATTGGTTTAGAGATAATATTTATTGCTTACATTGTGATGGGGTGGCAAAGACAAAATCTAGGGGTTAACGTTCATCATCATAATCAACTAGGCCGCTTAAAATGTTCCTTTTCATGTTGTTTTATATGTCTGTATATTTTGGTTCCGGCTTGGTTGAAGAAATTCAAGTGGGAAAGCCTGTATAAACACTATATGGCCAAAAGTATATGGACACCCTACAGGTAATTAAGCTCAGGTGTGTCAGTCACACTCATTGCGAACAGTCTCCTAACAGTCAGCACAGTCTCTATAGACAAACACAGGCAGTAGAGTAGGATGTGCTGAAGTGCTGAGTTTAAGTATGGCACCATCACAGGATGCCACCTTCACACCGTCAGCTTGTTTTCCAGGATAAGGCCCTTTAGTGCCACTCTGTAGCACCAGTTTGGGGAAGAAGCCTTTCCTTATCCTGCATTTATGTTCCCCCTGTGCACAAAGCCAGCTCTGTGAAGACATGCTTTGATGATTTTGGTGAGCCCTGACCCCACTGAGCACCTTTGGGATGAATCCGAACTGTGAATGGAAGCCAGACCCTCTCGTCCAGCATCAGTGCCTGACCTCATACATGCTGTTCTGACACACTTCAAAATCTTATAGACCGCCTTCCCAGCACACTGGAGGCCGTTATAGCTATAGGACGGGTCTAGACTTAATGCCCATGGTTTTGGAATAGCATGTCCAACAAGCTCATACAAGTGTAATGGTCATGTGTCCATATATTTTTGGCCATGTAGTGTATGTGTGTAAGCAAGTACAGGAGGGCGTATATATTTGTATATGATGATCTCCAGCTGTTTATTTATAGATGAACAACCTAAAGTGGACTGTCTAGGCGTAGATAAGTGTGTGCTGAGAGAGGGATTGCAGTGATTCAGGTGTTTTCAGGTGTAGTTGTTCAGTGTGTTGGTATGTTTGTGTGTATGTGTGTGTTGATGTGTGAGCTTCTTGTTTATTTATTTGTGGAGGATATGAAGCATGTGGAATCTCAGTGTTTGTCTCTGGGGGCTGATAAACAGTTGAGTGTACCATCCGCAGCGCTGCCCTGCTTCATAAACAATGCTCTGCTGGAGAGGTCATCAATCTGACCAATCTGTTCCTCTCCTCCATTGTGTGCATCTTCCCTCGTTCACTGTTCTTCTTCCGGGTGTGTGCATGTTTGCTTATGTATGTGTATCAGTATAAATCACAGTAGCTGGTGTGTTGTGGTTTTGGGGGTGGGGGGTCAGCAACGGGTCATTTGTGGACCCGCTAGGTGTGTAAAGTTGGCAGCATACAAATGAAGAAAAGGTAAACAAACGCGCCGTGGTAGGCATACCAAAGAAGAAAACTTGGCGTATGTCTTTCAGACACCTGGAGACACTATAGGCCAGGTCTGTGCATTCAATCACAGTCTCTGTGGACCAATCACAGTCAGAGTGAGGTCTTACAACCAATCAGTCACAATGCGGCCATAAGAGCCAACCACAGTGAACAGAAGCCCTTAACAAAGGCCATAAGAGCCAATCACAGTCAACAGAAGCCTTTAACAAAGACCATAAGAGCCAATCACAGTCAACAGAAGTCCTTAACAAAGACCATAAGAGCCAATCACAGTCAACAGAAGCCTTTAACAAAGACCATAAGAGCCAATCACAGTCAACAGAAGTCCTTAACAAAGGCCATAAGAGCCATTCACAGTCAACAGAAGCCTTTAACAAAGACCATAAGAGCCAATCACAGTCAACAGAAGTCCTTAACAAAGACCATAAAAGCCAATCACAGTCAACAGAAGCCTTTAACAAAGACCATAAGAGCCAATCACAGTCAACAGAAGTCCTTAACAAAGACCATAAGAGCCAATTACAGTCAACAGAAGTCCTTAACAAAGGCCATAAGAGCCAATCACAGTCAACAGAAGCCCTTAACAAATGCCATAAGAGCCAATCACAGTCAACAGAAGCCTTTAACAAAGACCATAAGAGCCAATCACAGTCAACAGAAGTCCTTAACAAAGACCATAAGAGCCAATTACAGTCAACAGAAGCCCTTAACAAAGGCCATAAGAGCCAATCACAGTCAACAGAAGCCCTTAACAAATGCCATAAGCGCCAATCACAGTCAGTGCAAGGTCTTAGAACGAACAACACATTGATTTTGACCAATCACAGTGAGGGAGGGGCTCTCGAAACAAACACCATAGTGATTAAGATCAATCACAGTGAGTGAGGGGCTCTCGAAACAAACACCATAGTGATTAAGATCAATCATGTGAGTGAGGGGCTCTCGAAACAAACACCATAGTGTTTAAGATCAATCACAGTGAGGGAGGGGCTCTCAGAACAAACAACACAGTGATTTGGACCACTCACAGTCAGGGGGAGGTCTCAGAACAAACAACACAGTGATATGGACCACTCACAGTCAGGAGGAGGTCTCAGAACAAACAATAACATGATTAGGACCAATCACAGTCAGGGGGAGGTCTCAGAACAAACAATAACATGATTAGGACCAATCACAGTCAGGGGGAGGTCACAAATGACATAGTGATTAGGATCAAAGACAGTCAAGGGCACATCCTTAAAGATACAGTACAGCAAATAGGATCGATGACAGGTATCAGAATGCATGACATGATGCTAAGCAACCAATCGTAGTCAGGGAGACGTGTCAGAACAAACAACATGGCCATTAGGACCAGTCACAGTCTTGTGGGGGGGTCTCAAAACAAACATGGTGATTGATTAGTTGTAACATTCCAAAACTATCCATAATAAACTTTGACATTAATGCAGTACTGTATTTGTTTGTGTTACAGGTGGGAGGTAAGCGAGTGGTCTCAGTGCTCTGAGTCATGTGGTGTGGGACTGCAGACACGCAGCGTGTGGTGTGTGAAGTCTGTGGGGGGTAACACCACAGAGCCAGTGGAGTTGTCGGAATGCAAAGACATCAGACCCCCAGAGTTACAAGCCTGCAACCAGCACCACTGCCCACCAACCTGGGAGACTGAAGAATGGCAGCAGGTAACTTTCATTACACCACCATAGAGTTCATACATACTGAGGGTTTGTTTGGGTCTCAGCCACAGGTATTTCAATCACACGTAGAATGGAGTCTGAATAGATACCTGTACATAGATACATAGATAGATAGTGTTATACCACCATTGAGTCCATACATAGACTTCATACATAGATAGTGTTATACCACCATAGAGTCCACACATAGACTTCATACATAGATAGTGTTATACCACCATTGA
The DNA here is from genome assembly GCA_021613375.1 of Megaleporinus macrocephalus. Taxonomy (NCBI): domain Eukaryota; kingdom Metazoa; phylum Chordata; class Actinopteri; order Characiformes; family Anostomidae; genus Megaleporinus; species Megaleporinus macrocephalus. Next base: position 6,608,691 of record CM038721.1, on the reverse strand, counting down.
GTCCATACATGGACTTCATACATAGATAGTGTTATACCACCATATAGTTCATACATAGACTTCATACATAGATAGTGTTATACCACCATTGAGTCCATACATAGACTTCATACATAGATAGTGTTATACCACCATAGAGTCCCCACATAGACTTCATACATAGATAGATAGTGTTATACCACCATAGAGTCCACACATAGACTTCATACATAGATAGATAGTGTTATACACCATAGAGTCCACACATAGACTTCATACATAGATAGTGTTATACCACCATATAGTCCACACATAGAGTTCATACATAGATAGTGTTATACCACCATATAGTCCACACATAGAGTTCATACATAGATAGTGTTATACCACCATAGAGTCCACACATAGACTTCATACATAGATAGATAGTGTTATACCACCATAGAGTCCACACATAGACTTCATACATAGATTGTGTTATACCACCATAGAGTCCACACATAGACTTCATACATAGATAGATAGTGTTATACCACCATAGAGTCCACACATAGACTTCATACATAGATAGATAGTGTTATACCACCATAGAGTCCACACATAGACTTCATACATAGATAGTGTTATACCACCATAGAGTCCACACATAGAGTTCATACATAGATAGTGTTATACCACCATTGAGTCCATACATAGACTTCATACATAGATAGACCGTGTTATACCACCATAGAGTCTATACATAGACTTCATACATAGATTGTGTTATACCACCATAGAGTCCACACATAGACTTCATACATAGATAGATAGTGTTATACCACCATAGAGTCCACACATAGACTTCATACATAGATAGATAGTGTTATACCACCATAGAGTCCACACATAGACTTCATACATAGATAGTGTTATACCACCATAGAGTCCACACATAGACTTCATACATAGATAGTGTTATACCACCATTGAGTCCATACATAGACTTCATACATAGATTGTGTTATACCACCATAGAGTCCACACATAGACTTCATACATAGATAGTTAGTGTTATACCACCATAGAGTCTATGCATAGACTTCATACATAGTGTTATACCACCATTGAGTCCATACATAGACTTCATACATAGATAGTGTTATACCACCATAGAGTCTATGCATAGACTTCATACATAGATAGTGTTATACCACCATAGAGTCCACACATAGAGTTCATACATAGATAGTGTTATACCACCATAGAGTCCACACATAGACTTTATACATAGATAGTGTTATACCACCATAGAGTCCACACATAGAGTTCATACATAGATAGTGTTATACCACCATAGAGTCCACACATAGAGTTCATACATAGATAGTGTTATACCACCATAGAGTCCACACATAGACTTTATACATAGATAGTGTTATACCACCATAGAGTCCACAAATAGACTGCTGTGTCTGATCCACTCTAATACCAGCACAGCACACACTAACACTCCACCACCATGTCAGTGTTACTGCAGTGCTGAGAATGACCCACCTCTCTAATAGTACCTGCTCTGTGGTGGTCCTGTGGGGGTCCTAATCATTAAAGAACAGAGTAATAAAGTATACAGAGAATCAGATGAACTACAGTCTGTAACTCCTATATGGTCAGTGGAGCTGATAAAATCAGTGTGTGTAGATATAAGGAGGTGTTTTTAATGTTAAGGTTGGGTGTATAATGTATGATCCATGATGGAAAAATAATAATTAATATGGCTCGTTATTATGTAACTATACTCATGATGTAATTGTAATGTAGTGTTACTGTACTGCGGTTCTGTTACTGGATATGCTGTTAGTGCTTCATGTTTATGTAGTAACTGTAAACTGTCAGTAAACATCCCTTTAAGTCCTGCAGTCATGTTTCTTTCAGCGTTCATTCTAACAGCCAGTAAAACACTGCAGTGTGTTTCTCAGGGTGTGTAGGTATGTTAGGTTTGACCGCGCTCTGTGTGTGTGTGTGTGTCCTGCAGTGCTCCCAGGCGTGTGTGAGGGGGACACAGTGGCGGAAGGTTTACTGCCGGCACCGTCTGGCCGGCGGCAGCTTCCGGAAGCTTCCGGATGAGGAGTGCGACGGAGTTAAACCTGCTACACACCGGCCGTGCACAGACGCGCACTGTCTTCAGCCGCACCTGGACGGAGGAGAGTGGTCAAAGGTTTGTGTGTGATGGGTTTGCTGGCCTAAAGAGTAAAGGTTTAGAGCAGAGGTCACTAATAGGTGAACTGCAGTCCAGGTCCAGACCCAGACCCAGACGTTATCCAATGGGGACCCAAAGTGATAAACTACTGAGAAGGATTTAATGTTGACAGTGTTTATTTTAAACGGCAGCACTTTACATGTCTTTATGGTAGCGCAGTAAACTTACAGACCAATCGCGCGCGTTCTAAGTTCACCAAAGGCTCCTCAGCCAATCAGGACTGAGCAGATTCTGGAGGGCGGTGCGCACACAGGCGAGGTACGAAGCAAGAAGTCACAGTCGGAGAGTAAAGCGAGTCGGAGAGGAAGGCTCGTTCAGACGGCGCGCTCTGAAGTAAGAAAAGTTGATGGTGAAAAAAAAACAAAAAAAAAACCTCGTGGCTGGACAACCAAACGCTTACTTCTATAAACTGTTATGATGTGAAACTACACGTCTTTATTTACTTTTTCTCTAAATAAGCACTTTATGATGCACTTTGTTTGAATAGCATTTTTAATGTAGCCCTTGTTTTTAGTTGAAGTGAGAAAAAAATATTTATTTTGATTTTATTTTATAATATTTTATAAAGAATTAATTCAGTTCAGCATAAATATTATTGAAATCTACTGAAGTGTGTTTGTAATGTGTCCGCCTTTCAGTTGCTGATGACAAAATGCTGATACTAGGCTACTCCACTATACAGGATATAGCACTAAATAATAAAACAAGTTAGACATTACGAGGGTCCGGACCTTGGCCTGAGGAAATTTCCTCTTAACTGGACCTTACTGAACTCTAATTAGCCCTGGTTTAGAGTATTGCGCAACAGTTGGAGACTATCATTTAATTCAGGAGTTGTTTCTGAGGAGATCAGATAGATAGTCCACCATAGTAACCATACCTTCTTGTTGTCCCTTCGTCTAAACAACCACAACACCCCCTACTTGACCCCTTGCCTCTACCCTTATAATTTAAGTAGAGGTGTTATCATTCCCAAAAGCAGAAATATATTTAACAGCGGCATAATAAAGAAGAGGGTCGAGAGATTAACATTCTAGAAATGTGTTGAGGGTTATTTGGATGGTGAGAAGTAGAAACTTCTAAGTACCCTGAAAAGGATAGATGTAATAAAGTTGAAAAGTGGACCAAATATGTTATTATAATATAAAAGATGCTACGTTTACATTGAGACACTGACTGGAGTCTCCTAAAAAAGAACAAAAGCCATACTAAGTGTGAAAAATTGACAAAATGTTATTATAATATTATAATTATGCTATTATAATGCAATAGATGGTATGTTTACATTGAGAAACTAAAAGTGAGTCTCCTGAAAAGAACCCAAGCCATAATAAAGGTGAAATGTGGACAAAATATGTTATTATAATATTATAATTATGCTATTATAATGTAATAGATGGTATGTTTACATTGAGAAACTAAAAGTGAGTCTCCTGAAAAGAACCCAAGCCATAATAAAGGTGAAATGTGGACAAAATATGTTATTATAATATTGTAATTATGCTATTATAATGTAATAGATGGTATGTTTACATTGAGAAACTGAAACTGAGAATCCTGAAAAGAACACAAGCCATACTAAGTGTGAATAATGGACAAAATATGTTATTATAAAATTGTAATTATGCTATTATAATATAATAGATGCTATGTTTACATTGAGAAACTGATACTGATTACCGTGAAAAGCATGGAAGCTGTAATAAAGTTGAAAAGTGGACAAAATGTTATTATATTATTATTTTAATGTTATTATAGTATAATAGATGCTACATTTACATTGAGAAACTGAAAGTCTCCTGAAAAGAACACAAGCCATAATAATTGTGAAAAATGGACAAAATATGTTATTATATTATTATTTTAATGTTATTATAATATAATAGATGCTATGTTTACATTGAAAACTGGAATTAAGTCTCCTGAGAAGAATGCAAGCTGTACTAAAGGTGAAAAGTGGAAAGAATATCTTATTATGATGTTATTATAATGTTATTAATATGTTTACTTGCTAAAGGCTGTATTTCCGGATATGTATTTGTTTTTTGCTTTGTTTCATGAAACTCAAGAATGAATAGCTTGTAGTTAGAGGTTTATATTAATTAAACAAATGAAGATGCAGCATGGGAGCTAGTGTGTTACCCAAAGAAGCAGGGTGCAAGTGCCAGTTAGTTTATAGAATTAGGTTTTGTGAACATATGAATTCATATGAAACGTCCATGTGCCACTACTTTGGCCAGCTAGGGAAGGAATGTGTTACATCTGATGGCTTTTTAATTGCTTGGCGTCTACGAAACCGTGTAACCTGCAAGTAGTTTCTTCATTAAAAGTCAGCTTCTGCTCTTTGCTGCTCTTTCTCTGTGAATGTGTGCAGTGCTCTGTGACCTGCGGAAAGGGGATCCAGCGCAGGGAGCCGGTATGCAGGAGGCTGACAGTGTCTGGGCAGCTAGTCACTCTGGACAGGTCCGCCTGCAGCGGTCTGCAACCCCCACCGCTGATCAGGAGCTGCCGCATGAGCCCCTGCAACAGTGAGCCTCTTATTCCCTCCCTGTCTCTCAGTCTGTCTCTTCATGTCAGATCTCTTCTCAGTGGTCCGCTATGGTTTTGGATTAACTCCAGAACAAAACATATAACGTCCAACACATCTGATCCAACTAACCAGGTTCTTAACAAGTGCAAGCCGAAGCAGGGTAATGCTAAAATGTGCAGGTCAGGAGAACACCAGGAACCACCTGGACCAGCATTGGGAGCCACTGTTAGAGAGCAAACCTAGTTTTTGATGTCTTAGCGTGACTCCAAATGTAGCCTTGTATTATCTGAGATTGACCCAGGACGACACACCCAGCATGACCTCATTTTGCCCAATGTACGTTCCCATTATTCACATGAGGTAATGATCCTCTGTGGGGGGGGGATTTGAAACTCTTGGCAATCAGAGATATGTTCCGATCAAGTGTGCACTGGGGTTGAAAACGTTGGGCTATGAATGTTATCACGTCTAAAATGCTAAAGTTGTAAAACGAGGCAAACACTGAATACTCTGATTTCATGGGGGACTTCCTAGCTGTGCGATGTCAGCCCAGCCATGTGATAACATCGTGTTGTAGATTGATTGGTCTTGACAACATCTTTTAAAGATACAGCCTACTTTCAATCGCGGTGTTGAAATTGAGAGCTGATCCTTTAGATTTATCGTTTCGGAAATCTTTCGTATTGGGTATAGTGCACTGCAGTGTTTACATTCTCAGGAGTTATCTGTCTTCGAGCACGGAGGACGCTACATTTTCTTGTTTCTCTCTCATGGGTTTATGATCTCCAAATTTTCATGAGACTTTTCACATCCCGTGTAATTCTTTTGCTTCTCTGGGCTTGGAATCAACGTTCACAAGCCAACTTTCAGGAAAAAGGGCCTGAAAGAGATTATTTATGGGGTTTAAAGAATGTTCTTGGCTTTTGTGTAGCTCACTGTGGCATGTTAGAGACATGTCTGGTAATAAGCGCTGGAGTCGTCAGCTAGCTGGCGGTTTGAACCTACAAGAACTTTCTGAACTTTTTTCGTCTTGTCTGCAGAGCACAAGTATTCCAAGAAACGATGCCCTCAGGTTCTGGGCCTGAAACGCATCTACATCCAGACGAGGCAGGAGAAAAGGCTGAGTTTCACCATTGGTGGACGAGCTTATCTACTTCCAAAGACGTCCGTAGTCATCAAGTGTCCAGTACGCCACTTCCCCAAGGCTCAAATCCGCTGGGAGAAGGATGGCCAGGACCTTCAAAGTTCCAAACGTCTGAGCATCACAAAGAGTGGAGCTTTGAGGATATACAGCCTAGAGGCTGGAGACATCGGGCAGTATCGCTGTTGGGCTGACCAGGCCTCAGACATCTTCATCCTGAAACTGATAGGCCATGATAACAGGCTTCTGGAACATCCTGAGGGGAAGAGCTTGGAGAAGGAGAAAAATAACGGTGGACCCAGGACTTTCCTCAACAAGGAGGGGGGTTACGTTAGTACCAAATGTCAAGACCAGGATGAAATGCCTCTTGTCAAGAAGTTCCAAAGACCAGGTCAAAGCTGGGTGCAAAAGAATGAGTTTTATCTAGATGAAGGCCAACGTAAGGAGGACTCATTAGCTTTAGGGAACTACCTTCTGGCCACTAGTTCTAGCAGTGATTCCCTGCTGTCAACAGCCTCTGGAGCTTTCAGCCTGGAGCCTTCTCAGTTTGAGGAACTGATGAGGAATATTAGCCAGCTTGCCGAAAGTGGGGATGTAACCGATGATCTTGCTTCTCACCTTATTTCGAAGTTCATGGAAGAGATGGCAGCAGTTCAAACCACTTCAGACAAGGGTTCAACCACTCAAGAACAAACACCAGTGGGTAAACATCTAGACAGGACTCCAAACTCATCGGAACGCTCTGGAGCGAAAAGCTTGAAAAACCGAGCAGTCATCATTCGCCATAAGCAGCATGGGTCCACTATGAGCTTCCAAAGGGACCTTAGGATTAATATAGGCCGGACTGCATACATAACCAATGCCACCCACAGTCTGACACTTCTGTGTTCGGCTCAGGGGATCCCTCCACCTGCCGTTTCTTGGACCAAAGATGGACTACCACTGGGAGACAGGTAAGCTTGTCCATACTAGCCCTAGACTGTGTCACAAAACACTGGTCACTTTATTTACATTAGATAATTTGGTGTTGTACCAAACAATTCTATGGCTTACACTGCTTTACCACCTCGCTAGATAGTTAGTTATCTAACTAATTACCTAAATATGACCAAACTAGCTGTGAGGCTGGTAGCTGGTAAGTACAGTTAACCTTCATAAGAAAGCTGCTGTGCTTCAACACTTGCGATAATTTGTGGGAAACAGATGTTGATATGTAATTCAGATATATATATTATATTATAAGACCGCTGACTTATATACCGCTGACGCTGTAGCTGTGGTTACGTCCGATGAGTGGCAGGTAGACTGAGTGGCAGCGTTAGTGGTCAGTGTGAATGTAGCCAATCCATCCATCCATTATCTGCCCCTTAATCCCGCTAGTAGGGGTCACGGGGGGAGACTGGAGCCAATCCCAGCATCATCAGGCGAAGGCGGGGTACACCATGGACAGTTCGCCAGTCCATCACATGGCCAACACTCACTCACGCACTCACACTTACAAACAATTTAGAGTGACCAATCAACCTGACTGCATGTCTTTGGACTGTTGGAGGAAACCTGAATACCCAGAGGAAACCCACTCAGGCACAGGGACAACATACACACTCCACACAGAACCACCCGGACCGGGAATCCAACCCAGAACATCTTACTGTGAGGAGACATGCTATACGTTCGAGAAAAACCTGTCGTGACTTACAAATAGATTCAGCAAGAATTCTGAGCTTTAGTTTTCCAGACGTCTCTAAGATAAACCAAAGCAAATGTTTCACGAGAGGCTGAAGTCCTTGTACATTCTTCTGTTCCACCTTAAAAGGTGTAGCAGTCGTGAGGTGGAACAGGAGAATTCAAACCAAGGAGCAGCAGAATAGGAAGCTGACTTTCATACTACATTGGGATTGCTGTAGTTTCCATATACTGTACTGACAGACATATGAATGAGAGCTTTCATTTCCATGTATATGGTGTGTAACTGTAAAGTCTTTGTCAGCATTTATTAAAGATATCCATAATAGGGCTGCACCTAATGATTGATTTCATAATCGATTAATCTAACGATAAAAACTAGTTAAAACTTTTAGTTAAAAACTTTTAGTTAAAAACTAAAAGTCTACACTCTAACTGGACTTTCAGAGGCACAAATGACACGTAGCCTACACGTCTCACACCCAAGAACTTGTTTGGACAGTTTGTGGACTATATATTTTGGCAGAGAGTCGTTTGAGAACCAGCATGTGTTTTAAAGCTCCCGCGATATCTAGAACAGTCTTAGGTTCTACACTGGATGATTAAGAAACGGTTAGCAGTGCGTAGTTAAGTGACTCTACTGAAAGAAACATGTTAAAGACTCGTTTACGCTCAACATTAAATACGGATACACTCAGAGCCTTCCGTCTGTACTCTGAGTTCATTTCGTACATACATTAGTTTTTGGAAAGCTTACAGATACAAACGGGATGGAGCAATACAGCTGGAGACCGTGGGGGCAGTGCAAGACATGACCACTTCCACACGGGCACGACGAAGACTTTTTGAAGTAAATAAAGAACCATGTTTGATTTACTCCACACTGCCCTCTACTGGACGTGTTGCTCAGCAACCACGTCAATGGAGCTGACGCAGAGAAGAGAGGGCAGTGACGCTATATCACTTCAAACACACACAGACGGAGAATAAATCAGACTTCACATGTTAATCATTTTAAAATCTGTGTTTCTGTGTGAAACACTCCCACAACTTTAGATACACACAGATAAATCCATGCTTTTAGTGGGCGTGGCCATCTTTGCCACGCATCAACGCACGTTATGCAGTGCCCCAGTCCTAATCCATAGTGACGATCTTGTGTTCTACAAACAAGGAAAGGGGGATGGATAGACAGTGTTAGTTAGAACAAACTCAGTTTGAAGGGGAACTCCGCCACTCAAGTTTAGAAAGTGTGCCAGATGACTTTTGGAAGCTATACTTGGAACAGAGAAACATTAAAGATCATAATAACCACAAGAGTTTATATCGTACTGTCAATTCCAGCTGCCTTTCATTTAAGCAGATAATTGCTAAACGGTTTCAACAGTTATTCTAACAAATGCAACCTTGTTGTGGACTGTTTTGCCATCAGTCAGACTGAGGGGCCGCATTCCCCTCTATACAAGAATAATCCAAAAAGACCTTCTTGCTTTAAAAAGAAAAATATTCAGTGTTCAAACTTTGGGTAACACATTCTTTTTCAAGGTCCCCTAGATTGTAGGTACTTGGCAGGTAAGTGTGAGGTACAATCTCTAACATACTAGATAATTAGTGACTGTCTATCATTGGTTTAATATCTAGAACTTGTCATTTATGTCCAATTTATTTAGATAATTGTACCCAAACATAATTGCCTAGTGCTTTGGAGTTTGTACCTTTCATGCTTAGAACCAGTGTACCATATGTTATATGTTATACATGTTGATAGATCTATCAAAGTTCTAAGCAAAGTTCTAAAACTCAAAGTACATACAGAGGGAGCTGAACTTGTAGGTGAAAGCTGTTCTGGTAGTTGATCAGGTGAGCTGACCAATCAGAGCACAGTGGGCTTGTTGGGAGGCGGAGCTTTAAGACACAGGAGCTCTAACAGACTCTTTCTTTCTTTCTCTCTCTCTGTCTGTGGGCCCGGCTGCACCGCCAGTAGATAAGAGCAGGTGTTCCCGGTGGGCCAGTCCTTCTCTGAGCTTGTTTCGTGTCACAGCAAAGGATATAGACCAGAGGTCACTAATAGGCGGACCGTGATCCGGGTCCGGACCCTGACGCTGTCCAGTGTTGACCCAAACTGATAAACTACTGAGGAGGATTTCATTCTGACTGTGTTTATTTTAAGAGGCGGAGCTTTTCTTGTCTTTACGGTATACGGGCTTAGCAGTAACCTCACAGACAAATGGCGTGCACTGTAATAACATCAAAGGTGCTCCTCAGCCAATCAGATCTGTGCAGATTCGGGAGTGTGGTGTGCTCACAGGCGAGGCACGTGAGAAATAGCAGTCAGAGAATAAAGCGAGTCAGAGAATAAAGTGAGGCAGAGAATAAGACAAGGCAGAGAATAAAGCGAGTCAGAGAATAAAGTAGGTCAGAGAATAAAGTAGGTCAGAGAATAAAGCAAGTCAGAGAATAAAGCAAGTCAGAGAATAAAGTAGGTCAGAGAATAAAGTGAGTCAGAGAATAAAGTGAGGCAGAGAATAAGGCGAGGCAGAGAATAAAGCGAGTCAGAGAATAAAGTAGGTCAGAGAATAAAGTAGGTCAGAGAATAAAGTGAGTCAGAGAATAAAGTAGGTCAGAGAATAAAGTGAGTCAGAGAATAAAGTGAGTCAGAGAATAAGGCGAGGCAGAGAATAAAGTGAGTCAGAGAATAAAGTGAGTCAGAGAATAAGGCGAGGCAGAGAATAAAGCGAGTCAGAGAATAAAGTAGGTCAGAGAATAAAGTAGGTCAGAGAATAAAGTGAGTCAGAGAATAAAGTAGGTCAGAGAATAAAGTGAGTCAGAGAATAAAGTGAGTCAGAGAATAAGGCGAGGCAGAGAATAAAGTGAGACAGAGAATAAAGCAAGTCGGAGAATAAAGTGAGTCAGAGAATAAAGTGAGTCAGAGAATAAGGCGAGGCAGAGAATAAAGTGAGACAGAGAATAAAGCGAGTCTGGAAATAAAGTGAGTCGGAGAATAAAGCGAGTCAGAGAATAAAGCGAGTCGGGAAATAAAGTGAGTCAGAGAATAAAGCAAGGCAAAGAATAAAGTGAGTCGGAGAATAAAGTGAGACAGAGAATAAAGTGAGTCCGAGAATAAAGCAAGGCAGAGAATAAAGCGAGTCAGAGAGTAAAGCGAGGCGGAGAGTAAAACGAGTCAGAGAATAAAGTGAGGCAGATAATAAAGCGAGTCTGAGAATAAAGCTAGTTGGGAAATAAAGTGAGTCAGAGAATAAAGCAAGGCAAAGAATAAAGCGAGTCAGAAAATAAAGTGAGGCGGACAAATAAAACGAGGCAGAGAATAAAGCGAGTCGGAGAATAAAGTGAGGCAGAGTATAAGGTGAGTCAGAGAATAAAGCGAGTCAGATAATAAAGTGAGGCAGATAATAAAGCAAGTCGGAGAATAAAGCGAGACAGCAGGTCCAGACGTGAAGCTGAGTTAACGAGAAGACGCTGCTTTATTTACTGCCTCTAAAAATAAACACTAAGATTCTCTTTTTTTAAGTGTTCTGTTTGTAGCTCTTGTTTTTATTGAAGTGAGTAAAACATTTATTAGAAGTTTATAAATAATTAATCAGTTCAGTATTTAAACAGTAAATATACTGAAATATACTGAACGGTATGTGTGGTGTGTTGGTGTTTCAGTATCTGATGGTATAAGATGCTGATACTAGACTACTTCAGTAAACAGGATACACCACTGAATCAGAACACACGATGATGATGGTCCAGACCTTGATATGGACGGTGTTCAGTCTAGTCTCTCCATGAACTCTTACTCTCATACACTCTTTTTCATGTGAAATAGAAAAGTCTCCCAGTGCAGTAACAGTCCAGTTATCTTGCTAAACACTCAGATATAATATCACTCTTGCACTCTGTTGGGTAGAAAAGTGATAAAGTGTGCTTTGGCTTCCAGAAGAGCTGATCTGAACTGAGTCACTTGCATTTTCCAGCTTTTTTTTTTTTTTTTAATCACCACCCTACTCAAACAGTCACCTCCTAAATTCTCACGTAATGTGGTTGGTCCAGGTCAAGTATGTTGGCTCTCGTCCTCCGTCTCTCTCTCTGGGGTCACATTGTGGTCCGCTGCACTGTTGACTATTAAATACGCTCACTGAAAACATTGACTTAGTAATTCGGCTTTGTGCAGTCCGGGGCCTTTAGGGCAGCCTCCACCCAGACAGTCGCCAAACATTGTCTGCCCGTCTTCCTGGCGGGGCGCTGCAAGACCCGAGTGAGACATGGCTGTGCAAACAGCAGCCCGACCTCTCCTCGCCGTCTCATCAGGGAGGCGCAGCAGGCTTGGAGGGAGTCAGCGACACCGCAAACACAGCTCTGCGCTGATGTTGAATGGCTTTTACGGGATCTGAGAGGAGGTGACCCTCAGAGGTGTCTGGTTATTACCACCACTTTTTTTTGTCCATTCAATTTTCATTACATAAGAATGTAAACAGAATCACGTAATTACATAATCACAGTGCTTGCAGCGTCGCTAACCCTGTTATTATCTTTTCTTTTTTTCTCTCTCCTGCGATTAAAACAGTTAGCCGTTCAAACGCCGGGTATTTCAGTGAGAGGGCTGCTGTGTGTCTCGCTTTCATAACATTTATACAAAATCAAGCCAACTTACTGCTCTATGTTTTATTGTTTGGTGCCGTTTTCATAGATCACAGTGTTTAAGCTAGAACCTCAATCACAGAGGCTGTTTGGGAATAGTGCGCTTGTGCTTTTGGGACCAATCACATGTGTGATTTTGGTACAGCATTCATGCAAACACAATGCAAAGTTTTTTCTAATGAACGATGAACGTTTGTGAAAATTCTAATCTAGCTACCACAAATAATGTCACAACACACATTCGCTCACTCTCACTGTGACCCTCATACACATTACATACATGCTTAACAACCACCTGGGATACCTTAGCAATTCTTAAGCAACCCTTTAACAACCACTTGGGATGCCATAGCAATGACGCAACAACAACTTGGCAACCACCTGGAATACCATAGCAGTGCCTAGGCAACACTTCGACAGCCACCTGGGATGCCATAGCAATTCCCAAGCGATACTTTAATAACCACCTGGGATACCATAGCAATGGCCAAATAATAGCTTTAACAGCCACCTGGGATACCATAGCAATGCCTAGGCAACACTTAAACAGCCACCTGGGATACCATAGCAATGCCTAGGCAACACTTTAACAGCCACTTGGGATGCCATAGCAATTCCCAAGCGATACTTTAATAACCACCTGGGATACCATAGCAATGGCCAAGTAATAGCTTTAACAGCAACCTGGGATACCACAGCAATGCCTTGGCAACACTTTAACAGCCATTTAGGATACCATAGCAATTCCCAAGCAACCCTTTAACAACCACCTGAGCTACCATAGCAATTTCCAAGCAACACTTTAACAACCGTCTGGGATACCACAGCAATGCCTTGCCAACACTTTAACAGCCAACTGGGATACCACAGCAATTCGCAAGCGATACTTTAATATCCACCTGATATACCATAGCAATGGCTGAGTAATACCTTTAGCAATACCTGAGATACTATAGTAATTCCCAGGCAAACAGTTTAATAGCCACCTGGGATACCATAGCAACACCTAGGCAACACTTTAACAGACACCTGGGATACGATAGCAATTCCCAAGCGAGACTTTAATAACCACCTGAGAAACATAGCAATGGCCAAGTAATACTTTAGCAACACCTGAGATACTATAGTAATTCCCAGACAAACACTTTAATAGCCACCTTGGCCAATGCTATGGTATCTCAGGTGGTTATTAAAGTGTCTCCTGGCAATTGCTATGGTATCCCACATGGCTGTTAGTGTTGCCAATGTATTGCTATGGTATGTCAGGTGGTTGCTAAAGTGTTGCTTGGGAATTGCTATGGTATCCCAGGTGGTTGTTAAAATGTTGCTTGGGAATTGCTATGGTATCCCACGTGGCTGTTAGTGTTGCCAAGGTATTGCTGTGGTATCCCAGGTGGTTGCTAAAGTGTTGCTTAGGAATTGCTATGGTATCCCAGGTGGTTATTTAAGTGTCTCCTGGCAATTGCTATGGTATCCCACATGGCTGTTAGTGTTGCCAAGGTATTGCTATGGTATGTCAGATGGTTGCTAAAGTGTTGCTTGCGAATTGCTATGGTATCCCAGGTGGTTGTTAAAATGTTGCTTGGGAATTGCTATGGTATCCCGAGTGGTTGCTAAAGTGTTGCTTGGGAATTGTTATGGTATCCCAGGTGGCTGCTAAGTGTTGCTTGGGAATTGCTATGGTATCCCAGGTGGCTGCTAAGTGTTGCTTGGGAATTGCTATGGTATCCCAGGTGGTTGCTAAAGTGTTGCTTGGGAATTGCTATGGTATTCCAGGTGGCTGCTAAAGTTGCTATTAGATACATGTTATTCTTTGGACAGCGACGATATTAGACATTCCTGTACAGCCGATATAACAAAAATACAGCATTCAAACACAATACAATTCATTTTAAATAAAAATCTAGTTTCAGTTTTGTAAATCACACACATTTAAAACAAATTCCACTTCAACTAAATGTTCAGTATATAATCTGCAGCCCCAGAAACATTGTACATGTGCATTGTAGCTCCTGTGAAAACGGTTAAGGCTGTATTAGCAAAGCAGCAGTAACGTCTGGGCTTGTAAGGGTTCAAATAAAGCAAAGCACATTAGTTTCTATGAAAAGATCTCAGCATGTTTCGCTTCACATCAAGCAGGTCCCGCTGCTTATTTTGACCCTGGCTTTGCACGGGCTGTCGGGACTTCCAGTGTGGTAACTCGAGCTGTCATCATAGCGATGCTGGTCAGACTGGCTCTCCGGCCCCGTTTGACCGCTGTTCGGCCAAATATAACAGCTCCCCCACCGTGAGCGAGTGCCAACGCAGTGACTCCAAACACATTCCAGCTTTGTGGAGTAATATTTAGACTAGATAATTCCTTTCTTAGAGGAAAGAAACAAGGATATTACTGAGGCACCTTGCTACGCCGCAGACATTCCACATTACTGCAGCGGCCTTTTCTCCACGAAAGCATAACATTCGAGTTGACTGGAGCGAAAACTTTCATTTTAGAAGCAATTTCACTTCAACGTAGCCTGCGCTGATATCCGACCGTTGCGTCGCAGAGCAGATCTTTTAGATCTTGCGGTATGGCAGCTACTTTATTTAATATAGCAACACAGACCACACACACACACATACATATATATATATATATATATATATATATATATATATACAGTGCCTTGCAAAAGTATTCGGCCCCCTCAAACTTTTCAACCTTTTGCCACATTTCAGGCTTCATTCAGGTTTTGCATTGTGGCCAAATTCGGTGGTTTCATCTGACCAGAGCACCTTCTTCCACATGTTTGGTGGGTCTCCCAGGTGGCTTGTGGCAAACTTTAAACAAGAAATGGCTTTCTTCTTGCCACTCTTCCATAAATTCCAAATTCGTGCAGCGTACGACCGATTGTTGTCCTATGGACAGATTCTCCTTCAGCTGTAGATCTTTGCAGTTCATCCAGAGTGATCATGGACCTCTTGGCTGCATCTCTGATCAGTCTTCTCCTTGTTTGAGCTGAAAGTTTAGAGAGACGGCCGGGTCTTGGTAGATTAGATTTGCAGTGGTCTGATACTCCTTCTATTTCAATATGATGGCTTGCACAGTGCTCCTTGAGATGTTTAAAGCTTGGGAAATCTTTTTGTATCCAAATCCAGCTTTAAACTTCTCCATAACAGTATCTCAGACCTGCCTGGTGTGTTCCTTGGTCTTCATGGTGCTCTCTGCGCTTTAAACAGAACTCTGAGACGATCACAGAGCAGGTGCATTTATATGGAGACTTGATTTCACACAGGTGAAGTCTATTCATCATCATCAGTCATTTAGGTCAACATTGGATCATTCAGAGATCCTCACTGAACTTCTGGAGTTAGTTTGCTGCACTGAAAGTATAGGGGTTGAATCATATTGCACGCCCCACTTTTCAGTTGTTTATTTCTAAAAAAAGTTTAAAATATCCAATAAATTTTGTTCCACTTCACAATTGTGTCCCAGTTGTTGTTGATTCTTCACAAAAAATTACAATTTCATATCTTTATGTTTGAAGCCTGAAATGTGGTAAAAGGTTGAAAAGTTCAATACTTTTGCAAGGCACGGTGTATATATATATATATATTTAGAGCCTTTTGAGTTCTCTTTACAATATTACCCTGTCGTTATGCATCAGGATGATGATGAATAATCATCTCTCTCCTAATCAGACAGACCTGAACTGTGTGTATTGTGAATTTTCCTGCTTTCATCTGGCCTGCGCCGTCTCACAAGGCTTGACACATGGAACTGATCAGTGCCTCTTTGCGGCATGCCAATTAGACTGCCTGCCAATCAGAGACGTGAAAGATTCCGAGCTGTGCAGGGTTTGCTGTGCGACATGTAGCTCTCCTCCAGCAAGGACCGCAAGACTTTATTGCCTCGCTCCTTATGCTGTGCCAATCTGGAAAGCAGTTGAAGGATCCTTTTCACAAAGGATATCTCCCACCGAGAAAAAGTCCTGCGCAGAGCAAAGTTCATTTCAACGGGGGCATCGTTTCTGCATGAACAGGGTATATTGCATCAGGACAATCTGGGGCAATTCTCAGCTTTCTGCTGATTTTTCTCAATTTCTGCTTAATTTGGTGGTAAGCAAAGTCATTCAGAGTGGTTTGTTGTGAAAGGGTTCATCATAGAGACACAGTGAGGTTTCTTTACAGTGCTTGGGAATTGCTATGGTATCTCAGGTGGTTGCTAAAGTGTTGCTTGGGAATTCCTATGGTATCTCAGGTGGTTGCTAAAGTGTTGCTTGGGAATTGCTGTGGTATCTCAGGTGGTTGCTAAAGTGTTGCTTGGGAATTGCTATGGTATCTTAGGTGGTTGTTAAAGTGTTGCTTACATTTTGCTTACAATCTGGTGGTAAGTAAAGTCATTCAGAGTGGTTTGATGTGAAAGGGTTCATCGTAGAGACTCAATGAGGTTTCTTTACAGTGCTTGGGAATTGCTATGGTATCTCAGATGGTTGCTAAAGTGTTGTTTGGGAAGTGCTATTGTACTCCACGTAGTTGCTTAAGTGTTGCTTGAGAATTGTTATGGTATCTCAGGAGGTTGCTAAAGTGTTGTTTGGGAAGTGCTATGGTACTCCACGTAGTTGCTTAAGTGTTGCTTGGGAATTGCTAAGGTATCCCAGGTGGTTGTTAAAGTGTTGCTTACATTTTGCTTACAATCTGGTGGTAAGCAAAGTCATTCAGAGTGGTTCGATGTGAAAGGGTTCATCGTAGAGACTCAATGAGGTTTCTTTACAGTGCTTGGGAATTGCTATGGTATCTTAGGTGGTTGCTAAAGTGTTGCTTGGGAATTGCTATGGTATCTTAGGTGGTTGCTAAAGTGTTGCTTGAGAATTGCTATGGTATCTCAGGTGGTTGCTAAAATGTTGCTTGGGAATTGCTATGGTATCTCAGGTGGTTGCTAAAATGTTGCTTGGGAATTGCTATGGTATCTCAGATGGTTGCTTAAGATTCAAGAGTGTTGTTTGGGAAGTGCTATAGTATCCCTCGTAGTTGCTTAAGTGTTGCTTGGGAATTACTAAGGTATCCCAGGTGGTTGCTAAAGTGTTGCTTACAATTTGCTTACAATCTGGTGGTAAGCAAAGTCATTCAGAGTGGTTTGTTGTGAAAGGGTTCACCGTAGAGACTCCGCGAGGTTTCTTTACAGTGCTTGGGCATTGCTGTGGTATCCCAGGTGGTTGCTAAAGTGTTGCTTGGGAATTGCTAAAGTATACCAGGTGGTTGCTAAAGTGGTGCTTGGGAATTGTTATGGTATCTCAGGTGGTTGCTAAAGTGTTGCTTGGGAATTGCTATGGTATCTCAGGTGGTTGCTAAAGTGTTGCTTGGGAATTGCTGTGGTATCTCAGGTGGTTGTTAAAGTGTTGCTTGGAAATTGCTGTGGTATCCCAGGTGGTTGCTAAAGTGTTGCTTGGGAATTGCTAAAGTATACCAGGTGGTTGCTAAAGTGTTGCTTGGGAATTGATATAGTATCTCAGGTGATTGCTAAAGTGTTGCTTGGGAATTCCTATGGTATCTCAGGTGGTTGCCAAAGTGTTGCTTGGGAATTGCTATGATTTCCTGGGTGGTTGCTAAAGTATTGCTTAGGAATTGCTATGTTATCCCAGGTGGTTGCTAGTGTTGCTTGGGCCATCAGGCCAATCCCGGGCTTTAAACAGTTTTTTTCTCAATGTCTGAGAATTTCTGTCCTGTGAGCAGCGTCCTGTGACCACTGATGAAGGACTAGAGGAACACAAACTGTACAGCAGCAGATGAGTTTTAACATCTACAATGTGCTCCAACAAGGTCAGAGTGTCTAACGGAGTTGACTGTGAGGGACACAGTGTTTAAACATTCCAGCAGCACTGCTGTGTCTGATCCACTTGCACCAGCACAACAAACACTAACACACCACCACCGTGTCAGTGTCACTGCAGTGCTGAGAATGATCCATCACCCACATAATACCTGCTTTGTGGTGGTCCTGTGGGGGTCCTGACAACTGAAGAACAGGATAACTAAGTATACAGAGAAACAGATGGACTAAGGTCTGTAATTGCTTCTGTATGGTCAGTGGAGTTGATAAAATGGACAAAGATGTTCCTAATGAGGTGGCCAGTGAGGATATATAGCAAGTTTGAATAAAGACTGGAGTGTTCAATGCAAACTCCTCTGAATGGCTAGGCAACATCAACTCGTTGACGGCGGACCCCTCCCCCCATCTTTACTTCTGACAGTCAGATGGTTGCTGAAGTGTTGCTTGGGAATTGCTATGGAATCTCAGGTGGTTGCTAAAGTGTTGCTTAGAAATTGCTGTGGTATCTCAGGTGGTTGCTAAAGTGTTGCTTGGGAATTGCTAAGGTATCCCAGGCGGTTGCTAAAGTGTTGCTTGGGAATTGCTAATGTATCCCAAGTGGGTGCTAAAGTGTTGCTTGGGAATTCCTAAAGTATACCAGGTGGTTGCTTAAGTGTTGCTTGGAAATTGATGTTGTATCCCAGGTGGTTACTAAAGTGTTGTTTGGGAAGTGCTATGGTACCCCACGTAGTTGCTTAAGTGTTGCTTGGGAATTGCTAAGGTATCCCAGGTGGTTGTTAAAGTGTTGCTTACATTTTGCTTACAATCTGGTGGTAAGCAAAGTCATTCAGAGTGGCTCGATGTAAAAGGGTTCATCGTAGAGACTCAATGAGGGTTCTTTACAGTGCTTGGGAATTGCTATGGTATCTCAGGTGGTTGCTAAAGTGTTGCTTAGGAATTGCTTTGGTATCTCAGATGGTTGACGGCGGACGCCTCCCCCCATCTTTACTTCTGACAGTCTCCACCTATCTGGGAAGCTCTTTTGATACCCGGTTATGTTACTGACCAGTTAACCTAATTGGTTGTGAGATGTTGCATAGCTTTGCCAGTCTTCCATTGCTTCGTCCCAACTTGGCCAGATATTTTGCGAACAATTGGCTATCTTTAAGTTTAATATAGGGGTTACATGGCTCACACCTCACTCCATTCCGTCCTTATTTTCAGTTTGCACTGCGTCCCAACCTTTTTCGACACCAGCTTGTATCCGGCTGTCCTTGTTGAGAGTTGTGAATGGCTTGCCCAGCAGGAGAATCCAGTTTTTTTCAATTTGATTTGATTATATTAACTGAAAAAATATGCAAGTCAATTCTCATTGCGGCGGTGGAAAGCCTGAAGAAAGAGGCTATTGCTTGCCAAAGATTTACACTCTCGCTCCCCCACCTTGCCCCAAATATAGTCCATCAGCCAAGACATGTTTGGAGCTACGAGGCTAATGTTATAACTAACAACTAAAGGAAGCTGTAGTCTAAATCAACCTCTAATAGACTTGCTTGCGTGGTTTCTGACACGGTATAACTCACTACCACCAAGAAAACTGGATATTTCAGCTTTCCCAACTTCCACCGCTCGTTGAATAGGTCTAAGCTGATGTATTGTTTCGGATTTGGTTGGGATTGGAGCTCATTCTCACGTCTTCTCCGCCGTGCACGGCTCCCTGGGTAAATGAAATGACACTGTAAAGTAAATGCCCGCTGTGTTAGCTGCGGCGGTGAGACAGCAGCTCGACGGAAGCAGGGTTTTAATCCACATGCGGCTCCTGCCCCACTGCGCTGGGGGTCTCGCTGCCGTGCACACACCGCAGAGCTTAGCTTTGGCTCAGTATGAAGCAGAACTCATTCACACACGCTCTGAACTTCACAAAGACTTCTCCACTCTGAGGCTGATATACACAAGCTGAAGCAACAAGTGAGCTCAGAAACAAGTCTGGTTCTGGTGCTTCTCCAACTAAAGCAGCAAAGCCGTGCTGGTCAACCAGCTTCACCAGAAAGGGTTTGCTGGTCGACCAGTAAGGTCTTGCAGCCTTGGTTGGTCAGACAGTGTGGTCATACAAGAAAAGCTTGCTGGTGAAGCTAGTTGACTAACATGATCATGCAGTTTAGTTGTTTAACCAATCTTATCAACATCCTATTAACTGTCTCAGAACCCTGTGTAGCTACATATAGTAACTTTTTATATTAACTATTATAAATAATTTAGTAGCCTCTATAAAGTATTGTGGTGTTGAGGTAGAGTAAGATACAGGACAGCTTAAAGTGAATGCTCTTTTATTGAACTCAACAGCAGAGGTGAATTGCTGGTCGCCTCTAACCACACATTATCCATTACTGGTAGGCAGGGTTAGGGTTAGGGTTCAGCTCCAAGCATGGGCACTCTGCATGGTCATGCCTCCCATTGTCCATGGCTGAACAATTTAGTACTGGGATGCTACACAGCCTTTCTTTCAATCTGGTGGTAAGCAAAGTCAGAGTGGTTCGATGTGAAAAGGTTCATTGTAGAGACTCAGTGAAGTTTCTTCACAGTGGTGGTGAATGGAACCAGACGTTACACTGTCTTTAACATAAATTTAGCCATTTTATTTAGCATCCAACTGCTGGTGAACCTACACTTGTTTATGTGTGGAAAGCTGATTCAAGATTCAAGATTCAAGAGTTTTATTGTCATGTGTACAGCAGAACAGACAGTTACACTGTACAATGAAATTCTTACTTTGCTGCTCCTCCATTCACCAAAAGATAAAGATAACAAATAAAAGAAATAAAAAATATATACAAAATATACAAAGTATAACAATATAAGTTGAAGAATAAAAGTATTTTTATAGTTAAAGAATAAAAAATAAAAGTTATGTGTGCTTTTATGTGCAAGTATGAAGAGCAGCAGCCATAAAGTGCAAGTTGCAAGAAACAAATGTAAACAATAATGTTTGTGTGAGCAGTGAATGTAAACAGTATTCTGACAGTACAGTAAGTGTAAGGTGCAGTTAAAATCAGACCAGTTATAACCAGTTCAGATAGGAGAGGTTAGAGAGGTAGTGCGTGAGGTGTTCAGAAGTCTGATGGCCTGTGAGTAGAAACTGTTTGTCAGTCTTGTGGTCCTGGACTTCACACTCCTGTAACGTCTGCCTGAAGGTAAAAGTGTGAAGAGTGTGTGCTGGGGGTGTGTACTGTCCCTGATTATGTTGTAGGCCCTCCTGGTGACCCTGGTGTGGTAGATGTTCTGCAGTGAGGGGAAGGTGATGATGGTAAATCTGGAAAAGTATATGTTTTCTTTGAGAATTAATTTGCTGTACAGTGTGCAAAATACAAGGTGGTCCTGGGGGGTTGTTGTTCAGCAGTTTGGGTTTCAGTCTTTGCAATTCTTAAACAAAAGGAGATACAGCAGCCTGAAGAGGGCGCCATAGCAAATTGGTTCACTCTCAGCACTGCAGTGGATCTGATGGTGATGGTGGTGTGTTAGTGTGTGTTGTGCTGGTGTGAGTGGATCAGACACAGCAGTGCTGCTGGAGTTTTTCTAAACACCTCTGTGTCACTGCTGGACACACACTTCCAACACACATACTCCAACACACACTCTCCAACACACACTCTCCATCACACACTCTCCAACACACACACTCTCCAACACACACACTAGCAACACACATTCTCCCAACACACATTCTCCCAACACACACACTCCATCACACAGTCTGCAACACACACACTCCCAACACACATTGTCCAAACACACATCCTCCCAACACACACTCTCCATCACACAGTCTCCAACACACTTTTCAACACACACACTCCCAACACACACTCTCCAACACACACACTAGCAACACACACACTCCCAACACACATTCTCCAAACACACATTCTCCAAACACACATCCTCCCAACACACACACTCCATCACACAGTCTCCAATACACTTTCCAACACACACACTCCATCACACAGTCTCCAACACACACACTCCCAACACACATTCTCCAAACACACATTCTCCTAACACACACTCTCCAACTCACACACTCTCCAACACACACACTAGCGACACACACACTTCCAACACACATTTACCCAAAACACATTCTCCTAACACACACTCTCCAACTCACACACTCTCCAACACACACACTAGCAACACACACATTCTCCAAACACACATTCTCCCAACACACACTCTCCAACTCACAGTCTCCAACACACTTTCCAACACACACACTCCATCACACAGTCTCCAACACACACACTAGCAACACACACACTCCCAACACACATTCTCCAAACACACATTCTCCCAATACACACTCTCCAACACACACACTAGCGACACACACACTTCCAACACACATTTTCCCAAAATACATTCTCCCAACACACACTCTCCAACACACACACTCTCCAACACACACACTAGCAACACACACACACTGGCAACACACATTCTCCCAACACACATTCTCCCAACACACACACTAGCAACACACACACTCCCAACACACATTCTCCATCACACACTCTCCAACACACACACTAGCAACACACACACTCCCAACGCACATTCTCCCAAAACACATTCTCCCAACACACGCTCTCCAACACACACGCTCTCCAACACACACACTCTCCAACACACACACTAGCAACACACACACTGGCAACACACATTCTCCCATCACACAGTCTCCAACACACACACTCCCAGCACACACACTAGCAACACACACACTCCCAACACACATTCTCCCAAAACACATTCTCCCAACACACACTCTCCAACACACACACTAGCAACACACGCACTAGCAACACACATTCTCCAACACACATTCTCCAACACACATTCTCCAACACACACACTAGCAACACACACACTAGCAACACACACACTCTCCAACACACACTCCCCAACACACACACTCTCTAACAAACACTCTCCAACACACACCCTCTCCAACACACACCCTCCAACTCACATACTCCAACACACTCTCCTACACACACTCTCCAACACACACACACTCCCCAACACACACCCTCTCCAACACACACACTCTAACAAACACTCTCCAACACACACCCTCTCCAACACACACTCTCCAACTCACATACTCCAACACACATATACTCCAACACACACTCTCCAACACATTCTCCAACACACACTCTCCAACTCACACTTAGCAGAGTATAGTTTATATAAACACATTAATGTAAATCAGGAACTTATTTACAGTGTCTTATTGTAAGGCCGGCACTCCAGCCAGGCTCTTTGAGTGGACGTTCTGTCCGCAGGTAAACAAGCCGGTATCGAGATGCTACAGTATTATAGGACTGTTATGATCTACGGTGAATAATTCAGACTTTTCTGAATTATTCAGTGTCTACTGTTAATTATTTAATACCTGCTATGAAATATTTAATATATGTCATACATTTTTCTCAAAAACTGAATAAATCAGTATTTTGGGTGTAAGAGGTTAATAATGTGCAGACTGTCACAAGTATTTATTTCAGTGGCTTTAGTGAGTTGCTGGATTCTGACCCTGGAATGTGGAATGAAATGAAGTGAAAAGTAGAAAAGAGAGAGTGTGAGGTAATAAAGTACGGAACATGGAGAGGTTAATGAAATGCTGTGGTTCTGAAGAGGTGCGGAGAAGATGGAGATGGAGAGACTGTAACAAACATGCCAGAGTTTAATAACATAGAGCTGTAGAGAAGAGAGGCTGTGATATTACTTCATCACAGCAGGAGCCAGAAAAAGAGAGAGAGAGAGTGAAAGAGAGAGAGCAGGGAGAGAACAGAAAGCATAAAGAGGGCAGATAAGAGAGAAATAGCACAAGAAATGAAAAAAGAACAAAACATGGAGATGGGAGAGTGAGTGAGAGAACGAGAGGGAAAGAAAACGAAGGAGAGCCACAGTAGAGAGACAGAATAGGCCAAAGGAAGTGAGCAAAAGAGAAAAGAACAGAGCGACAGATAGAACCAACAGGTAGAAAGAAAAAAGAGAAATAGAAAGAAAAAAAGCAAGTGAGAGAGAGAGAGAGGGAAATAGAGATAAAGAGATAGAGATAAAGAGAGAGAGAGATAAAGAGAGAGAGAGAGAGATAGAGAGAGATAAAGAGAGAGAGAGAGACAAAGAGAGAGAGAGAGCGATAAAGAGAGAGAGAGAGATAGAGAGAGATAAAGAGAGAGAGAGATAGAGAGAGAGAGAGATAAAGAGAGAGAGAGAGATAAAGAGAGAGAGAGAGAGATAAAGAGAGAGAGAGAGATAGAGAGAGATAAAGAGAGAGAGATAGAGAGAGAGAGAGAGAGATAAAGAGAGAGAGAGATAAAGAGAGAGAGAGATAAAGAGAGAGAGAGATAAAGAGAGATAAAGAGAGAGAGAGAGATAGAGATAAAGAGAGAGAGAGAGATAAAGAGAGAGAGAGAGATAAAGAGAGAGAGAGAGAGAGAGAGAGCTGTGTTTAATGGACCTCTGTGGTGTAATAACCTCTTAGTCGTCTCCCACAGAAAATATGAATTACACACACTTTAACACACTCTCCAACTCACACTCCAACTCACACTCCGAGACACTCTCCAACTCTGTAACTCACACTCCAACTCACTCTCCAACTCTGTAACTCACACTCCAATTCACACTTTAACACACTTTCCAACTCACAACCCAACACACTCTCCAACTCACACTTCAACAAACTCTCCAACTCACACTCCAACACACTCTCCAACATACACTCCAACACACCCTCCAATTCTCCAACTCACTCTCCAACACATACTCTCCAACAAACACTTCCACTCACACTCTCCAACACGCATACTCCAACGCACACTCAACACACTCCAACAAACACACCAACACACACTCCAACACACTCTCCAACACACACTCTCCCAACACATACTCTCCCAACACGCACACACGCCAACGCACACTCAACACACTCACACTCCAACAAACACACCAACACACTCTCCAACACACACTCTCCCAACACATACTCTCCCAACACGCACACACGCCAACACAAACTTCCACTCACACTCTCCAGTATATAGTCCAACACACACTCCCCAACACACACTCTCCCAACACACACTCCCCAACACAAACATTCACTCACACTCCAACACACACTCTCCTATACAAAGTCCAACACACTCTCTAACTCACACGCCAACTTACATACTCCAACACACACACATCAACATACATTCCAACACACACACTCCAACACACATTCCAACACACACTTCAACCCACACTCCGACACACACTCTGACACATGTTCCAACACATACCTCATCCAAAGCTGTCGTATTTGAACCCACCAATAAAAAACAGCAATCAATAATCCTGATATTGAGTCTTTGGGATATAAATGATAGAACAAGTCTGAGAGTATTAAAGCCCATTTGACTGCATTCCACTGATTTAGCTCAATTTCTGCTTTTTTATTCTCAGATCAATCACTGTTTTACTGAAGCGAACCAGATGCTTGCGGATAAAATAAAGTTTTATTATAAATAAAAAAGGGGAAATCTAAAATCCGAGTCAAAAAACTGGCAAGGGTCAATACCAGAAGAGGGAGAGACAAAACCAAAAAGGGGCATGAAAAGAGGTAAACAAGAACCGAGTCAAGAAACCAGGAAACCAACCAACCATAAAAGAAAAACATACATACAAACTGAGCCAGTTTTTATAGAGAGTACTGTGAGAATCAGGTGAGGACTGGTGAGAACACTGAGTAATTGGTGGAGTCATGTGATCTTCTAAAGGACTCTGGGAGATGGAGTTCTGAAGAGAGTCAGTGTTTGGGGTGCTGCTGACAGTAAAGCCAGAGGGAGGCATAACATTTACCATCATCAACATCTTAGTTCTTACAGTGGAAGTTTCTATCTATCAGAAATCTGAGTCTCTACAATCAAACGTTTTACCTTAAACCAACTAAATGCCGAGCAGAGTTCCTGTTTGATTGAACAGTAAAACTTTGTGGGGGCCAAATTGTGTGACAGCACCTTTATTTTAAGAGGTAATTGTTTTGAAGATGCAGGTAATGGAAAATTTATGGAATTCCCCTTTAACTCTAAAGTAGGTGCTCTCTGTAGTAACTCTATAGTAGTAATATTAGCAATGCTGAATGGTGATGGGTCTAATATGCCTCACTTATTAAGTTATATCTGACTAAATTAGGCCTGGGTGTGTAAACAGTGCTCTGTATCAACTAGACAGTAGCTGACTTTTAGTTTTGCGATGTAGCTACGAGGTTAATGTTTCTAGTAATATAAGTTTATACCCCAACATGTGCTTGCAAACCCTGTGTGATAATTGTAAACATCCTTTACAGAGAACCTAAATTCTAGCAAACTGTTTATACTTATTTTTAGTCTAAAAGAAAATAAAACAAGTTTTGCACAGACCACAGTTGATGTCTGACTTCATACATTTAGCATTATGCATTAAGAACGTACAGACGTATATTTAGATCATTAACATGAAGATACAAGTCATACGCCTGCATAAACCCAGCCAACATGTCCATGTGGGCCCCGTATGGGTTTTATCTGGGTTTTATGTGGGTTTGTAGTGGCTTTTAGGTAGGTGATACATGGGCCCCAGTTGAGCTATAACTTTGGACCCCAGTTGGGTTATAATACTGGGTCCCAGTTGGGTTATAATTCTGGACCGCAGCTGGGTTATAATACTGGGTCCCAGTTGGGTTATAATTCTGGGTCCCAGTTGGGTTATAACTTTGGGCCCCAGTTGGGTTATAACAGTTGGGTTATAATTCTGGGTCCCAGTTGGGTTATAACTTTGGACCCCAGTTGGGTTATAATACTGGGTCCCAGTTGGGTTATAATTCTGGACCGCAGCTGGGTTATAATACTGGGTCCCAGTTGGGTTATAATTCTGGGTCCCAGTTGGGTTATAACTTTGGGCCCCAGTTGGGTTATAACAGTTGGGTTATAATTCTGGGTCCCAGTTGGGCTATAACTTTGGGCCCCAGTTGGGTTATAACAGTTGGGTTATAATTCTGGGCCCCAGTTGGGTTATAACAGTTGGGTTATAATTCTGGGTCCCAGTTGGTTTATAACTTTGGACCCCAATTGGTTTATAACTTTGGGCCCCAGTTGGGTTATAATTCTGGGCCACAGTTGGATTATAATTCTGGGTCCCAGTTGGGTTATAACTTTGGGCCCCAGTTGGGTTATAACTTTGGGCCCCAGTTGGGTTATAACTTTGGGCCCCAGTTGGGTTATAATTCTGGGCCACAGTTGGGTTATAACTTTGGGCCCCAATTGGGTTATAATTCTGGGCCGCAATTGGGATATAACATTGGGCCCCAGTTGGTCTGCAGTTGTGAACCCCAATTTGGCTTACAGATCCAGTTGGGTTACAGTTATGGCACCCAATTAAACTGGAGCTGTGGGCCCTTGTTAGGCTACTGCTGGGGGTGCAGCTGGATTCCAGTCATGGGACCTAGCTAGGCTACAGGTGTGGGCCCCATGTGGGTTACCAATTTGGGGCCCGATTAGACTGCCATTATGGGCCCCAGTTAAGTTACAGTTGCGGGCAACATTTGGGTCACTGTTAGTTAGGCTGCATCTGTGGTCCCAGCCGGGTTGCAGTTATTTCTGTTTTGACTGTGGGACCTGATTGTTCACATGGGCCCTGTTTGCACCCCATCCCCATTAGTGGCCCACATCGGCAAAAACACACACGGGGCTCTTATGGAGCCAACGGACAAATGTTTGTTGGCTCAAACTGGGTTGCCCAAAGTGGACCCAATTGGCGACCCACCTTTTTACCCATGTGGGGCCCTCGTGGACATGTTGGCTGGGAACATGGACAATACAAAGTGTGACATGGCAGTTTTAACCTGATCCACAAACAGAGCCTGTATCTCCCTGTGTTTTTGCATCCGGCTCGCTCGGAGAAGATCAGGTGGAAGGAGGAACCAGAATCAGAGGAGCGGAGCGGCCGAGGGAGGAGAGTTGTGACTGATGTGCAGGAAATGAGAGATTTTAACACCTCATTCCTCTGGCTGTCCCTGCAGCGCAGCATTTGATTAGGATAGATCGTGGCATGTGTTTTCGTTGAACAGTGCGCAGGGATGCTCTGATTTCATGGCTCTAATACGAGGCGCGCTCCGGTGTTGATGTAACCCAGCCTCGGCCTGGCTTAAGTGAATTTGGGTCTAATGGTTTAATGTGCCATGCGTAGATGTGGAAATCACACGCTGCAATCCGATCGCCAGAGCCAGATTCTGCGGCTGATTGGATGTCTCTTGTCTCTTCTCCCAGGGGATTGTGGGATAGCTCAGGAGGGCTGCGCATCACCAACCCTGGCGCCAAGGACGCTGGAACCTACAGGTGCACGGCCAGCAACGAAATGGGATCAGACTCTGAAACTACGCAAGTGCTTTTGGCTGGTGAGTGTCGCAATGAACTCCTCGTAACCTGACTCCTCGTAACCTGCCTAATAATGTAAGGGGTATATATATATATATATATATATATATATATATATATATATATATATATATATATATATATATATATATAAATATATATATATACACATCATATATTAATAGAGTAAGTGGTGCTTTTACATACATCAGTGTGTTTATTTAACCCTTTCCAAGCTTCTCCTTCTATAAACAACCCAGTATTATTTACAGTTCTCATCTAATACCTGCTTTGACTGCTCAGTACTTCATTAAGCTAAATCAAGATTTGCTGCTGAAGGAACTGAACACATTTATACAATGTCTGGGGCGTCCAGGAGAAATCTGGAACCTAACTTTGTTCTTCAAACTGGAGCTCAAGATCTGATCTTCTTCTCTCACAATAAGATATTCATGTTACTTACTATAATGTTATGTTTTTGTACAGAACCGTCTGCAATTGCGGCATCTACAAGGAACATGACAGATCTCCGCAGTGCCAGTTTGAGGGTGCCAGTGGGGGGCAAAATCAGTGTCCGTTTAGGTGCCAACCTCACTCTGGACTGCCCTGTAACAGGTTAGTATTATATACTACTTACAAAACTAACCATCACAATCAACTAATCCACCATCTCCTGTACAAGAGAGGTGTTTCTAATAAAGTGGCCGTCTAATGGAAGTACAAGTGAGGTGTTTCTAATAAAGTGGCCGTCTAATGGAAGTACAAGTGAGGTGTTTCTAATAAAGTGGCCAGCTAATGGAAGTACAAGAGAGATGTTTCTAATAAAGTGACCAATAAATAAAAGCACAAGATAGATGTTTCTAATAAAGTGGACAGTTAGTGGAAGTACAAGGGAGATGTTTCTAATAAAGTGGACAGTTAGTGGAAGTACAAGGGAGATGTTTCTAATAAAGTGGACAGTTAGTGGAAGTACAAGAGCGATGTTTCTAATAAAGTGGCTAGTTAGTTGAAGTACAAGGAAGATGTTTCTAATAAAGTGGCCAGTAAATGAAAGCATAAGGTAGGTGTTTCTAATAAACTCTCCAGTGAGTGCAGGTACAAGTGAGGTGTTTCTAATAAAGTGGCCAGCTAATGGAAGTACTAGAGAGGTGTTTCTAATAATGTGGCCAGTTAGTGGAAGTACAAGTGAGGTGTTTCTAATAAAGTGGCTAGTTAGTTGAAGTACAAGGGAGATGTTTCTAATAAAGTGGCCAGTAAATGAAAGCATAAGGTAGGTGTTTCTAATAAACTCTCCAGTGAGTGCAGGTACAAGTGAGGCATTTCTAATAAAGTGTCCAGTTAATGAAAGCATGACATAGGTGATTCTGATAAACTGGCCACTTGGTGGAAGTACTAGAGAGGTGTTTCTAATAAAGTGGCCAGCTAATGGAAGTACTAAAGAGGTGTTTCTAATAAAGTGGCCAGTTAATGAAAGCATGAGATAGGTGTTTCTAATAAAGTGGCTAGTTAGTGGAAGTGCAATGGAGGCGTTTCTAGTAAAGTGGCCTGTCACTGAAAGCATAAAGTCTGTGTTTCTAATAAAGTGGCCAGTTAATGGAAGTACAAGAGAGGTGTTTCTAATAAAGTGGTCAGTTAGTGAAAGCTTAAGGGAGGTGTTTCTAATAAAGTGGCCAGTCAGTGAAAGCATAAGGGAGGTGTTTCTAATAAAGTGGCCATTCAGTGAAAGCACAAGGGAGGTGTTTCTAATAAAGTGACCAGTCAGTGAAAGGATAAGGGAGGTGTTTTTAATAAAGTGGCCAGTGAGTGCAGGTACAAGTGAGGTGTTTCTAATAAAGTGGCCAGTTAGTAGAAGTACAAGGAAGGTGTTTCTAATAAAGTGGCCAGTGGGTGGAAGCCCAGTGTAGGTATTGCTAGGAATTGGCCTGTGACTGTAAAACCATTAAATCTTCTGAAGTCATATCTCTAGTATCTCTTAGTTATTAGCATAATTTTTCAAAACCAATGTTCTGATCGAGATCTATTCACTGTCGGTAGTGCTCAGTAGAGAATTACTACAAAACCCACAACAATGAAGTTCTTCATGAACGGCCAGCAGGCCAGTGTTAAAAGTCTTCATGCCAAAGTGGTGGTTTTGTTCTCCATGAAAAAAAAGAAATGTCTACATTCCAGTGTTACTTTTCCTCATCACTCCAAAAACAGCATGAGCCAGCTCCACTCCGATCTCACACTCTGTACACACTACGAGTGTACTGTTTGAGTGAGACGATGAAGCGCAGTGTTTGTTTACGTATGTCATGCTCCATAGCTTCCGTCCACAGGCCGGAGTGCGGGGGCGGTGAACGATTCAGCTAATTGAGGAGAGTCGGTGTGGAAAGTCAACAGGTGGCCCTTTTCTACAGGATTTATACCCGTTCCTCATCATTTACCGAACTTAATCTACTGTAGCCGAGCTGAGTTCCCGCTGTTTGATTGAACAATAAGGTTTTGTGGGAGCCGAATCATGTGATTGGACTTTTATCATGGCTGTTTATTGTTTTGGAGACTCGGGTGAAGTTTAACAGAGTACAGCTCTTGGAAAGGAGGTAGTAGGTACTGTATAAGAGTTACTGTCACTTACTCTCACAGTATGCTGAGTGTTTCAGTTCATAAATTATATATATATATATATATATATATATATATATATATATATATATATATATATATATATATATATATATATATATATATATATATTAGAGATGGACCGATCAGCGTTTTTGAATCCGATTCCGATCGCCGATCACCTTCCAACGCGATGTCCGATAGCCGATACTAATAGAGGGCGGGGCTATATACCACGGCAGGGCTAAATATAGTTATTAGCACAAGCAAGTCATGAAACATGGCCTAAACTGGTTTATTAATATTTTTAACGAGCTCATATGAAACAGCATAATATTTTTAACTAAATTAACAGTAAATAAACAAAGTAAATCAAACAAATATCACCAATAGTGCAATCATTACATTTAGACCTTTAATTTAAAATGAAAAAAGCTAATTAAATAAATGCAGTAAAAACTGCAGTCATTAAATGTAGATCTTGAATTGTTGCTGCTGTTCTGTTCGTACCGGTCAGTTCTGGTCAGATTAATAGAGTTAAATGTCTTTGTCTTGGTTCTCGGTTCTCCAACAAGACACACTGATTTTACAGATTTTAAAAACGTCCTGGGTGAGTCTGCGTCCCATACGGTAAACAACTGGACGACATGTTTTCTATCAGCACATGCGGTGAATGCCACAAACTGTTTTCGCGAGGCCGCTGCTTTAGTCAGTCTGTCGAAAATGGAAGGGTATGTATTTCCACCTAGTGGTTCAGATAGCAATTTTATAGGAATCTCCTGTAAAAAATGGCAGCTTTACAGGAGAGGCTAAAACCAGTCAGTAGAACAAGAATTTCCAAGCTATCCAAGCTATTTTGGAGCATTTCTATTGGTCCATTTACATTGAATTTCAATATAAATGACAGCTATCGTATTCAAATGCCATAGAAAAATAAAAATCGACAAAAATGGAGATACCTGTGTTTATTTGGACAACGACAATATACAGGGTTCTCATAAACAGCTACAAATTGCTTAGTCAACACATGGGGTGTGTCTCAAACCCTAGTGAGTGTCTAAGTAGGCTGTCTAGGTAGCAGCTGTGTAAGTAGCAGCGTTCTCTCCTCATCTCTCCTCATAAAACAGATTACTGAGACGCTCTAGTTAGAGAGAGACTGCGTCACGGCTTGTTCCACCCACTGCAGCACGCCACCGGTGTTTCAGCTAGTTGCTAAGCTACCGGCTGACTATCCAAAACAATAGCCTGAGGCTTAAAAATCCGCTAGCATAAATGCTAATGACTCGAGAATAAAACTGGTAAATGGTTGACTCGTTA
Organism: Megaleporinus macrocephalus; assembly: GCA_021613375.1. Classification (NCBI taxonomy): domain Eukaryota; kingdom Metazoa; phylum Chordata; class Actinopteri; order Characiformes; family Anostomidae; genus Megaleporinus; species Megaleporinus macrocephalus. Next base: position 6,576,294 of record CM038721.1, on the reverse strand, counting down.
CAGAGTTGATAATAAAATACTGTTTTGTGTGATTATATGACCAGAAACACATTAAAACTCCAGAGAGAATCAAAATAACTTACATGTGAAGACTTTTCCACTTTTGTACGCCATGTTGGAAAAAGTTCTGCCTGCGTTGCATCATGGGATTGTCTTAGCGGCTGAGGAAGCTTTCGATGCTTCTTTAAAATCTGGTCTAAATAAGGTTCCTCAGTAGACAGCATGTTTAAGGTATGTAAGAATTGGGACAGTCTACATGTCGGGAGCACATACTATGATGTTAAATGCTGCCTATGTAGGAGATCACTTGGTTTTGAGACACACCTATGGAATCAACTCCAGACGTTTTATCTATATGAAATAAGGCTAGAATTCAGAAATGGCTGGAAAAAAAACAATAGATACTGTTTACACGCTCTGGTTTGTTGTGCATTACCCAGTTTTTGTACTCGATGGTTAAAATCCATTGTACGATAAGAATGCAGTGTGTTGGCAGTGCATTTGCTTGGTGTCATCATTTGCGTTTGTCTTCTTAATTTCATGTTTCTGACCTTTGGGATAAAAGGATGCTACATCATATACGACCCTTCAGGTTGTTGCTTTCAGATTTGTTCCAGCTAAAGAGACGTCTTATTTACTACTGATCCCTGGCTAGGTGTGACCTGAGGTCAAGCCCAGACATCAGCTGCTGTCTGGCGAGTTGGTTAGATGTTTTCATCACCTCAGACGAAGGACACCTGTTGTTGGCCGGGAGCATAAAGCACCGCTTGTGGCCTTTTCATCAGAGCCTGATTGTCCTAGAAGAGGCGAGAGAAACACATACAGACGACTTTATGAGAGTAAAGAAAGTGACAGGGCAGATAAAAGGTGGATGATGGGTAGAGCTGTACGGAGGCACTAGAGTTCAGTCATTATCCCTGAGCACTAAGTCTAAAAAGCCTCTATTTCTGCCATTAAATCTACTTTAAAGGTGACATACTCCATTTCCATAACTCAGCAGAGGCCTTAATGAAATGTCTGGCATAGTCTTTCATCAAAATACCTCAAGGATAAAGCACCACCGCTCCTTCTTTCAGTGTCTATTCCTTTAAACGATAGTGAACCACTGCTGACTTTGCCCCCTTCTTCTACAGGGCATGTCCCGGTGCCCATACATATTCTCTTACTTTACTCTCACCTTCTTCACCAGCTGATCAATAAGGTTCATCTTACAGACATTCAATTAACAAACAAACTAATAGCATTAATATTATTAATATTATGTTTCCTGAGAACTTTCTAGAGCATAACATTTCCATTGATAAAGTACCTCAGCTGTTAGTGTTAGCTAGTGCTAAACGCCAAGAACTATCTAGAACATTACATCATTGTTAATACATTACCCCCGTTGTTAGTGTTAGCTAGTGCTAAATGCCAAGAACTACCTAGAACATTACATCTTTGTTAATATATTACCTCAGCTGTTAGCATTAGCTAGTGCTAAATGCCAAGAACTGTCTAGAATATTACATCTCTGTTAATATATTACCTCAGCTGTTAGTGTTAGCTAGTGCTAAATGCCAAGAACTATCTAGAATATTACATCTCTGTTAATATATTACCTCAGCTGTTAGCGTTAGCTAGTGCTAAATGCCAAGAACTGTCTAGAACATTACATCTCTGTAAATATATTACCTCAGCTGTTAGCATTAGCTAGTGCTAAATGCCAAGAACTGTCTAGAACATTACATCTTTGTTAATATATTACCTCAGCTGTTAGCATTAGCTACTGCTAAATGGCAAGAACTGTCTAGAACATTACATCTTTGTTAATATATGACTTCAGCTGTTAGCATTAGCTAGTGCTAAATGGCAAGAACTATCTTAAACATTACATCTCTGTTAATATATTACCTCAGCTGTAGTGTTAGCTAGTGCTAAATGCCAAGAACTACCTAGAACATTACATCTTTGTTAATATATTACCTCAGCTGTTAGTGTTAGCTAGTGCTAAACGCTAAGAACTATCTAGAATATTACATCTCTGTTAATATATTACCTCAGCTGTTAGTGTTAGCTAGTGCTAAATGCCAAGAACTATCTAAAACATTACCTCAGCTGTTAGCATTAGCTAGTGCTTAACACCAATCTTAGTCATTACATCTCCATCAACATGTTAGTAATATTAGTTGATTAACTATCTTGCTTAATGTTTGATTAATAGTTAATACTGGTTGTACAGTCAGTGATACACTACACTATTGTAGCTACACAGCTAATACACCAACATTTATTTAGCACTGCCGTCTAACTGTATCTCAATGATACAGTTTACTGCTTTTTTTAGTTTATATGCTCAGCACACCCAGTAAACCCACTTAAGATAGATAGATAGATAGATAGATACTTTATTGATCCCGAAGGAAATTTAGCAGCCAGTAGCAGTTAGACAGAACAAAAACAAAGTACAAAACACAGTACAAAAAACAATAAGGTATATAAAGAAGAATAAAGAGCTCCAATAGAAAAAAAACTTAACATTTAGAAACTTAGTTTTAAATAGTTGTGATTGTCTGAAATAAATGTAATCAGTTGATTATGTAATAGTGATTAGTAATTAGTTCACTGTTGTACACAATTATTATAGGTTGTATAGTGTTAAATTGGGTTTTTTCATGCAGTTTTTGTGTAATAACATGTTGTGTTTTGCATTAAAAGTCATCTTTTACCTGCTTTGCCTTTGTCATTGCAGGTATTGTAAATGTTACAATAGCACCTCCTGTTGACATCATATGGAAACTCCTCTAACTTTAATAGCATCTCTAAACCAAATTGGGTCTTAATGAGCGTGCTGAAGTTTTTGCACGCGTTTTAATGTCTCACCTGTTTGGAAATGTGTGCCTGTCGCCCAAACTTGTGTCTTTACTCCAGCTTCAAAACGTCTACCCGCACTTTTCCCGACTCCAGGCCCATATCCACTGCAACTCAGCAATATGTCAGTCCCAATGTCTCCCTGCTGTAAAATAGTGGCCCATAAAGCACAGCCTGCAGGCCATGTGCTACTCATTACAGCAGACAGGAGCGTCCCGGGGGAGCGGGCTGGAGCGAGGCAATTTGCATTCATTATACCCATTTGTACCAGTAATTTGTGACCGTCTGCCGACCTCTCGCTAGTGTGCCCTACCAATCACCATACTACGCTTTTCTTAATGACAATAAGCCTTGCAGCTGATGTGCGTCTCTCGCCAGCTGATGGTAATGTTTACAATGATTGCTGATCCTAAATCAACTCTGATTTTCCACATTCTAACAGGAGCTAAGAGGCTCCGCGGGCAGTTTAGTTCAATTAAGTTTTGATTTAGTTTGACTTTCTTTGCTTCAGTTCAGTCCAACTTGATTCACTTTGATTCAGTTCAGTTCAGTTTTATTAGTTTAATTAAGCTTAATTTAGTTTGAGTTCAATTCAGTTTGATTTAGTCTCAGGTCAGATCAACAGTTATATTGTACAGTCATTTTGTTTGTGTATAGGTTATTTGTATATATATATGTATGTATGTGTATATATATATATATATATATATATATATATATATATATATATATATATATATATATATATATGTGTGTGTGTGTGTATGTGTATATATTTGTATATATCGTAGCTGTCCAATGAAAAACATGTATTTTAATTTTTGTATTTTAACTTTTCTACATCATTTGAACAAAACAGCTGCTGTTTACACTGTGTGACAATTTCATGGTGAATGGACCAATAGAAGTGCTCTAAAACAGTTTGGAAAAACTTCCGGTTCCATAGATTGAAAATAAAGTACATTTTTGGTCTTTCCTGTAAAGTTGAAATTTTGGAGATTTTTGTTTTTATTGGACAGCGACGATATGCAGATACATAGAGTTAATTTCAATTTAGTTAAATTTGGTTTAAATCATTTCAGTTGAATATGATTTAGTTTAATTTAGTGCAGTCAAATTTGAGTCAAGTTTATTTTGCTTCTGTTCAGTTCATTTTGTTCAAATTGATTCAAATCAGTTAATTTAGCTTCTGTTTAGTTCATTTCCATTCATTCATCTATCTATCTATCTATCTATCTATCTATCTATCTATCTATCTATCTATCTATCTATCTATCTATCTATCTATCTATGGAATCAACATAGTTTCTATCTATCTATCTATCTATCTATCTATCTATCTATCTATCTATCTATCTATGCAATCAACATAGTATCTATCTATCTATCTATCTATCTATCTATCTATCTATCTATCTATCTATCTATCTATCTATCTATCTATGGAATCAACATAGTATCTATCTATCTATCTATCTATCTATCTATCTATCTATCTATGGAATCAATATAGTATCTATCTATCTATCTATCTATCTATCTATCTATCTATCTATCTATCTATCTATCTATCTATCTATCTATCTATCTTTGTCTGTTATCTCAAGCTGTTCATTATTTAAATATTTGGTAATTTTGGTTAATATGAAATGTAAAGAATGTTGAAGAAACGAGGGTAAAAAGGCTTGGTTAGTTGTTTTCATGTTTATTCCAGTACTGAGCGTCATATTTCTGTATTAGGTGTCAGACTTCGCACTGCCAAATCACACTGAATCAATTTAATGTTGCAATGAATCATTTCCAAAGGAATCAAATCATTATGAGGTCACAGATTCACACCTGCACCGCTGTCTGACTAACTGAGAATGATTTGTCTGTGTGCTGTGATCAGGTGTTCCTCGGCCTTCTGTGAGTTGGCACCGGTTGGAGGGTCCTCTGAGCTCCAGCGCCATCTCGCTCCCGAACGCCTCCCTGCTGCTCCAAAACCTCACGCTGCAGGACGACGGCACCTACACCTGCGTGGCAGCCAATCCCATCAGCAAAGCAGCATCTTCCAGCATCGTCCATGTGACGGGTAAGTCTCAGTGAGTTGTTGCTGTACCCTCACTCCTCCCCTTCATACTAGTAAGACATTTTACTCGTTTTCCCAGAACGATGAATATACAAAGTAATCCTTCAAAAAACTTTTTTTGTATCTTGTATCTTCTTTCTTTAGGACTCTGGATTTCTAACTTAAAACTTTCATTTTCGAGTATCAGAACTAGGACATTGTTGTCTTTCTATGTAGAAAATGCTGTGATGCTGTGTTGAGCTGCTAGCGAGCAATTCACTTGTTAAGTTTGACATAACCGCCATTTCTGAGTCCATTTCTTTCAGTTTTGTTCATTTGGTTCAAATTGATTCAAATCAGTTCATTTAGCTTCAGGTAATTTCATTTTCATTAATTTAGTTGAGCTCAGTTCAGTTTGATTTAGTTTAATTGAATAAATTCAGTCAATTCAATTCAGTTAAATTGCCATGACAGAAACCTTTCCTCTGGGATCTATCTATCTATCTATCTATCTATCTATCTATCTATCTATCTATCTATCTATCTATCTATCTATCTATCTATCTATCTATCTATCTATCTATCTATCTCCAGCTGTTCATTTAAATATTTGGTTGATTTGGTTAATATGAAATGTAAAGAATGTTCAAGAAACGAGGGTAAAGAGGCTTGGTTTGTTGTTTTTTTTTGTGTTTATTCCAGTACTCAGCGTCATATTTCTGTATTCGGCCTCAGACCTTGCACTGCCAAATCACACTGAACCAATTTAATGTTGCAATAAATGATTTCTAAAATAATCAAATCATTATGAGGTCACAGATTTTATGAGGACACTGTTGTCTTTCTATGTAGAAAATGCTGTGATGCTGTGTTGAGCTGCTAGCGAGCAATTCACTTGTTAAGTTTGACGTAATATCCATTTCTAAGTCCGTTTCTGAGTTTTGTTCATTTGGTTCAAATTGATTGACATCAGTTCATTTAGCTTCAGTTTGATTAATTCCCATTTATTTAATTAAGTTCAGTTCAGTTTGATTTAGTTTAATTCAGTAAATTCAGTCAATTCAATTCAGTTTAATTGCCATGACAGAAACCTTTCCTCTGGGATTAATTAATGTTGCAATTAATCATTTTTAAAAGAATCAAATCATTATGAGGTCACAGATTTTTTGAGGACACTGTTGTCTTTCTATGTAGAAAATGCTGTGATGCTGTGTTGAGCTGCTAGCGAGCAATTCACTTGTTAAGTTTGACGTAATAGCCATCTTTGGGTCCAGCTGGGTTTATTTAAGATATTCAAGATCCAACAGTGACAATGACAAAACCTTATGATCATGTCCTTTACTGAAGCATCATTGAGGGTTTGAAGGTTCTAAATTCTTTCAATTCTACTTTGTTTGTTATGATACCCAGTAGCCCCGGTTCTGGACTGCTTTGCTTGGTGGGGCCAGTAAAAGATAATACGTGGGCATGTTGTTAATCATATTTTATATTAAAGCCAGAAATATATTTAGGGCTTGATTTGGGCATGAGTGATGACAGCAGATCTAATGATACTGACCTAATGACTGAAGAGTACGCTTTGCTTATGTAAAGTCAAAAAAAGATGATCTAATTGTGATTTCAATAACTCCCTTAATTACTTAAGTATTACACTGATAGACCAACTCAGTTTCGGGAAAAGCTTTATTACAACTTTAAATCAAAGCTGACAAAAGTATCTAGACACAGGCTTAGACTATAATACTTAGAAGTGGAGATAGAAATAAGTAAGAATACTAATATGATTATTACAATATAAGCCAAGAAATAAGCAAGGTCATACCTTCACACTGCACAGCAAAATGCCTTTTTGTGATTGGTTCAGAGATAATAGCTGTTGCTTGCATTGCGAAGGGGAAACAGAAAAGAAGATGGCTGCAGTTGATAAGATAATTTACAATTCTTAAACGAATAAAGGAAAACAAGATGGGCTTCAATCATTAGAACATCTACGCAAGCCAGTCCTTTTTGAATACCCTTCATGTAAACTATGGGGTTTGTAGATGGTGTTGCTTGTTATGAACCCAGATCTTTGTGTTTCAGCTATAACTCTTTTTTTCTGTACTGCCCAGCTAAGCTCAGCTGCTAACTATCTTTGTCTGCCCTTGTCTGTCTATAAAGCCTGACAACCAGAACGTTAATATGTGGGTTCATAGCACGAAATACCCTGTAATATTCCAAAGTCTTTATCAAGGAGCTTCACAAAGTCAGAGACCACTGGCACCAAACTTCACTCCCTATTACAGAAATAGTGCACCATATAGTGGGTCAACCAAGTTATAGTGTTGTTTGAAATCATAACACTATATTCCTTTTCCTATATAGTTTATTGTCCACGCATAACGCATTGCAGAATGTAGTGTAGACAATGTGTGCTAGAACTGCCCGTGTGTACCATCATGCAATGTCTTACTATCAATAAAGAAATTGTGTTGTGTCCTAGAGCGGCAGTAGACGCCCAAGGCGGCAGTTTTACATAGAAATATAAGTAGACATAATGTTTATTTCAATAAATAACCATGTTTATATTAGTGAATTGATATTGTCCACTTATTAAGTTACTTATTATACATACATACACTAGGGGTGTAAGAAAATATCGAAAATATTGAATATTTCGGGATATATCGGGATATTATGTTTAGTGATACTGTATCGATTCTCAAAAACACAGTATCAATACACAGATTCCTGGCAGACAGTGAATCAATCTGCGTTGTGTTAAAACCTCTGACCACTAGATGGCAGTGTTGTAATCTGTTGTAAAGCTAGAATCCAACATTAACAAGCAGCATAAGGGCGCAGTGCTATTGTAATTAGAATTAGAATTAGCAAAACTGTTCATATAGTGGTGTGTTTTAATAGTAGGATTTGAAAAATTGCAATATGTCATAACATATATGACATATTGTGATATATATAACATATTGTGATATATTGAATCGTGACTGCTGTATCACGATATGTATTGTATCGCCAGGTTCTTGCCAATACACAGCCCTAACGTACACATACCAGCCCATGAATAAGAATAAGGTTAGGATGTCAACCAATAAAAAAACTTGCACATGATTGTTTACAGCAGTGGTTTTCAACCTGTGGGCCACGGCCCCCGAATGGGCCGCAGACGTGGTGCAAGGGGGCCGTAGGCCAAAAAAAGTTTTTTTTTCCAATAAATAGATATTTCAGCATATTTAGTTCATTATTTGCAAAACAAAACGTGTTTAGTTTGAGTTCGTTGATTGGTTTGGCGTAGTACAGTCACATGAGACGCAGCGCTAGCTAGTGGATTAACTAGCTAGTTAGTTAGCCACTTCAGTCTGAGTGAAGCTGTTGTCTTGTGTACACATCATGGATAAATGTTTAAAAACAGGGTCTTTGACAACAAAAGACCCTGAAGCTGGACCATCTACAAGTGAAGCAGCCGCTGTATCTCTTACTGAGAGAACTGAGAAAAGCAAGCATAAATAAAAAAGAAGAAAATACAGCAGTGAGTAGCTAGCGCTAGGCTTCACAAGCACAGGAACAGAAACGAGCCGCTACCTCTCTGCGCTGTGTGTTCGGAGGTCTTGGCAAATGAAGCCTTAAAGCCAACCAAGTTACGTCGACATTTGGAGACTAAACGCAGCTAGTACACGTCTAAACCTGTGGAATTTTTGAGAACAAACCTAAAGAATACCAAAGCAGGAAAAAAGACCCTTGAATTGGCTTGCTCTGGAAATGATAATGCTAAAGCTTTTGAGCCATCATCAGCCATCTCGTTAGGTGAGTGACAAAAAGTGCTGTAAATGGTTCGTTTCTGTTGTTGTGTGATTATGCAGTCAGTTCCACAGGTCACGTGGATGGTTGCACTGTATTTGGTTTTAAATGGCAATAAAAAATACTCTGGGGGGCCGTGGAAAGGTTTGGGGTTGGTCAAGTGGGCCTTGGGTCGCAAAAGTTTGGGAACCCCTGGTTTACAGCATCTGTTTACAAATCTGTACTAGGCCACCTGCTGTTCTACAGGTTCTATGGCAGCCATGCTAAAATGATAACTGAGTATTTGTTTTTTTATTCATATCTATTCAAACAACAGCCAACGCAGGATGTGAAAATGAATGAGAGCTGAAAATGGAGGGGTGGAAAAACCCTGCTGTGACAGAGATTAACAAACTCTCCCCACAAACACGGCCGACTACAGCTGTCTCCACATTAACAAGATAATGAATAATTAAAGGTTTGAATGGCAGGTATATCACTCTGCTTGCCTCCTGGCTGGAAACCTCCTCTCTGAAAGAGTTCCTGCTGCAAGTGAGCCATTGTTCCACAGGCTAATGTTCCAGCGGGAGCGAGACTTGTAAAACGATTGATGCTGGAAATAGAAAGACACGTGACGTTGAGAAATATAGTGCGTGGAAAGTCAGGCTGCAGGTAAAAGCTGCCTAGTCTGAGATCTGGTGGTAAGATGTGTCTGGACTGATGAATAAGAGCCAGTTTATGGTATGGAAGTCATCCACTTTGGCATATTTAGCTTATTCCTGGTTGGAGTGAAGATTTACAGCAGTTTCCAGCAAAAGTCATGCCTTTTCCACAACTGTGAGTCTAGTGCTTCTTGGATTAGCTGATTGAGCAGCAGTTTTAGTCTTTCCAGGGTCACTGATCATCGTTCAAATGTTCTAATTAGAGATGGAAGGATCGATCGGCCATGTATCAATATTGGACGATTTTTAATCAAAATATGTGATCGGTGATCGGCCAATTTTTCTCCAATTTGGCCGATCCCAAGAGCCGATCGATGACGTTAAACAAATGAGCCTAATTTCTGTATTTCCAGCTAGCGTTTTATCCCTCTGGCCAGCTTCCTGCAATTTCTCTCTGAACCACTAGGTGGAAATACACACCCTTTAATTTTCCACAGACTGACTAAAGCAGCGAGAACAGTTTACGACGTTCAAGGTGTCTCGTTGGGGAACCAAGACAAAGACATTTAACACTACTAATCAGATACGGCGAACAGCAGAGCTAGCACGCACAGCTAGCACAAAACAAATAACCCAGAACACCGTGCAGACCAGATCTGACTGGTACCAACAGAACAGCAGCAGAAACAGCCAGAGAGCTAAAGAACCACAGCCAGAGTGATTGAGTTTATAGTTCTAGATAAGCAGCTCTTCTCGGCTGTAGAAGACGTTCATTCTGCTGCTTAATGTTCCACCTGGATCCACGCTCTGCTGTTCCTAGTAGAGATACTTTTCAGATGTGGTTCTTCCGGAGCTGTATCAAGCGGTTTACTCCCACATAGACCAACTTCTAATTTAGTTAAAATATTATACTGTTTTATATGAGCTCGTTAAAAATGGTAATAAACCAGTTTAGACCATGTTTCATGACTTGCTTGCGCTAATAATTGCATGTAGCCCTGCTGTGGCATATAGCCCCGCCCTCGATCATTAACGGCTATCGGCCGATCGTGCTGAAAGGTGATCGGCGATCGGAATCGGCCTCAAAAACGCTGATCGGTCCATCTCTAATTCTAATACCGTTTTACAGAGGGAAATGTGTAGCTGGGAACGAGTGCATCATCATGTACTGGATAAAATATCGTCTTGGTGTTGTTGGCACACCAGTATATTTGATAGATTTGTAAAATTATGATGACATTGATTTTAATCTGCACCCATCCAGCACCCACTTCTTCAGAGCAGAAGGAGGTGAACAGGAAGCGAGTGGTGATGGCATCTCGGATCGGCACCGTCATCACCGCCACACCGGGGGATATTCTCCGAATAGGTAAAGCACAAGTACAGTACAGTGGAGTGTTAGTATTACGACTGTGCTGAGATAAATAGGGCTGATCTGCTGAGTGGAGAACATGTGTTACCTCCAAACGTCAGATTCAGTGTTCATTATGAGTATACATATGTCGTATATATATATATTGTATAACTGAAATGTTATGGACGTTTATGGAAACGGTTCCCCTTACACTGCAAAAAGTTGTATTTTGGCTAATGAAATGATCTAAAGTCAAAAGGTTATAAAGTCTTAATTTTGAGATTGTTCCAAGATTTCTTATAAGATTATATATAACTTATAGATTTATATATAACTCACTTGTAGGTGATTTTATTAAGTAAAACTGTTTAGAAATCAATATAAGAAGTCAATATAGTGATGTAAGTTTATATAATGACTAAAAAAAACATGCATACAAAAAATTGCATATGTTAATATCAATAATAGAGAAAAGACAATAGAAGGGAATCCTCATAAATTGAATTATATTAATTCATTAATTATGTCATTATCCCTGTCTTTGTCATTCATTCTCTGTATCCTAAACGTTTGTCAAGTCTGTGTTGTTATTTTCCCATTTTGATTGTATTCGTACCTCGTCTGCTCCACGCACTATCCTTTATGACAGTGGGAAACAAATGGGTTACATTTCTGAAACAAGCTGCTAAAAACAAAAACTTCTGCCAATCAGGAAGGTTTCCTCACAGGTATCTTGCTAGATACAGCCAAGCAGGCTCTCCTATTGGCTAAGATATAATGTGTGTCTGTGCTGGCGTGTGCACCTCCATTAAAAACAATGCTTTTGATTTTTAGGATGCTGCACAGCGCCTCACAGCACATCAGTGTGCGGTGGCCTTTATAGTCATGGCGCTGCACTTCAGAGCTGCATTAATTAATTATTAAATTATTAATAAATAATAAAACTTTAGGTCAGATTTCAGTATCTACACCATCTACAGCAGATAATCAAAGTAAATGCTGGCAGGGTTTGTGCTGATTGGTCAGCCCTCGCCCCCCTCACACCCCTTCTCCTCTTATACCCGCAGGCTGTCCCGTCGGCCCTAGCCACAGGAGGCCTATTAAGTGGACGTTTCAGAACCAAACCCTGAAGCAGGCGGCGGGGCTGCACTACCGCACGCTGGTCAGCGGCCGCGTCCTGGAGATCAACACGCTGACCGGCAAGTTTGAAGGACGATACGGGTGCCAGACTCACGCCGGTGACCAGCTCATCGCTGCCTGGATCCGGGTTCTCTCACAAGGTCGGTAGGGGTGTATATTTACTCATAGCTGCATTCATAAATACAAATATATGCCAATACATGACCATGTGGTGTCCAAACTGCTGCAGACTACTGTATATTCTGTTGTAGCTTCGTAGCATCTCAATTTAGCAACACTCACACAAGCATCTGAGTGTCAGTATTTATAGCAAAGCTTCTCAAAGATCAAGAATAAACATACATTTAATCAGGTGGTGTGATGAATGAGCAGGTGAGCAAGGTGGACACATATAAGAAGTCTGTTTATTCGAGTCCAGGTTTAAAGTGCAGGCAGAAACAGCAAGTGCTGGATCCTGATGGACCCTCCTATTGTGTTAAAACAAATTATATTCATGATGACGGATGAAATATAACAACATATTTTAACAATTTTTTAACAAACCTCTTCTTCTGGTAGGGATATAACCCACAATATTTTCGCTCGGGAGTGCATTGAGGGAGACCCTCATTTACAATGTCGCCGAGCATTACAATTGCTAAACAAAAAGGGATTATGAATAAATTAAAATGAATTTTAATGAGTACTTAAAATGTAAAAGAAAAAATAAGAACAGAGACATAATAAAAAAACTGAATAAGAAACTAAAATCAGGTATAAGACAAAAATAAAGAATAAGTCAATAAAAGTAGATAGAAATATAGTAGTAAAACATAAAATAGTAAAAGAAATAATAATAAAAAAATAAAAGTAATAATATAATAATAATAATAGTAATAGAGTAAAAGAATGGTAAAAGGAAATTAAAATGAAAATAAATATCAAAATCATAAAATTTCAAAAAAGTAAAATTAAATAAAACATGGGCAGGTCGTGTGAAGATGGTTAGAAATTAAGAGTTTAAAATGACTCAGAGACTCCAGCGAGCTGAGCTCTAGTGTTTCCTGCAGTGAGTTCCAGCTCGCTGGTGCACTGTAGCTAAAAGCAGATATATAATAGGAGGAATATAATATAATAGGAGGGTTAAACAAAAACACTAAGACTAGAAATGAAAACATAAACCAAGAAACCAAGACATACATATATATAAGAACAGGTTAACATCGACAGTCTATAATCCACACAGCACAACTGCCAGACTGAGACTAGGGCTATAAATACACAAGGACAGACCAGGAACATGGGAAGCATGGGAAGGTGAGGAGCCACAAACTAGGAGCAGGTGGGGGGTGTGTTAAAAGGGCAAAGACAGAGAGAGGAGCTAGGAAACCAAAACAAACAGAAGCACATGGAACGTGTAAGAGGGCAAGATAAACAAAGGAGAGAGAATCAGGGCAAGGTAAGTCATCAAAATTGTAAAAAATCCATGAAGTATATGGTCTACACAAGTATTTGCTGGTAGTACACATTTCTGATAAGTTTAATAATATTTGAATTCATGGAGAATCTGAATGCTACAGCTATTACAATTATTACATACAGTTCTGTGCAAAAGTCAGAGACCTCCATTCATTGATTTGATTTCCAGTCAAAACATGCAAATAAGCCCTAACACAGTCAGTGATGTTGAGGGTCTGGACTCTGGGGTGGTCAGTCCATTGTTGTGAGCCCACCAGCAGCTTCTTTATTTGATGTGTCTGTATCTCCTTTTCTCCGTGAGGAGCTTCTTGAACAGCTACACATCCTTTCAGACCCATAGCCCTGAGGTGTCTCCTTATAGTGGAAAGATGGACAGAAACATGTGTGGATGTTTTCAGATGCAGGAGCTTGATGAAAGCTTTAAAGGAAACCCCGGCTGGTAACACATGTAAGCCTTAATATGATGTAATGACTCTAAATTATTAAGACACTGTTATAAAAATCACAAAAAGTATCAGATTTATTAGATTTTATTAGATTAGATTTTTCTGTAAAATCTGCTGCACGTTGGTCTCCATTGTTGTATCTACTGACGTGATCAGCGGGTAGTGACGTCAAATGGTTGCAGTTACCGGCCATTACGCTTGAGCACAGCTAGCTAGCTAAACATGCTAATGTTCAGTCTTTACAGTTTGAGCTAGAACTCAACATTTCTGACATCAGCGGTGACATCACACACCACGTTAGTGTAAATGGTGAACAGAGAGGGTGGAGGAGAGAGTGACACAGTGCTGGAGTTGTTGTGAGACTGTGTGTTGGTGTTGACGGAGAAGGAGAGTGTCTGTTAAAGGAGCTCCGCTTTCTAGCAGGAACATTCACGCTCAGTAAACAGCTAGATACACTGAACGGGAGTGTCTCTGAGCTTCACACTCCTTTATTAGTGAACTAGTATGTTCACTACTAAGACTCTACTTTCACCTTCAGGATCCACAAACGAGGAGAAGCAGCTGACGCTAACGCTAAACCTTCTCAGGAGGTTTAGGACGTTCACGGTTCTTCTCGCGGTTCTCCATAATCTGGAGCTTTTGGACTTCCTGTGTGGGGAAACTGTGGCACTGCATTGTGTTTAAGTCTACACTTAAAACCAACAGCCCCCGTCAAGTCTCTCACCAGTGGTGGTCTACTGAACCACTCCAACTTATCCAGACTGCAGTGAGGAGAGCAGAGCGGGGGTCTTTGGGTAGCTGTGTTGGTCCACACGCTGCTTCACTAACTATTCTCCTTGTTTATGTTTGTGAAGCTGTTCAGACTAATATCAGTCTTCACACTTTCACTGAAACAACATCAACAACACAATGTACATGGTTTTCTTTAAGCTAGGTTAGTAACTAACACTCACTCCTTCACACCACAGTCCAGTTTAGACCTAAAACCATTTGACCTCATCTACCCAGCAGGCTTTGCGCGTCAGTAATAATGGCTGCATCCAATACGTTAAATATTTAGAATAAAAGTGTTAATTTATAAATAAATCTGATAATTTTGTGATTTTTACAGCACGTCTTAATAATTTAAAGTCATTACACCATATTAAGGCTTACAAGTGTTACCAGCCGGGGTTCCCTTTAAGTCCTGTTTATCTGATGTGGACAGTTTTGGGGGTCTAGGGTTAGAGTTATGCATTTTTTTCATTTATTTAGCTTTGAATTCCTCTTTTCTGTGTAAAGGAGTTATCTTATGTATCTTATGACCATTTTGGCTGAACAGTAAATAAATGAAGGGATATAAAACAACTGAAGGCTGGTCTCTGACCTCTATACCTGATATTGAATGTGATTAGATATGCAGACTGACTGTCTATCTGTACTGAGAGTGTAAATATAAGCTGCTGACTAGTGTGTTGATGTTGTGTGTTCAGAGTTTGAGTGGCGTTTGGGTGAGTGGAGTGTGTGTAGTGCGAGCTGTGGAAACAGAGGCTCTCAGGTCAGAAAGACTCGGTGTGTCGGTGTTGATGGTCAGGAAACACACCTATCCGCCTGCCAGAACCGCCCTAGGCCGGTGTCCCGCCCACGGCCATGCAACCTCCACCACTGCCCACCCAGGTAAGTCCACCGTTTAAAACCTATTGCATGGATCTCAGTTTGAAATTAATTTAGGGCTGTTTAAAGTTTTCCCAAAGCAGAGTATAAAAATTAATTGTCTGTTTTTCTGGAGGCGAATATTCTGTATAGTTTCTCCAAACTAGATTTAAAGACACTTTCATACTGGATTAAAATCACTCCACAGTTATTACTGTCAGGCTGTAAACTTTACACACACTGCAGATTCATACTGGATTAAAATCACTCCACAGTTATTACTGTCAGACTGTAAACACTACACACACTGCAGATTCATACTGGATTAAAATCACTCCACACTTATTATTACTGTCAGACTGTAAACACTACACACACTGCAGATTCATACTGGATTAAAATCACTCCACAGTTATTACTGTCAGACTGTAAACACTACACACACTGCAGATTCATACTGGATTAAAATCACTCCACAATTATTACTGTCAGACTGTAAACACTACACACACTGCAGATTCATACTGGACTAAAATCACTCCACAGTTATTACTGTCAGGCTGTAAACACTACACACACTGCAGATTCATACTGGACTAAAATCATTCCACAGTTATTACTGTCAGACTGTAAACACTACACACACTGCAGATTCATACTGGATTAAAATCACTCCACAGTTATTACTGTCAGACTGTAAACACTACACACACTGCAGATTCATACTGGATTAAAATCACTCCACAGTTATTAGTCAGACTGTAAACACTACACACACTGCAGATTCATACTGGATTAAAATCACTCCACAGTTATTACTGTCAGACTGTAAACACTACACACACTGCAGATTCATACTGGATTAAAATCACTCCACAGTTATTACTGTCAGACTGTAAACACTACACACACTGCAGATTCATACTGGATTAAAATCACTCCACAGTTATTACTGTCAGACTGTAAACACTACACACACTGCAGATTCATACTGGATTAAAATCACTCCACAGTTATTAGTCAGACTGTAAACACTACACACACTGTAGATTCATACTGGATTAAAATCACTCCACAGTTATTACTGTCCGACTGTACACACTACACACGCTGCAGATTCATACTGGATTAAAATCACTCCACAGTTATTACTGTCCGACTGTACACACTACACACGCTGCAGATTCATACTGTATTAAAATCACTCCACAGTAATTAGTCAGACTGTAAACACTACACACACTGCAGATTCATACTGGATTAAAATCACTCCGCAGTTATTACTGTCAGACTTTAAACACTACACACACTGCAGATTCATACTGGATTAAAATCACTCCGCAGTTATTACTGTCAGACTTTAAACCCTACACACACTGCAGATTCATACTGGATTAAAATCACTCCACAGTTATTACTGTCCGACTGTACACACTACACACACTGCAGATTCATACTGGATTAAAATCACTCCACAGTTATTACTGTCAGACTGTAAACACTACACACACTGCAGATTCATACTGGATTAAAATCACTCCACAGTTATTACTGTCAGACTGTCAGGCCCAGGTTAACATTCCTAATCAGTCAATTAGACCAATTACAAAGCTATGACTACTCGTGTGTTTGTTCTATTACAAGCACACTGACAAACACTTGCAGTGTATAATAAATTCTGTACAGGTGATGGGTCACGTTATAGATCTCGAGCTCTGAGTTCAGCGAGAGCTGAGCTAAATCCAGCCCAAAGCTCACAGCAGTGATGCTTTTGAGCGCCGAGTCGGGATTCAGGGCCAAGCTGCCGTTCGCCATTAAAAACCGCATCTATCATCCACCTGCTAACATCAGTCTTTCCAGGAGGGATGGGCAGACACTTCTACCGGCCATGAATCAGGCCAAATGAGTCCAGCAGGACGCTGCAGGAGAGCTTTGCCGCTGTCTTCATGTCAAAGCTCCTCTGTGTCAGTGCTGGAACTTCATCTGCACCAAAGCAGAAACAGCTCAGCTTTAAGAGAACCTCCTGTAACCGTACAAGTCTGTACTTACTCTTATTTTACCCTGCTGTCATTATGTCGAGACCTCATAAGGACCTGCCAGCCTTTACACTGTGTGAACATTTTGTGATGATTGTGTTGACGGAAATGCTCCATCCGATTTGCTTAGAATGAAATCCGGTTACAATGAGCTACAATTAGGGTCAGAATGGTTTGTTACTAAAGCGGTTCTAATTACCCACAGTATGCATATGTTTATGTACAGATGTAATTAACACAATCAATCCAATTTTTAGTTTTCCACCTCGAAGCAGCTCAGTATCAAAGAACTGATTGTTTAAAATTTCACTTTTTAATTTTCACTTTTAAAACAAATAAGTCCACCCAAAACTTGAAATAGCTGAGCTGCATTGAGAGTTGTTGTAAAATACATGACAAACACTTGCCAATGGCCAACTCTCATCAAGTAAACATATCTGGTCAGCTAGCTAACAGGCTAAAAAGTACTAAAACGTTTGACTGGTAGTGTAACTAAAACGTTTGTCTGGTAGTGATCTAAAACGTTTGTCTGGTAGTGTATCTAAAACGTTTGTCTGGTAGTGTATCTAAAACGTTTGTCTGGTAGTGTATCTAAAACGTTTGTCTGGTAGTGTATCTGAAACGTTTGGCTGGTAGTGAATCTAAAACGTTTGACTGGTAGTGTATCTAAAACGTTTGACTGGTAGTGTATCTAAAACGTTTGTCTGGTAGTGTATCTAAAACGTTTGTCTGGTAGTGATCTAAAACGTTTGACTTGTAGTGTATCTAAAATGTTTGTCTAGTAGTGTTCTAAAACGTTTGACTGGTAGTGTATCTAAAACGTTTGTCTGGTAGTGTATCTAAAACATTTGGCTGGTAGTGATCTAAAACGTTTGGCTGGTAGTGATCTAAAACGTTTGACTTGTAGTGTATCTAAAACGTTTGTCTAGTAGTGTTCTAAAACGTTTGACTGGTAGTGTACTAAAACATTTGACTGGTAGTGTACTAAAACATTTGACTGGTAGTGTACTAAAACGTTTGTCTGGTAGTGTATCTAAAACGTTTGACTGGTAGTGTACTAAAACGTTTGACTGGTAGTGTACTAAAACGTTTGACTGGTAGTGTATCTAAAACGTTTGACTGGTAGTGTACTAAAACGTTTGGCTGGTAGTGATCTAAAACGTTTGACTGGTAGTGTACTAAAACATTTGACTGGTAGTGTACTAAAACGTTTGTCTGGTAGTGTACTAAAACGTTTGACTGGTAGTGTACTAAAACGTTTGACTGGTAGTGTATCTAAAACGTTTGTCTGGTAGTGTATCTAAAACGTTTGACTGGAAGTGATCTAAAACGTTTGACTGGTAGTGATCTTAAACGTTTGACTGGTAGTGTATCTAAAACATTTGACTGGAAGTGTACTAAAACGTTTGACTGGTAGTGTACTAAAACGTTTGACTGGTAGTGTTCTGAAACGTTTGTCTGGTAGTGTTCTAAAACGTTTGTCTGGTAGTGTATCTAAAACGTTTGACTGGTAGTGTACTAAAACATTTGACTGGTAGTGTACTAAAACGTTTGGCTTGTAGTGTTCTAAAACTTTTGACTGGTAGTGTTTTAAAACGTTTGGCTGGTAGTGATCTAAAACGTTTGTCTGGTAGTGTTTTAAAACGTTTGGCTGATAGTGATCTAAAACGTTTGGCTGGTAGTGATCTAAAACGTTTGACTTGTAGTGTTCTAAAACGTTTGTCTAGTAGTGTTCTAAAACGTTTGACTGGTAGTGTACTAAAACGTTTGACTGGTAGTGTATCTAAAACGTTTGACTGGTAGTGTACTAAAACGTTTGACTGGTAGTGATCTAAAACATTTGACTGGTAGTGATCTAAAACGTTTGACTGGTGGTGTACTAAAACGTTTGTCTGGTAGTGTACTAAAACGTTTGACTGGTAGTGTACTATAACGCTTGGCTGGTAGTGTACTAAAACGTTTGACTGGTAGTGTATCTAAAACGTTTGGCTGGTAGTGATCTAAAACGTTTGTCTGGTAGTGTACTAAAACGTTCGACTGGCAGTGATCTAAAATGTTTGACTGGTAGTGATCTTAAACGTTTGACTGGTAGTGTATCTAAAACGTTTGTCTGGTAGTGTACTAAAACGTTCGACTGGTAGTGTACTAAAACGTTTGACTGGTAGTGATCTTAAACGTTTGTCTGGTAGTGTATCTAAAACGTTTGACTGGTAGTGTATCTAAAACGTTTGACTGGTAGTGTTCTAAAACGTTTGGCTGGTAGTGTATCTAAAACGTTTGGCTGGTAGTGTACTGAAACGTTTGACTGGTAGTGTACTAAAACGTTTGACTGGTAGTGTATCTAAAACGTTTGACTGGTAGTGTATCTAAAACGTTTGACTGGTAGTGATCTAAAACGTTTCACTGGTAGTGTATCTAAAACGTTGCACTGGTAGTGTTCTAAAACGTTTGGCTGGTAGTGTACTGAAACGTTTGACTGGTAGTGTACTAAAACGTTTGACTGGTAGTGTATCTAAAACGTTTCACTGGTTGTGTATCTAAAACGTTGCACTGGTAGTGTTCTAAAACGTTTGGCTGGTAGTGATCTAAAACGTTTCACTGGTAGTGTATCTAAAACGTTGCACTGGTAGTGTTCTAAAACGTTTGGCTGGTAGTGTATCTAAAACGTTTCACTGGTAGTGTATCTAAAACGTTGCACTGGTAGTGTTCTAAAACGTTTGGCTGATAGTGTATCTAAAACGTTTGACTGGTAGTGTATCTAAAACGTTGCACTGGTAGTGTTCTAAAACGTTTGGCTGGTAGTGATCTAAAACGTTTCACTGGTAGTGTATCTAAAACGTTGCACTGGTAGTGTTCTAAAACGTTTGGCTGGTAGTGTATCTAAAACGTTTCACTGGTAGTGTATCTAAAACGTTTCACTGGTAGTGTATCTAAAACGTTTGGCTGGTAGTGTATCTAAAACGTTTGGCTGGTAGTGTATCTAAAACGTTGCACTGGTAGTGTATCTAAAACGTTGCACTGGTAGTGTATCTAAAACGTTTCACTGGTAGTGTACTAAACTGTTGACTGGTGATGTTCTTATACCATTAACTGGTAGTGTTCTAAAACTGTTGACCAGCAGTGTACTTACAACATGGCTGACTGTAAAACTGCAATATAAAATCTAATAAATGTCACTGGAACGTCTTACCCACTTCAAATGTCTGTGTTTCTATCAGAAGTAGCGTCAAACCCAGAGTCTCAAACACCTCCATACTCCCTACATAGTGCAGTTCTGGAATTTTAGCTTCTGCAGACAGACTGTTGACTATTTGTAGAATTCGGTTGTGTCTTAATATAGGGAGCAGGGTGTTGTTTGAGATTTAGCCCCAGCATAGGACGAGGGGCGGCACTGGTGCTTCACTGGTGCTATATCCATTGGTGGCAGTGAAGGTTTCTGCATTAAAGTGAAGGTCTCTGAGTTTTATTGTCATATGTACAGCAGAAACAGAGTTACACTGTACAATGAAATTCTTACTTTGCTGTTCCTCCATTCACCAACAGAACAAAAAAGAAATAAAAACATATACAAAATATGTAAAAGATAATTATATAAGTTGAAGTAAATAAAAGTATATTTTTTTTAATAGTTAAAAAATAAAAATAAAAAAATAAGAGTAAAAAAAATAATAGCTTTTAGCAAATTGTTATCACTATTGTAAAAAAGCAGTATGCTACTTGAGGTCCTGGGTTTCTGTGATTTTATAACAAGGAAGTGGGGTTTACTCTGTTTTACATCATGCCTAAGAACAACCTTCCCATGTTAAAATCACAGTAGTGCACAGCCTTTCATGACTTATTGCTTTAATAGATTCTCAAAGCAATAAGTCACAGTCCTAGAAAGTACCAATATACAGCACTGTGCAAAAGTCATATGTAAAAGCACTACTTAGTGTATTAATAATGTTCAAATATAACTATTTAAATATTTAAAGAATACAGTGTTTTGCTGAGGAAAAATACAGCTTTCAAAATATTATGTCTCCAAGTGCAAAACTTTTTCATAGAACTGTTATTTGAATTGCATTATAATATATATATATATATATATATATATATAATATCACATACTCTATAAATCAAAGTCTGAGTCTGCATACATTCTGCTGTTGTTTCAGTAGGCAATACATAACTGATGAACCTAGTAATTAATATGAGATTATAAACAATGAGTCGCTGGTTATAAATAATAAACAATATGCTCAATACTAGTGAATACACACTACCGCTCAAAAGTTTAGGATCACTTTAGAATTTCATTTCACGCAATTTTCATGCAATTCACAAACAATATTGTCCATTTCACAATTAATGTAAGTGTATCAGATGATTTTTAAAGAATAAAAATGTTTGTATTAAAGTCTATTTTTGTATAGAGGCTTATTTTGCATATAGTTCTATTATCAGCAATTCTCAGTCCTCTGTCTAAATCTCCTGGTACAGCCGCCAATCCAAGTTAAGGATGTTATTGGACTAATTGGTTGTTAGGACACTCTTGATCAATTGTGATGCACAGCTGAAAAACATTCTACTAATAAGTGAGTATAAAAGGGAACAACATTCTAGGTTAGTTTAGTATCTGAAGCATCAGCAGTTGATGGCTTGCTGACCGACTCACAATGACCAGAAAGAAACAACTTTCTTTAGAGACCCGTCAGTCCATTGTTGTGTTAAGGAAGAAGATACTCCATTAAAACAAGAACATTTCACTGTGATCCCAAACTTTTAAGCGCTAGTGACTTTTAGGTGTAAAGCCAATGCTCCCAATAACAGATGATAGTAATCAAATTGTCGTGTAGTTATTAATAGGACAGCTTGGCTGTATTAGGAATAAAACATGTACATACAGAACCTTTAAAGAAGCAGGAGGCAGATAGCACAGCCTGACTGTGGTTTCATTCGTGTATGGATGGATATTCATGCCAAAAACATCACCTGATTATTGCCATGCGGCGAGGCTGAGCGCATGAATCATACGGATCTGTGAAAGTGCTTAGCGTCAGCTCTGGGCCGTTACGGGGGGAATCCTCGCACAAAGGCCGTCTTTGTTATGACCCTGCCGTGCTCCTCCTCAGCCTGACGACCTGTCTCTCAAACACCAAACCCACCCGAACGCAAACCGAGCTTCAGCAGGGCAGAGCGGCTCCGTCTGGGTATCACTGGTGGAAAAGATGAACACTGTTTTTGCTCGGAATAGCTTTTCCTTATTTATAAAAGAAAGGAAGGAAGGAATCTGATGAGAGGGCTGTTATAGAGATGTTTTAACAGGTTTGTTTAGTGTTGAGTGTTGCTCAGCAATGAACTCTGCAGTTTTTTTATCTGAATAAAACAAAGTTGGTACTGTACATGTTAAACCAGTTTAGGTACATGGGTATAATTATTCTCATACAGTGTTAATACTTCACAGGTTTAGGGTAATTAGTAAAAGGCTTAGCTTTGGTTGTTTCATAAACAGAGCTGTAACTGATTTGAATGAAATTGAAGAAGCCGTAAAACATTAAGAACATCCAGAATGAATTTCCGTTTAAATTAATGTCCAGAATGAAGTTATAGTAGAATTTACGCACAAAAATTTAATGAATATCCAGAATGAAGTTGTAGTAAATTGAATGCCCAGAATGAGAATCAGACAAAAAGAATATCCAGAATTTACATTAAAAGATTTTTTTAACAAAACTATACCCACAATGAAGTTGTAATAAAGTTATAAAGTTAATATGAGGTTCTAAATTAATCAACATCCATAATGAAGGTATGATAGAATTTACATTCATAATCAATTTCCAATAAATTTCATTTCCAGAATGAAGTTAAAATAAAATTTACATTCAGAATCATTTTCCAATAAATTTCATATCCAGAATGAAGTTATAATAAAATTTACATTCAGAAACAATTTTTTATAAAATTCATATCTGGAATGAAGTCATGATAAAATTTATATTCATAATCAATTTTCTAATAAAATACATATCCAGAATGAAGTTATGATAAAATGTATATTCATAATCAACTTTCTAATAAAATACATATCCAGAATGAAGTTATGATAAAATGTATATCAATAATCAATTTTCTAATAAATTTCATATCCAGAATGAAGTTATAATAAAAATTTCATTCATAATTAATTTTCAATAAGAGGTTCTGATAAAAGTAATATCCAGAATTCCTTGGATTTTAAAAATAGGGATCAAATCTTAAGGCGTATAAAGTGTGAACGTTTAAATAAAATATATAGTTGCTCCCCAAAAAAAAACCTCCATCTTTGTTGATTTCCGTTTTTATATATAATTTGAACAAGTCTATATATATCCTGTGAATGTTTTACAATAAATGAACCAATAGAAATGCTCCGAAATCACTTGTAATTAATGCATTTTTATATTAACTTAAATTCAAAGTTTAAATCACTTTTCTGGAGATATACTTTTCATTTAATAACTTCTTGGTATCAGCCAAGTCCCCAAACAGTAATGACCTGGATTAGAGGGGACATTAACCACCACCTTTGACACCTTTTTCTTTTACGTATATTTGTTTTTAGGGTCATGTGTGGCCCCCCAAGCCTGCTAATAACCAAGCTTCTCTGAGTCGAGTTTAATAGAAAAAGGAAAACTTTACAATTTGACAGAACCTGAGATCCAGTGTGGTTTAAGCTCCGAACTCTTAATCCTGTCTAAACTGACTATATTTAATCATTCTCTCAGCTGGGTGTCCACCGTGTGGTCTAAATGCTCCTCGTCGTGTGGCCGAGGAATCCGGCAGCGGCAGGTTTCGTGTCAGCGTTTGGAAGCTGGCGGGAGTATGAGGGTATTGCCCAACTTGGAATGTGAGGGGACCCCCAGGCCGGAAGAGAGGGAGGAGTGTGTGTCAGATGCCTGCACTGAATGGATCACTGGATCCTGGGGGCAGGTAAGCTTACCTACCAGTGTCAAACCACAACAGACATTGTACATTAACAGCATTCGGCAGACGGTCTTATCCAGAGAGACTCAGGTGTTATGTAGAATTAGGAGTCCTGCACAGGGACTGTTCCTACTCCAGTCTGAAGTGAGGCCAGTAGTGTTATCCACTACATTATACAACCATACAGAGGATTACAGTCACCAGAAACCTAGATCCTGAGAAACCTACCCTAGAAGTGATTTGACTGTTTCTCTATTTATTTTATTATATTTGTACTCACTGAGAGTGTATCTGAGCTCCACTGACCATATAGGGACACTTTGTAGTTCTACAATTACAGACTGTAGTCCTGCTGATTCTCTGTATGCATTGTTACCCTGTTCTTTAATGGTCAGGACCCCACAGGACCACCACAGAGCAGGTATTATTTGGGTGCTGGATCATTCTCAGCTCTGCAGTGATGCTAGGTGCTAGATTGAGAGTGGACCATCATCTACAAGCATCCAGAGACTGACCACTGATGAAGAACTAGAGCTGTAAATCAGCAGATGGCCTACAGTCTCTAACTGTATTATGATTAGGGCTGCACCTAATGATTAATTTCTTAATCGATTAATCTAATTCTTTTTTTGTTCGATTAGTCAACTAATCTGACGACTCATTTTTAGATTACTCTAATGTGAGTGTATTTTGATGGTGTATTATGATGTATTGCACTAGAAACTAAAGTTCTTAGATTTTTACCTGCTGTTTAACAGTCCTGGCTGAATTATTTGTGGTTATGGTAGAGACAATGCATGACCATAACTGTATTTTCCTGGGCTGTAAAGAGTGGGTTTGGTGTGAAAGGGTTGATTATAGAGACTCTGATATCTTCACAGTGATAAAGTGGTGATGGGAACCAGAGTCTACAACACAACTATAGACATTTTACCATCAAATCCATGAGTGAACCTACAGACTAGGTTTTTATGTAATGCTGATGAATGTAGAATTATCATAAATCTGATCTATTTTCTTTATAGACTATTTATATAAGGCCTTCCTATATGTATCTGTCATGAATGAACTTAAAACTATTGGTAAACAACGTGTCAGACAGCATATATTCATAACTATTCCATGTGAGGGAGTTTTTGAGGTGGACGTCTGGTTCCATTCACCATCACTGTGAACAGTCCTGACTACGTTTCTCTGCAGTAGAGAATTTCACACCGAACTGCTCTGAATGACTTGGTTTAGATCTTAACTGTTATTAAAATCAGAAGTCTTGTTGTGATGCTCATGGTGGACACCTGTTTGGAGACTCTGTTCTGTTTTGTTTAGTGTTCTGGCCGCTGCCTGGGTCCGGCCGTGTCCACTCAGAGCCGGATGGTATCCTGTAGACATCTGAACGGCTCCAGCACCAGCTCTGCCTGTGACCCCAAACAGAGGTGTGTTATATACAAACAGTATTTACACAGAAGGCGTGTCACAGAATGAGAAATGCCCAGATGTTTTACATTCTCTCTCTTTCTCTTCTGTCTCTCTCTCGCCTTTCTCTCTCTCTTCTGTCTCTCCTTTCTCTTTCTCTTGTCTCTCTCTCTCTTTCTCTCTTCTCTTTCTCTTACTCTTCTGTCTCTCCTTTCTCTTTCTCTTGTCTCTCTCTTTCTCTTCTTTTTCTCCCTCTCTCTCTATCTCTCTCGCCTTTCTCTCTCTCTTCTGTCTCTCCTTTCTCTTTCTCTTGTCTCTCTCTTTCTCTTCTTTTTCTCCCTCTCTCTCTATCTCTCTTCTCTTTCTCTCTCTCTTCTGTCTCTCCTTTCTCTTTCTCTTGTCTCTCTCTTTCTCTTCTTTTTCTCCCTCTCTCTTTCTTTCTTCTCTTTCTCTCTCTCTTCTGTCTCTCTCTCTCTTTCTCTTGTCTCTCTCTCTCTTTCTCTTCTTTTTCTCCCTCTCTCTCTATCTCTCTTCTCTTTCTCTCTCTCTTCTGTCTCTCCTTTCTCTTTCTCTTGTCTCTCTCTTTCTCTTCTTTTTCTCCCTCTCTCTCTATCTCTCTCGCCTTTCTCTCTCTCTTCTGTCTCTCCTTTCTCTTTCTCTTGTCTCTCTCTTTCTCTTCTTTTTCTCCCTCTCTCTCTATCTCTCTTCTCTTTCTCTCTCTCTTCTGTCTCTCCTTTCTCTTTCTCTTCTCTCTCTCTTTCTCTTCTTTTTCTCCCTCTCTCTCTTTCTCTCTTCTCTTTCTCTCTCTCTTCTGTCTCTCCTTTCTCTTTCTCTTGTCTCTCTCTCTCTCTTTCTCTTCTTTTTCTCCCTCTCTCTCTATCTCTCTTCTCTTTCTCTCTCTCTTCTGTCTCTCTCTCTCTTTCTCTTGTTTCTCTCTTTCTCTTCTTTTTCTCCCTCTCTCTCTATCTCTCCTCTTTTTCTCTCTCTTCTGTCTCTCCTTTCTCTTTCTCTTGTCTCTCTCTTTCTCTTCTTTTTCTCCCTCTCTCTCTATCTCTCCTCTTTTTCTCTCTCTTCTGTCTCTCCTTTCTCTTTCTCTTGTCTCTCTCTTTCTCTTCTTTTTCTCCCTCTCTCTCTTTCTCTCTTCTCTTTCTCTCTCTCTTCTGTCTCTCCTTTCTCTTTCTCTTGTCTCTCTCTTTCTCTTCTTTTTCTCCCTCTCTCTCTATCTCTCTTCTCTTTCTCTCTCTCTTCTGTCTCTCCTTTCTCTTTCTCTTGTCTCTCTCTTTCTCTTCTTTTTCTCCCTCTCTCTCTTTCTCTCTTCTCTTTCTCTCTCTCTTCTGTCTCTCTCTCTCTTTCTCTTGTCTCTCTCTCTCTTTCTCTTCTTTTTCTCCCTCTCTCTCTATCTCTCTTCTCTTTCTCTCTCTCTTCTGTCTCTCCTTTCTCTTTCTCTTGTCTCTCTCTCTTTCTCTTCTTTTTCTCCTTCTCTCTCTCTCTTTCTCTTCTTTTTCTCCCTCTCTCTCTATCTCTCTTCTCTTTTGCCTATACCTCCCTGTCTCTTCTCTTTCTCTTCTCTCTCTCTCTCCCTCTCTCTTTCTTTCTTCTGCCTTTCTACCACTCTCTTTCTCTCTTTTCTTTTCCCTCTCTCTTTCTCTCTCTCTACCTCTCTCACTCTCTCTGTTTCTCTCTTTACCCCTATCTTTCTCTCTCTCTTTTCTGTCTATCTTCCTGTCTCTCTCGTCTGTCTATTTTTCTTTTCTCTCTTTCTCTGCTTTGTCTCTCTCTCACTTCTCTCTTTCTACTTCTCTCATTCTCTTTTTTCTTCTCTCTTTCTTTTCTGTCTCTCTACCTCTCTTTCTCTCTTTTTTCTCTCTCTCTTTCTCTCTTTTTCTGTCTCTCACTACTTCCTCTCTGTTTCTGTCCCTCTTTTTCTACCTCTCTCTCTTTTTCTTCTCTCTCTCTTTCTCTTTTTCTTCTCTTTCTCTTTCTCTCTTTCTTTTCGGTGTCTCTCTACCTTTCTCTCTTGCTCTCTCTGTTTCTGTTCCTCTCTTTCTACCTCTCTCTTCTCTCTCGTTTCTCTCTGTCTCTTTCTACCTCTCTCTCTTTATTTTCTTTTCTCTTTTCCTCTCTTTCTTTCTTTACTGTCTCTCTCTACCTCTCTTTCTCTCTTTTTCTTCTCTCTTTTTCTCTTTCTTTCTTTTCTGTCTCTCTACCTTTCTCTCTTGCTCTCTCTGTTTCTGTTCCTCTCTTTCTACCTCTCTTTCATGTCGCTCTTTCTTTTCTGTCTCTCTCTACCTCTGTCTTTCTCTCTCTTGCTTTCTGTTTCTCTCTCTCTCTTTCCCCCCCTCTCTCTTTTTCTCTCTTTTGCTCTCTCTTTCTTTTCTGCCTCTTGCTACCCTTTTCTCTCTCGCTCTCTCTGTTTCTGTTCCTCTCTTTCTACTTCTATCTTTCTCTATCTTCTCTCTCTCTCTCTCGTCAGGCCGGCCTCAGTGCGGAACTGCACATCTGAAATGTGTGACGTTCACTGGCGGGTGTTGCCATGGCGACGCTGCACGGCGGCCTGCGGGAGCGGCTTCCAATCACGCAAGGTCGAATGTGTCCATCGCCATAACAACAAGACCCTCCCTGACCTGCACTGCGCCTGGCAACGGCGTCCACTCACCTGGCAGCACTGCAACATCACCTCCTGCGGCAGTACGTCTGTGACCTTTACCCTTTTCCACACACCAGTTAGTTAAACCTGCCATAGAATTAATGCCATTCCACCTTAAAAGGTGCTGCAGTTACATACCAGCACCTGTGCAACCTACAGCATTTAAGGTGGAACAGAACATTAGATTATAGGTGCGTCCGAAATCGCCAACTAGTCAGTAGGTACTAGATTAGAGTCAGTACGTGCTGCTCGAGCGTCAGACTAGTAGGTAATTTCAGTAGGAGAGTTTTAGTAGCCACACAATCTCAGACGTACTACGTCCCCCATATTACCAGCGTCCTGTTAGCAAGACGCTACTTTCACTACTGAGTATTCAGACATACTAGCCGCGCTCGCCTACTGATTTACTACTGAGTATTCAGACATACGAGCCGCGCTCACCTACTGATTTACTACTGAGTATTCAGACATACTAGCCGCGCTCGCCTACTGATTTACTACTGAGTATTCAGACATACTAGCCGCGCTCGCTACTGATTTCACTACTGAGTATTCAGACATACTAGCCACGCTCGCTACTGATTTACTACTGAGTATTCAGACATACTAGCCACGCTCGCCTACTGATTTACTACTGAGTATTCAGACATACTAGCCGCGCTCGCCTACTGATTTACTACTGAGTATTCAGACATACTAGCCGCGCTCGCCTACTGATTTACTACTGAGTATTCAGACATACTAGCCGCGCTCGCCTACTGATTTACTACTGAGTATTCAGACATACTAGCCGCGCTCGCCTACTGATTTACTACTGAGTATTCAGACATACTAGCCGCGCTCGCTACTGATTTCACTACTGAGTATTCAGACATACTAGCCACGCTCGCCTACTGATTTACTACTGAGTATTCAGACATACTACCCATGCTCGCCTACTGATTTCACTACTGATTATTTAAACATACTAGCCGCGCTCGCCTACTGATTCGCTACTGAGTATTCAGACATACTAGCTGCGCTTACCTACTGATTTCACTACTGAGTATTCAGACATACTAGCCGCGCTCGTCTACTGATTTACTACTGAGTATTCAGACATACTAGCCGCGCTCGCCTACTGATTTAACTACTGAGTATTCAGACATACTAGCCACGCTCGCCTACTGATTTCACTACTGAGTATTCAGACATACTAACCACGCTCGCCTACTGATTTCACTACTGAGTATTCAGACATACTAGCTACGCTCGCCTACTGATTTCACTACTGAGTATTCAGACATACTAACCGTGCTCGTCTACTGATTTCACTACTGAGTATTCAGACATACTAGCCGCGCTCGCCTACTGATTTCACTACTGAGTATTCAGACATACTAACCACGCTCGCCTACTGATTTCACTACTGAGTATTCAGACATACTAACCGTGTTCGTCTACTGATTTCACTACTGAGTATTCAGACATACTAAACGTGCTCGTCTACTGATTTCACTACTGAGTATTCAGACATACTAGCCGCGCTCGCCTACTGATTTCACTACTGAGTATTCAGACATACTAACCGTGCTCGTCTACTGATTTCACTACTGAGTATTCAGACATACTAACCGTGCTCGTCTACTGATTTCACTACTGAGTATTCAGACATACTAACCGTGCTCGTCTACTGATTTCACTACTGAGTAGTAGACAAGTAGGCGATTTCGGACACTCCTTTAGAGTCTTATGTAAAGGAATTTCAGCCTCGTTTGAAGAGGAACATCAGCCATGCAGTGCTGACAGTTTGAATTCTTGGGAAGGGAATGAAAAGTGCTCTTCACAGCCCGGAACGGTTTTCGTTGATGTTTCATTCTTCACAGTACCTGTAGGCTGGAACAAGAGCTGGTGTGTGTAATTGTTGGGGATGTAAATATTAAAGAGTCTGTCGAGAGGTGGCTACATTGTTGGGACACAACCACCCACCCCTTACCCCTTGCCCCCTCACTTTCAGGCAATTAAAGGTGAACATGCCTAACATGCCTAGTCAGATAATGTAGACAATAATCAGATTTAGATTGATCTTATTTATATTTTAGATTTAAAATGTATATAATCAGAATGATCTAAAGTTTAGTTTATAATTGGCTAAACTGTAATCCATCAGCTGATGCACAGTTTGTATTATCCATCCTCTACATTTTCATTAATGGCCAGTTTCTGACCACAGAGCCACTGATGGCTAGATATTTTTGGTTGGTTGACCACTCTCAACTGGGTAAAGACAACCACTGTGCATGTGAACCCTACCAAAACTTTATAGGAGAAGCAAACATATTTGAATTTAACTGTTACATTTGGTCAGTTTGACATGAAATGTTTATACAATGTAGGGATACTGGCATTTTCATAATAGTGTAAAGTGTATGAAGTTACCGAAATATTAATGTCTTCTTGTCACAGTGATATAACTGGGAACAAAGGCATAATGAAGTATTGACCAGTAGTAATATACAATGTATTGATCTGAGTATTGGTATACTGGTCAATCAGTATTAAAATAGTTATCACTATAATGTTATACTCGTCAACCAGTATAAAGTAGTGACCAAATTAGTGAGTACTGGTCAACCAAATAGAAAGTACTTACCAGATTAGCGATGTAATGGACAACCAGTATAAAGTAGTGACTAAAATATTATTATACTGATCCACCAGCATAAAGTAGTGAGCAGAGTATTGTTATACTTTTCAACAAGCATAAAGTAGTGATTGAGTAGTATTATACCGGTCAACCAGCATAAAGTAGTGAGCAGAGTATTGTTATACTGGTAAACCAGCATAAAGTAGTGATTGTGTAGTATTATACCGGTCAACCAGCATAAAGTAGTGATTGAGTAGTGTTCTACTAGTTAACCAGTATAAATTAGTGATTGAGTAGTATTCTACTAGTTCACCAGTATAAATTAGTGATTGAGTAGTATTGTATAGGTCAACCAGTATAAAGTAGTGAGCAGAGTATTGTTATACTGGTCAACCAGCATAAAGTAGTGATTGAGCAGTATTATACTGGTCAACCAGCATAAAGTAGTGATTGAGCAGTATTATAACGGTCAACCAGTATAAAGTAGTGATTGAGTAGTATTATACCGGTCAACCAGTATAAAGTGGTGAGCAGAGTATTGTTATACTGGTCAACCAGCATAAAGTAGTGATTGAGCAGTATTATACTGGTCAACCAGTATAAAGTACTGATTGGGCAATATTATACTGGTCAACCAGCATAAAGCAGTGACCAGAGTAGCAGTATATGTTTTTTTTATATATATGTAGCTGATCTACACATGTCCACCTTCTCCAACCAGAACTCCAGCTGTCTCTGGCAGCTTCTCCAGCCGAGAGTCACTCGTATGGCTCTTTTCCTACTCGGCACCTTCCCCCCGTTTCTTGTAGAGCTCGAGTGGAACGTGGAGAGTGAAGGAACATTCAGTAAAAGCTCAGATGGCCTCGTAATGTTTTTAAGGCTGCCGTATTGTTTGGCTGGCTGAAGATTTCTTCACAAGCGCTCTTTGTGAAGCGCTGGCAACAACCTTCACACATCAGATCAGACCTTCACTTTCAATTCCAGCCTTCACTGCTGGTTCTTCTCGCAGCCATGGTTTTACCCTGACTGTTAAAAGTTTGTGGACACCTTTATGTTTTAAAGTTAATATGTAACCCATTTTTTATTCCAAGCTTATTTCGGATGAAGTCTATTGGTCAACATTTTAAAAGGCCCATATCTAACATTTCTCTTGAAGGTCCATTTATGTCATTTATAGAGATGGACTGATCTGTGTTTCTGGGGCTGATACTGATTGCCGGTCCCCTTTAGCATGATCTGTGAACAGCCAATATCAGGCAAAGGGTGGGTTTGGGCTGTTTGCATTGTCATAGCAGTACATCCAACAAGGAATTGTTTGGCGTCCATCAACATCATGCTTGTTCCACCGCCACGGTCCATGGAAAAATTTATGAACTTGGGTTGAGCTTTGAGTGAGATACAGTAAAAACTGCCAGGCTGACTACATGTTTTCCAACAGCACATGCAAAGCTCACAGTTTTATTCCCGCAGTCAAAAGTCAAAGGGTCAGTATTTGCATCCAGTGTTTGAAGGAGGTAATGCAGTGTCCTGTGACTGAAGGGCCTTGCACAGGGCTGCAGTAATACCTGACTCCTAAATATGGCACGAATATCATACATCGCTGATCTGCTCTCAGGATGAATACGTTACAGAATTATTAGCCAATTACTGATCACATATCGTGGCTGTCCAGTGAAAGATTTTTTTGATTTTTGTTGATTTTAAGTTTTCTACATCATTTGCCAATAACATTGTGTGAAAATTTTATGATAAATGGACTAATAGAAATGCTCCAAAATAGCTTGGAAATAATTCTGGTTCCATTGACTTCCATTGAAAGTAAAGTATGTTTTTGGTGTCTCCTGTAGAGTTGCAATTTTCAAGATACTTGTTTTTCATTGGACAGTGACGATATGTGAGCTGATATGTTGGCCAGTACTGATACATAGCCAATCCGTCCCTCCATCTGTAGTCAGTTGTGGTTCTATGTATCAAAATCACTCAAAATTCAATTTTACATGACAATTTTCCAGCCACTCTTTATCCTCTAGAATTTAAGGCTGTATTAATTACTGTGCCTTTAAGACTGAACTCTGTCTTGATTGGCTGATTGCTACATCAAATTATTTTATATATATATATATATATATATATATATATATATATATATATATATATATATATATATATATATATATATACATACACACTACTGCTTAAAAGTTTGGGATCACATATATTCCTTTCTTAACACAACAATGGACTGACGGGTCTCTAAAGAAAGTTGTTTCTTTCTGGTCATTTTGAGTCGGTCAGCAAGCCATCAACTGCTGATGCTTCAGATACTAAACTAACCTAGAATGTTGTTCCCTTTTATACTCACTTATTAGTAGAATGTTTTTCAGTTGAGCAAGAGCAATTGAGCAAGAGTGTCCTAACAACCAATTAGTCCAATAACATCCTTAACTTGGATTGGTGGTCGTACCAGGAGATTTAGACAGAGGACTGAGAATTACTGATAATAGGACTATATGCTAAATAACCTCTATACAAAAATAGACTTTAATACAAACATTTTTATTCTTTAAAAATCACCTGATACACTCACATTAATTGTGAAATGGACAATATTGTTTGTGATTTGCATCAAAATTGCATGCATGGTTGGGCTGAACAAATTTTTTTCAGTTCAGTCAACCTGGGTATCTTCAAAAGCCTTTACAAATACAATTCTATTATTATTATTAATGTTATTATTAAAATAATTGAAATAATTGTCTGTATCTTTAAAATTGTGGTCAATGCATATGTTTTTTTTTGTTTGCATACTGTATCACTGGACGGTTCTAACTCTGTGTAACTGTTTTGTGCAGGTGAGTGTAAAGACACGACGCATTACTGTGCGGTGGTGAAGCGTCTCAGACTCTGCCCGGTGGAGCCGTACACCCAGCGCTGCTGCCAATCCTGCTCGCAGGACGACATCTAGTGGTCAGTAACAGCGCCCATCCAGCAGCAGACCCAAACGTTTCTATCCCATCCCAGCATGTGCTGCCTCGACTGCCATGTGGAAAGAGCTTCAGGACTTGAGTGAGCTGATTGAGTGAGGAGGCCGAGCTGGCTGCACTATGTGAGGACTCTTGTACCCAGAGTGAACTGCGGTGGACACGCTTTGACAATTCAATTCATCACTGAAGTAGAGAAAAGCACTAAACAAAAAGAAAAAGAAAAGAACAGCTGTCTCTCTTTCCCCTCCTGCTAGATTTCAGTACACCCTGTTCATTAACTGCATCATGTACGTATTAATTTATAAGATGTGTGTTTATAGCTTTACTGACTGAGGTATGAAGAATAGAGGGAATACTGCGTCCAGCTGAAAGTGTATATAGGGTACTGACATTAAAACCACCAGTAATGCACATCATAGAAAACAAAACGGCTTCCTTTGGTTAAGAACCTGCGTACATATTACATTTAAGGAATAGTCCAGCAGTTTAAAGCCCAGTCTTTATCAGATGTGTCTGAGTTACCACATACAGTTATTTCAATGAGTTTCCCACAATACACAAATTAATAAAAATCAGTGTGCAGGTGTTGAATATGGGCGGCACTGCCGGTGGTGTAGTGGTTAGCACTTCAGTTATTCCGAAACTCCATCACATAGTATTAGTATATACACTACTGGTCAAAGTTTTAAGAACACTACCAATCAAATGTTTTAGATCATCCATCATCTACTAGTCCTGCTAGTCAGGGTCATGGGGGTGTTGGAGCCAATCCCAGCGTCATCGGGCGAAGGCAGGGTACACCATCGCCATGGTACACCAATGGTACACCATTGTGTCAGAAAGGGCATCCGGCGTAAAACACGGCGTAAAAAAGCAAATCTAGTATGGGAGTTGACTCTCTGTGGCGCCCCCTGTAGATGGGAATAAGCCGAGAGAAGAAGAAGAAGTGCAGTTGTTGAATGTTGCTGTCCCAAGAAAAACATCCCATTTCATCCCAACATCAGTTTGAGCAGGACAGCTGTTCCTTACATTCTAGGAGAAATGAATAATTATAACACTGATAATTAAAAATGATCTTTATTGATAGACATACAAGTGGCAACTCAGAGCTTTGCAGATACGTGTTAGCAGTAATAGAAGAAACTATAAATATATTCATTTAAATCATATATGAGCCAAGCTTTGTATGTGCACTGCAGATTGATGCTAAGCTGCCCGCTGTGTGTGTTTGGGTTTGGAACAGTAGACCAACAGAAGCCCCCTAACAGCATACACTACCAGTCAAAAGTTTTAGAAGACTACAGGTTAAAGGTTTAAGAACACTACTGGTCAACAGTTTTAGATCACTACCAGTCAAAGTTTCAGTACACTACCAGTCAAAGTTTCAGTACACTACCAGTCAAAGTTTCAGTACACTACCAGTCAACCAGTTTAGAACTGTTTTAAAACCTTTAACTGGTAGGTTTCTAAGATATTTGACTGGTACTGATCTAAAACAATGGTGACAGTACTGTTGCCTCCCAGCAAGACGACCCAGGTTCAATTCCCGGTCCGGGCTGTTCTGTGTGGAGTGTGCATGCAAGGACGGATTAAGGATTGTCTGGGCCCCTAGGCAAAGAGTTGCCCAAGGATACCCCCCCCCCCCAACCTAATAGCCAGAAGTCGAAGTCAGAGCAGTGTCACAACGCCTCGTCCATTTTCATAAGGGGCCCCCAAAAGCATGGCTAGGGCCCGCAAGAGGCCCTGGGGTCAAAGTCCCTAAAAGTCAAAGGATCCTTAAAATGGAGGGCCCTCGGAAATAAAAAAATTATTGTATCATAAATGTTGATAGATATCGCCAAATGTTTGGGGCCAGGGCCCCCCTGGGGCCTCCTGACCTCAAGGGCCCCTGGGCGGTGGTCAGTAATCCAGCCATGTGTGCATGTTCTCCCCGTGCTTGAGTGGGTTTTCCGGGTACTCTGGTTTCCTCCCACAGTTGGCGATCTGTCCATGGTGCACCTTGCCTTTGCCCGATATATATATATATATATATATATATATATATATATATATATATATAGGATATGTAATTATATAGGATCTCCTTTTTCATATATATATATATTATATCCTATATAAGTGCCTATATAGGAGCACTTTATAGTTCTACACTTACAGACTGTAGTCCATCTGATTCTCTGTACACATTGTTACTCTGTTCTTCAATGATCAGGACCCCCCACAAGACCACCACAGAGCAGACATTATTTGGGTTAGTATTTGGTGGATCATACTTAGCAGGAGTGTTTAAACACTGTGTCCACTCACTGCCCACTCTATTTGACACACCTACCTTGTTGGTCCACCTTGTAGATGTAAAGTCAGAGTTTGTGTTCCTCTAGTCCTTCATCAATGGACACAGGACGCCGCCCACAGGACACTGCTGTCTGGATAGTTTTGGTTGGTGGACGATTCTCAGTCCAGCACTGCTCTGTCTGATCCACTCACACCAGCACAACACACACTAATACAACACACCTCCCTAATAGTAGCTGCTCTGTGGTGGTCCTGTGGGGGTAATAAAGTATACAGAGAATCAGATGAACTACAGTCTGTAAGTGGAGCTCCTGTATGGTCAGTGGAGCTGATACAGTGGACAGTGCAGGGACAGGACTATATAATAAATAATTTTCATTCTTTTTATGAACACAGTGTCAAGATTAGTGCTAACCACGCCCCACAGACACAGCGAATGAGTACTGGGCTGAAAAAAGCTGGATTATTTCTTTAAGAAGGTTTTATTTGTAGGGGTTGCTGCCATAAGCAAACATCGGTGAGGGTTCCTCCATTTGAAAGATGTACGTTTTGTGTGTGTGTGTGTGTGTGTGTGTGTGTATGTGTGTGTGTTGAACCAACGTGCTGCATTGTAAAATATTTCTTGTATATAATGTGTTTTTAAGTGCAATATTGTACATTGAGTGTAGAGATTTTGGACTTTATTTTCTTACCTGCCGGTTTAGTTTACATTGTAATCCATATTTAAGGCTAAAAACGTTTAAAAAAACAAACAAAAAAAGACATTTAGCACTTGTTGATGTTGGTAATCGGTGAGTTGAATATCATGTCCTACTGTATTTATACGCATGCATTATAATTACGTTTTACAGTGTTCGTCTAGACAAGCCACTCATTCAAGTACGTACAGAAATACCCCAGTATTTCACTGCCTACTGACGTGCACGACCTCTCGGCCGGAACGCTCGGGCTGCTGAAGCTTGTTTCGGAAGAGAGGTGAGAGAGGACTGTATGGAAACACAACACAACAATATACGCATATCTGTTCCAGTGTTAAGACAATAAATACACTTTTATGAAACACTTTATTTTGCTTGTCCATCATTTCTGTTATACACTGCACTGCTCCTTGTTTATTGAGTACATGTTGGCACACGAGTGGTTAATGGGTCTGTCTCAAAACCTAGTGAGCTGCCTAACTAGAGCACTGTCTAGATAGGCGGCTGTTTAAGGAGGCAACAATCTGTCTGACATCTCTCCTCATAAAACAGATCATTAGGTGCGTCTGAAATTGCATACTTGAACAGTACGTAGTGCTGGACGATGTGGCCAAAATTGATATTGCGATATATTTCTTAATTTTGGTCGATACGATATAATTCCAGTATCGATATAAATTATTTGAACCCCTATAATCGAAGTCTGTATCTACTTTATCAATATAAATAACTTTGACTTTAAATTACAACAGAGGCCGAGTTTCTTATTCTTTCGTAAACAGATTAAGCCTGGATGAAGAACATAAAAAGTCTTTACATACATACAAGAAACATGACATCAACAAATACACAATCATCTAGATCAGGGAGCCAGATTGGACAATATCAAATTACTAGTGCCTGTCTTACTTTCCAAAAGTATTATTCAATATATATTGAATAAAAACACTATTTAAAATATGAAAAAAACACAAATGTACAAAATAATAAATAATTACTAACTAATTAATTTATTTTTACTGTAATTGCAGCAGTAAACATATTACAAGGCACTACATTTTTTTCTGAACATGTGCTGACATGCTGCTTACTAGATAATGTTATGAAACTAAAGTGTAAGGCTAAAGTGTATATGCTTGTATAAAACCATAAACGTTAATTAACTCCGCCCCGTAACCCCTGGAAACGCAAGCATGTGATATAACTGGACGACGCAAGGAGCACCTTTGTTAACATGCGGCCAGCTGAACAGGGGAAGTGTGTTCAGGTGGTTGACGTGACGGAGCAGTGTGAATATAGTGTTAGGGTTATGTACTGCTGCCACCGTCAGGTGAAAGGAACAATTGCAACGTACCGACGGCCCATAAAGGGTGATTCCGCAGCTACCCTGCTGTAAATAATACATATAAAAATACCACAAAAATGATATCACCGTTATTGAAACAAATCTTATCGCGATAAATACCGTTATCAAATTATTGTCCAGGCCTAACAGTACGTACTGTTGTGTGTGATTGTCTGAATATGTACTCACACCGTGTCGAGCTGTGGATCAAAGAGGAGTTTAATCATTGTTTACCCCAGAAGTGGCGCTAACTTCTGTAGCGGCAGTTCACATAGCTTTGTACACACCTACCGCTTTTCACCGTTTTCTCCTATCCCTAACCCTAACCCTAGAATTCCTTCATGGCTCCCATGGAATCCTGGGATAGAACAGTGTGCTGGGGCTGCAAACTTAAAAATGTCTGCCGGTGCAGTACGTCATCCGGGGACTTTTCACGTACTGCTCCACGAGCACTATGTATTCGGACACCCTAGTCACTCTCGCGTACTGCTTTTGCGTACTGTTCAGTATGGAAGTACACGATTTCGGACGCACCCCAAGTTTAAGTTATCTAAGAATTGGGTCGGCCTGCATGTCGGAAGCACCAATAGGCTGTCTATTTAGACAGTTTACTAGGTTTTGAGACCGACCCAATATTTAAATCTCGACACGTTGACTGTGTCCTGTTTCATGTGAAATGCTTTGTTCTAGAGAAACGTACAGAGCCAGAACCGTTTACACAGTGGTGGTGAATGGAACCAGACATCCACCTCTAAAAGCTCCCTCACAGAAAGCTCTAACATTAAGTGCTTATGAACACACACCCTGATGTCTTAACAGTGTTTTATGAAGATTTTGGCTTTAAAATTAATTACTAGTGTTGGGATACATGCAGAATACTGTGAGGAACAATAGCCCCCAAAGGAATGTTTGTTTTTTCAGGTTTTTCATAATTTTATTATCGTCCACAAATAAATCTCAGAAGACGTGTGTACCTTCGCTGGTGGTTCTGATAATAAAAATAATATTGATATTTATATTGTAGACCCCTGGTTCCCATCACGACCACTGTAAAGACATCAGAGTATCTACATTCAACCATTTAACACCAAACTCACTCTGAACGACGATGTTTACTTCTCAGCCGAGGTATGTTGCATAGATATATTTGAACCAGCAGCTTTTTAATCTTCAATTATATTAATTTATAGAGATATTAAAACTGAATTACAGTCAACATACAGTGGTAAAAATACTGCAGCCGGATGAACTTGCAAACAAATACATACTGATAAATGAGATTTTGTTGTTGGTCTACAATGTAACATGACCAAAACAGAATGAAGTGCATATTATTCCTTATTATATATATATATATATATATATATATATATATATATATATATATATATATATATATATATATATATATATATATATGAAAATCTTTCAAATCTGGTTCAAATCATGGTTGTCTAACATTCGAAGTGAACTCATTTATCAG
Source organism: Megaleporinus macrocephalus (assembly GCA_021613375.1). Lineage (NCBI taxonomy): Eukaryota > Metazoa > Chordata > Actinopteri > Characiformes > Anostomidae > Megaleporinus > Megaleporinus macrocephalus. The sequence continues at coordinate 6,536,450 of CM038721.1, read as the reverse complement.
AGATTGTGTCTCCTTGGTGCTAAAACTCAGATGTTTGTATCACACAAGCCTTATTTCCAAAATGGCCTTCTAAAAGTTGGACCAGGGTGACCAGGTGTCTCCAGGAGCTGTCTCCAGAAATGTCCCAGCAAGTCCTGAGAAAGACCTACAGCAGAGCAGATGGACAGATGTATTGTGTTGTGCATGTTTTGCCCAACAGAGGGCACTGGCTGCTTCTGTCCTCTAACCATTTCTACCACTTGCTGGTCTAGTTTTAGAGAACACTGCGGTATAAACCTCCACCAGAAGATAGCAAGTGTCAAGTGACTCCACAACATCACCACAAATGTCTATTAAAGACACAAGGTAACCCAGGGGTTCAAATTGGGGGTGGCTCACGGGAGTTGTGCTACCAGGTGATGGTAGACATGGTTTGTATAGAAATACAGTTTACTTGAATAAGGCTCAATACCATCTACAAGTAGTGCATATATTTTTAAACTGCATCTCTTTTTCAGCTCCATATGTGACATACAGTATATCCTGATAGCCTCTGATAATCTCTCCAGAGCTAGAGCTAGTCCAGGGGTCTGTTTAGGGTCTGGCTCTTGGCCTGTAGTCATAGGGGTTTAATATAAATATGAATTATAGGCTCATATAACCACTGAATCTCCTATGGTAGATGTATCCCTGCCCCATCTCTGTCTAGATACCTAGACCTTTGAGACCATATCAACATTGATCTGGTCTCGACTTTATTTCTAAAAAGCAATGAGTGGTCGCTTTAAGGCACCATGAGTTTTAAAAAGGTCTATATGGAGAGTTAGTGCAATAGAAACAGCTCCCTTGTCAATATAATAAGTGTAAAGATTTGTTATCTCTTCATATATATTTTCCCTCAACCGGCCATGCTTGAAAAAAATCCTAAATGCTAATTAAGGGTTAACATAATGGTTTGGAGAAATATTAGATAAAATACATAATTCACCCTCTTCCCCCAATCAGACAAGACATGTTTGGTGTTCTTTAGTTTTGTACAGGAGCTACAAAGCTCATTACTGCTACAAGACTGTTTCTCTAAACTAAAATCTGATTCAGTGGGACGGAGTATCCATATCTGCTCTTTATGTGACAACTAGTTACCAGTTGTTTATACACTTGGCCTCCGTGGTCTGCAGTTTGGTTTGCACGATAGCGTCTGTCCATATTACTATTAAACATTTTGGGTCATCCAGCCCACAACCATGTCACTCTCGACCTTCCCTGCAGACACAGATCATGTGCCCAAAGATTCAGTTGTACTGGAATTAGTTTCAGTTGTACTGGGAGAGGTTTGGTTGACCTGGAATGAGGTTTTGTTGGACTAGGAGGAGTTTGGGTTGTACTGGAAAAGGTTTGGTTGACCTGGACTGAGTTTTTGTTGGACTAGGAGGAGTTTGGGTTGTACTGGGGGAGGTTTGGTTGACCTGGAATGAGGTTTTGTTGGACTAGGAGGAGTTTGGGTTGTACTGGGAGAGGTTTGGTTGACCTGGAATGAGGTTTTGTTGGACTAGGAGGAGTTTGGGTTGTACTGGGAGAGGTTTGGTTGACCTGGAACGAGGTTTTGTTTGGTCTAGGGGGAGTTTTTGTTATCTTGGGAGGAGTTTGGGTTGTACTGGGAGGGGTTTGGTTGACCTGAACTGAGTTTTTGTTGTACTGGGAGGAGTTTGGGTTGTACTGGGAGAGGTTTGGTTGACCTGGACTGAGTTTTTGTTGGACTAGGAGGAGTTTGGGTTGTACTGGGGGAGGTTTGGTTGACCTGGAATGAGGTTTTGTTGGACTAGGAGGAGTTTGGGTTGTACTGGGAGAGGTTTGGTTGACCTGGAATGAGGTTTTGTTGGACTAGGAGGAGTTTGGGTTGTACTGGGAGAGGTTTGGTTGACCTGGAACGAGGTTTTGTTTGGTCTAGGGGGAGTTTTTGTTATCTTGGGAGGAGTTTGGGTTGTACTGGGAGGGGTTTGGTTGACCTAAACTGAGTTTTTGATGTACTTGGAGGAGTTTTAGTTGTACTGGGAGTGATTTCATTGACCTGGGCTGATTTTTAGTTTGGACTAGGAGGAGTTTGGGTTGTACTGGGAGAGGTTTGGTTGACCTGGAATGAGTTTTTGTTGTACTGGGAGAAGTTTGGGTTGTACTGGGAGAGGTTTGGTTGACCTGGACTGAGTTTTTGTTGGATAAGGAGGAGTTTGGGTTGTACTGGGAGAGGTTTGGTTGACTTGGACTGAGTTTTTGTTGGACTAGGAGGAGATGGGGTTGTACTGGGAGAGGTTTGGTTGACCTGGAATGAGTTTTTGTTGTACTGGGAGAAGTTTGGGTTGTACTGGGAGAGGTTTGGTTGACCTGGACTGAGTTTTTGTTGGATAAGGAGGAGTTTGGGTTGTACTGGGAGAGGTTTGGTTGACTTGGACTGAGTTTTTGTTGTACTGGGAGGAGTTTTAGTTGTACTGGGAGTGATTTCATTGACCTGGGCTGATTTTTAGTTTGGACTAGGAGGAGTTTGGGTTGTACTGGGAGAGGTTTGGTTGACCTGGAATGAGTTTTTGTTGTACTGGGAGAAGTTTGGGTTGTACTGGGAGAGGTTTGGTTGACCTGGACTGAGTTTTTGTTGGATAAGGAGGAGTTTGGGTTGTACTGGGAGAGGTTTGGTTGACATGGACTGAGTTTTTGTTGGACTAGGAGGAGATGGGGTTGTACTGGGAGAGGTTTGGTTGACTTGGAATGAGTTTTTGTTGGACTAGGAGTAGTTTGGGTTGTACTGGGAGAGGTTTGGTTGACCTGGACTGAGTTTTTTATTTACTGGGATGATTTTGGTTGTACTGGGAGTGGTTTGGTTGACCTGGACGGAACATTTTCATTTGAACTGGGAATGTTTTTCATTGTAGAGTGTGCCTTGGAAAGATGGATGTATTTACAGATATTGTAACATGACTTAGCTACGTCTCCTGAAGGTGTTTGAGCAATGAGATTGGTATTTGTCTTGGGTGTATTTACACCAACAGTTTATGTAACTTTTCCAGATAATCCTGATACTCAAGACACAAAGTGCTCAGCTGTAAACATGGCAGAAGGACAGCAAACAGCTGTCCCGTCTTGTAAGACCCTTTAAATGCAGTCAAAGAACATCCAGGAATAGTGAGATGCTGTGGGACCTGACTTTGACATGTTTTGAATGACTGAGCACTGGCGAGGACAGCAGTCCTACAGCCTTCACTATGACAACAATTACCATTTCTGAGCTATCTACAAACATATTCCAACACTATCTTTGGTGTTACCAACACAGGAACTCCTGGTGGTTGCTGAGACTTTGTGAAACACTTGGGTTTGTTCTATTTGCAGCTTCTATCTTAGTAATTAGTTTTTATCAGTGTTGAGCAGTAAAATCTATCAGTTTCTCTTACAGTAATCAGAAATCATACTTTCAAGATTAGCAAACATATTAAGCTACAGGATTTCATTATATGTTAGTTAAAGAAACTTGCAAAGCAAAAGAAATGACACCAAAGGTCTTAGCTAATTGACTACTACTTCGTAAGGCCAAACTTTTTAGAAGTTCAGCATTTTAAAACACTGCCTTTTCAGACATAAGGAATATTTAAAGAGATCAATTCTAAATGTTAACTGTAATTTATCCACATGTCCTTAAGACATGACAGCCACTGCATTTGGAGCCGGGACCTGGATTTTGTCTTGGTCTGGCATCCTGCGGAAAAACTTGTGGCCTCTCTCGTCGATGTCCTCGAAGAGGAACCCGGGTGGGGACTCGAAGCTGGCTGGACACACGCTGACCTTCTTTGGGGTAAACTCGGTGCGGTACATGGTGCTTTCCTCCAGCGGGACATCAGCTCTCTTAGGGGCGGCCAGGGGCTTGTAGCTGACGGCAGGCTGTAATGCGTGCTGGACAAAGTGGGCCTTGAAAGTGGTCAAGTCTTCCATCTTCCCACTAGATCTCCGGATCTCCTCTGGCTTGCGGATGACTTCCAGACGGCGGGTTGAAGCCCAGGGTTTAAAGTCTTCCTTCATGGTGGTGTTGGCCTGAAAGGCTGCCGAGGAACGGGTCGGCCTGGAGAAAGGCTTAGAGGAAACGAAGGGCTGGATTACATGCTTTATGTAGGTGGTTCCGGTGGTGGTAGTCAAATCCATGTCTGCGGTGGGGCTTACATACTCCAAAGACTTGTGGAGTTGAGGTAAAGAGACTGGCCATTGCTGAAAGCGCTCACGGAACTCAGTGCTGCTTTGGAAAGGTGCGTCAGAGGACATCTTCACTCGCTCAGGCTTGTAGCTTTTGGGCATCTGTCCTGGAAGGCCCTGGTAGGAGGAACGGGAAAAAATCTTGGATGTATTGTGATTTCCCTTTGAAAGATTCTGAACAACATGTTATAATTGGATCTTTTTAGAGGGCTATGTCCAAGGGCGTAGGAGCGGTTTGACTTGGGAGGGGGGACACATTTTATAATATGAATCAAAGCCCACCCTATCCGCTAAATATAGCCTATAAGCTGATTCCACTGTAGGTAAGGTAGTAAATCACTGTATGTATAGTGACATAGAACAACATTTATGGAATTACAGTAAATTACTAATAAATAAACAAAACAACATTATCTGTACATCTGATTATTATTAGATAAATCCAATTAAAGATCAATTTACAAACTAAACTAGATACTCCACATCACATGGTACTGCTTTCAGAAATCTTTTAAATTATACATGTAATGTCTGGATTATATACATATATAACCCAAAAATATATTATTTTCTTTAGTGGTATAATGCTGAAACGAAATAAAAAATATATATTAAGGTTTTCCTGACTAGTCAAGACTAACATTAATGTTAGACAGTAAGGCTGTGTCCCAAACAGCACCCTCTGGAACACTACATACTGCACTACTGACAGCACTTCTAACAATGGCGTCCTTTTATTTATTCATTAATTTATTTATTTAATTTATTATATTAGATTTTTTTATGTATGTAGTGTAGTACAGTCTGCAGTTTGATAATACAACATTATCTGTACGTCTGATTATTATTAGATAAATCCAATTAAAGATCACTTTTCAAACTAAACCAGATACTCCACATTACTTTTAAATTATACATGCAGTGTTTGGATTATATACATATATAACAATAAAAAAAATATTTTCTTTGGAGCATAATGCTGAAACGAAATTAAAGAAATGTATGTTAAGGTTTCCTGACTAGACAAGACTAACATTAGTGTTAGACAGTAAGGCTGTGTCCCAAACAGCACCCTCTGGAACATTACATACTGCACTACTGATGGCGTTCTTTTATTAATTAATTAATTAATTAATTAATTTTATTTATTATATTCGATTTTTTAAGTATGTAGTGTAGTAGCAGTCTGCAGTTTGGGGCGTGGCCAGAGAGTAATGTAAGTTTACGTTTCCGAGTGCTTTCTGACTAAAGTTAATATAAATGTTAGCCAACCCAAACCCTCCTAGTCTGTTACCATAACAACACATTATATTAAAGCCATTATTAGCCAGTATTACAGTATATATGGTCATCATTGCTATTCATCAGTCTCATCACTGATCTCGCGTTTAAAGCGAGGCGAGAACTCGCCTCAGTAAAGGTGCTGACCAGGCATCTCAACACAAGCCGTAAGAAAGTGAAAGACCACCTAACAACCAGAGCCCGTTGCTAACAACAAACACAACACCTGAAATGCAAACGCTTTTTCTGTGGTTTAATTTTTGGGTGGGACAAATCTACCTGTTTCTGCTATTGAGTGGGACACGTCCCCCCCATGCCCCCCTGGTTCCTACGCCAATGGCTATGTCTAAAGGCTTTAACAGAAAACCATCAACATAAAGATATGTAACAAGTTTGTCATGATATCTCAACATCCTGAAGGGTGTGGTGCCTACAGATTCCCACCCTTACCTGAAAGTCCTTCCGATGGGTGGTTAGGTCCTGAAAAGGCTGGTCGCTGGGCTTGTACTCCTCTGGGGCTTTGACAAAGCGGGCCTCCACAGGGTGAGGAATGTAGGAGAGCTGGTTACTGGTCACACTTTCAAATGGAGCGTCAGACTGTCTGGCAACATTCGTAGGCTTGAAGCTCTCTCGAGGAACCGTACCTCTTGGGACGAAATCATCCTGGAACGTTGTGGTGTTTCCAAACTTCCCAGAAGGTGGATGGTAGCCCACGTCTGGTTTGGCTACCTCTCGCTTGCTGATTTCCCAAGGACGGAAATCCTCTTTAAAAAACACAATGAATCGTTTGCTGACAATGGCATCATTAAGTTAGTCTAGCCTAGTCCAGGCTCAGTTTATAGGTTACCGGCTATTGGTTGTAACGAATGTAATTAATTATTGAATAATCTATAATCTATACTATATTATAATGGTGTTATACTCTGCACCCCAATTACCTTTGTAGGTGGGCACTGTGTCCAGTTTGCTGTTGCCCGCTCGTACCCTCTCCTTTGGCCTCACCGGAGCCACAGGCTGAAGCTGGTAGGTGTTGAAGTCCTGTTTGTATGTTGTTCCCAGGTCGATCTCACCGGGGCTGGGCTGGTACTCAGCCTGCTGTTTCCCGGGACGCCGGCTGACTTCGTATGGAATGAAATCAGACCTACAGTACGTGGGAACAAAAACAGAGGCAGTAACGGAGGTACAAACAAAACACTGTGAGCCATTATTGTCATAGAGAAACTAAATTAATAAATTTAGATTAAATTTAGGTCATTTTGTTTTACCATTTTGGCCATATAATTTTAGGACATTTACCTTTTCCTCATGAGAAGGTAAAGAACTAAGACTATGCTTCTGTTTATCAGATAATATTTAATATAAAGGACACATAGAAATACGTGGACAGTAATGGTTACTAGGGGTGTAAAAAAATATCAAAATATTGAATATCGGGATATTATATTATACACAGATTCCTGGCAGACAGTAAATCATTGTGTGTTGTGTTTAAACCTCTGACCACTAGAGGGCAGTGTTGTAATCCATTTTCAGCTTCACTCCAACATTAACAAGCAGCACAAGTACTGTGCTGTACAAGTACTGTAAGCATTGGCAAACCTGCTCATATAGTGGTGTTTTTTAATATGAAAAAATCTCAATATATCACTTTGTTTGGAGTATCACAATATAGCGAATCGAGACCGCTGTTTCACTATACGTATTGTATCGCCAGGGTCTTGCCAATACACAGCCCTAATGGTTACAGACATTTTTAATGGACGTAAAGAATCCATGTATCTAGCCCAATAGTATGTTCATGTCATGTAAGCATTCTTGTCCGAGGCTCAGTTTATAGGTTACTAGCTATTAGTGGTAATTCGGGGATTTAATAGTTTAGAATGATCATTTAAATCTCCTATTTATCTGTCAATAATATAATACCTGGTGTTTTTCTGTGTAGTTCAATAACTTTTAAACTGTGTCCAGTTTGCCATTGCCCACTTGTCCCCTGTTCTTTGCATTTAGTTTCAGGGTATTTACCTTTTCCTCATGTGCAGGTAATATACTATGACTTTGCTTCTGTTTATGATAATTATCAAATGTTAAGAATGCTTAAAAGTATGTGGGCAGATACTATCAAGGCCAATATCACAACAATAATATACATCAATTATTATACACTGCTGGGTCAACAACATCACTGTTTGGGTTCAAATAAGAACCCAAAAAATAAGAACCTTTGATTGAAAAACTATTGCAGTAATTAATATGTTTTAGATCATCTATCATTTTTACCCACGGTGATACAGCAAGCAGCTTCTCATTTCTTAAGCAACCATGTGGGAAGATGTTTAACATGCTTGCAGAAAAGATAACAGACTATGGAAACATCTATGGAGAAGCTGGAATGACTGGAGCTGGGTTCAGAGTTGTCTAGTGCTTTATTAACATCTGGAAGAAGAGTGAAGAACCTCAACTTCACAGAAGAAATGTGGTTAGAAAATAAATTCTGAATGACCTGAGATCACTGAAACTCTGGTGAAGGTAGAACATTGACAGTAGAAGTCACAGCTGTGTTTAATAGTGAAAGTAAGAGCATCTCCACATGACCTGGAGAACTCACAGGACTGGGACTTAACAGCTGTTTGGACATAAGAACACCATGGGAGACTAAACAGCTTCAGTTTGCTAGAGAGCACAAAGCATGCACTCTAGAGTGATGGAAAAGGTCAAGTGAGGTCATGGTCTGATGAGTCCAGACTGACCCTATCCCAGAGTGATGGGAGCATTGGGTTAAGAAGGGAAGCGCCTGAATAGTGTCCACTGTACAAGCCTCTGGAGGCAGTGTTATAATGTGGGGGCTTCAGTTAGTCAAGTCAAGACCCAGCAACATTTAATGTAATGCTAAAACAAAGTCAGCCGACCACCTGAAAGTACTGAATGACCAGGTTATTGCATCAATTGATGTTCTACTCCCTGAGAGCACGGCCATATTCTACAATGACCAGGATGACAATGCTGAGCTTCATCGGGCTCAGACTGTGAAAGACTGGTTTAGGGAGCACGTGAGGAATCATATATCACATTAACTGGCCACCAGAATCCTGACCTTCACCCATTGGAAGTCTGTGGGATGTGCTGGAGAAGACTTTACCGAGAGGTTTGACTCCCCTGGCAGCAATACAAGACCTCAGTGAGAAATTAACTCAACTCTGGATGGAAATGAGGTTGACAAAACCATGCACTCTGTGGTCAGAGCTAAAGGTGGTCTAACAAGATATTAGAGTGCACCACTTTTACTTATAGTTGTATGCAAAAGTTTGAACATGTTTTGCGACATATCGGGTGTGTCTTAATCCTAGTGATCTCCTACATAGGCAGCATTTTACGTCATAGTATGCACTCCCAACATGTAGACTGTCCCAATTCTTACATACCTTAAACATGCTGTCTACTGAGGAACCTTACTTAGACCTGATTTTAAGGAAGCATCGAACGCTTCCTCAGCCGCTAAGACAATCCCATGATGCAACACAGGCTAATCTAGGAGCAGTGAAGTGGTTTTAAAATGTGAGTTATTTTGATTCTCTCTGGAGTTTTAATGTGTTTCTGTTCATATAATCACACAAAACAGTATTTTATTATCAACTCTGTAACGAGTCCTTCACCATTTACACTTTTATACTCCATTAGCATTTATGCAAGCAGATTTTTAAGATTCGGGCTATTGTTTTGGATGCCGGCTGGTAGCTTAGCAACCAGCTAAACCACCAGTGGCGTGCTGCAGTGGGCGGGAACAAGCCGTGATGCAGTCTCTCTCTAACTAGAGCGTCTCAGTAATCTGTTTTATGAGGAGAGATGAGGAGAGAACAATGCTACTTACACAGCTGCTACCTAGACAGCCTACAGGTTTTGAGACACACCCATCGTCACTGTCCTAATCAAAACGTCTATCTCCAAAATAGCAACTTTTTAGGAGAGACCAAAACCTGTCTTTACTTCCAATGTAAGTCAATGGAACCAGACGTTTTTCCATGCTATTCTACATTTCTATTGGTCCATTCAAGAAATTAACAAATAATGTAAAATGTTGTGTTTAAATGATGTAGAAAAATAAAAATTGCCAAAAATAGAAACACATGTTTTTCTTAGGACAGCAACAATATTTAAAATGGGATTTCAGTTCAATAGAAATTCAGCAAATGAGCAATATTTGTGCTTTAAAACATGAATTGTGTGTTTTCTGTGGAAACGTTTGATCTTATTTTTTGATCTTATTAACTTTTGCACACAATGCCATAACTTGCTAATTAACTTATTTTTCTTTGTGTTACTGCTTTACATGTATTGTGGTTATTCATTATTATTAACTCCTGCACAGTGTATTCATTGTATGTTTTAATTTTTATGGTTAATCTTTGCTATTGTTGTTAATGAGCAGTCCAAACTATAGTTATAACTAAACAGACTGTAAAAAGCATGTACTTGAAGGTAGTGGTTCCCTCCATCCGGCTCCTCTCGGTCTTGTACTCGTATTTAGGTTTGAGGCTCTTGGGCGGCTGGTTGCCCTCGTAGGCCGGGAACTTCTCCACATATTCGCTCACCACACACGTATCACTGCCCTTCCTGTAGAGCGCCGTGGGCTGGTGAGTGCAGCGGTGGCGGCTACAGAAGATTGAGATTGGAGAAACATGAGTTTACATATTATTTTATGTACAAAGCTGATGTGACAGTGGAATCAATGATCAATATCAGTATCGCTAAACACCAATTAGTGGAAATTAGTGGTGTCCTATCTTGCTCCTGGTGATCTACCCAAGCTGCATAGCTTAGTTCCAGCCCCTAATCCAACTTGACCAGGGTCAGGAACATGGGAATAGAATATTATGGATTTGAGTTAAAGGGTAATGAAGATTTGAAGAGAGTCAGTCTGAGAAGTTTGGTGTGAAATGTTTCGTTCTACAGAAACTTAGCGAATCAGAACTGTTTACAGTGGTGGTGAATGGAACCAGACGTCCAGCTCTAAAAGCTCCCTCTCAGAAAGTTATTATATGAAATTGTTTCTTTACATGCACCGGGTCTACACGAGTCTTTGTAACCAGCCAATAAACTCACAGAACAAGACATAGCTTAAACATAATACCAAACCCAAACTCCACACAAGGGGTTGATTTTTAAAAGAACAGGCCACTCTACATGAAAATGGAAATATACATATTTTTTTTGTCAAACATGTGTTTGGTTTTAGCATCGCTCCAAAAGTGTTTTGTTGCCATCTTGTGGTTGCTGTGTTAAACGCTAACGCGGCCTGTTTTTCACACACTGAGAACTATAAAAGAAACCAGAGTAAGAGAGCAAGGGCGTAGACATTACTGTGAATCTACCCCAACGCTACGCCTACATATGCCAGTCTATGTGGTTTTCACCTACTCGCAATAACAAATTAGAATTTATTTCATAAATTATTTAATGTTAAATTCATGTTAAACTAATGACTGACAAAAGTAGTTTAGATTTTAGTGTAAATTAAACAGGCCTCATACATCAGCAGTAATAAAAGTAGATGGAGCTGCATAATCTCCACAACCAGTGCACCCCTCATATTTCAGGTACCTGTGTTCCAGAACTTATTTATGTGGATCCACCACCTCTTTGATGTCTTTTTTTTGTAGGACACCAAAAGCTATTCGTCCAGTGGCATCTCTGAGATTTTATGGTTGCAGCTCCTACTGCATTCATTAAAGCTAGGATTATTTTATTGTATAGAATTCTACTATGTTAGATGGACATTTGAAGCACTGTTGTGTCTATGCGTTCCAGGACCTTTTCCCTCACTGCTGGATCACCCCACCTTTAGTGTTCCATTACCTGAATTTTTACAAATGAAGCACTCTCCACAACCCCAACAAAGTAACAATCACAGAACAAACAATCCCTCTCAATGTCAATGAAAGCCCAGCTAACAAAAACAGGTCCCCAGTACGTCCATGAAACAGGTCTTCAGGGTTCATACATGCAGCACTGCATAGGCTGGTGCTGTTGTCCACAAAACCAAAGTAACAATCCCAGAAAAGAATTCAGTCATTGGCGTAGGAACCGGGGGGGATGAGGGGGACGTGTCCTACCCAATATCAGAAACAGGTAGATATGTCCCACCCAAAAATTAAACCACAGAAAAGCAGAAACGGTTTAAAAAATTTTTTTTTTTATTTTGCCTTCGCAATTTAAGCGCTGTGGTTGTTGTAAGCAACTGGCTCTGGTTGTTAGGGGGTCTCTGGGTCTTTCACTTTGTTATGGCTTGTGTTGGGTAGCTCACGCCAGCTTTAAACCCGAGGTCAGTGATGAGAGCAATGAACAGCAATGATGACCAAATATACTGCAATAAAACAGCTTTAGTATAATGTGTTGTTATGGTAACAGACTAGGAGGGTTTGGGTTAGCTAATGTTTATATTAACTCAGAAAGCACTCTGAAACATAAAGTTACCTTACTCTCTGGCCACGCCCCAACTGCAGACTGCTATGGCTGTGAATGACAACCACATTATATATGTATGTAATGTAATATATATATAATATATATAATATAATTCAAGTTTTCCAACAGCAGTACCATGTACTGTGGAGTATCTAGTTTAGTGTGTAAAGTGATCTTTAATTGGATTTATCTAATAACAAATGGACGTACAGATAAGGTTGCATTTTGTTTATTTGTTAGTAATTTACTGTAATTCAACAAATGTTAATCACTATACATACAGTGATTTACTAGCTTACCCACAGTGGGATCAGCTTATAGGTAATATTTTAGGGGAGAGGGTGGGCTTTGATTTATATTAGCAAATTTGTCCCACCCCCAATGTCAAACCCGCTCCTACGGCCGTAAATTCTGTCTTTCTTAACGTCTCAATTAAACTACAAGACATATTAGACTCGTTTCAGCCAGTTTAAACCAGTAAACAGTGAGTTTACATCTAAAGACTGACCAACATTACTTCGGCCATAGTGTAACTGACATCTCGTATATATTAACGTTAATAAAAGTAGAACACTGCTTGTTATTAAGAGCTACAGACGATGTTAGCCTGCTGTATGCTGAGCACCAAAGCCAACCAATGTTATTACGATGGACTCATCGTAATATATATATATATATATATATATATATATATATATATATATATATATATATATATATATATATATATTTGTATATTCCCATTTATACAAAAAAAAAATAATACTTTACAGGAGGGACCAAAAACTTTTAATGCAAGTCAATGGAACCAGAACATTTTCCAGGCTATTTTAGAGCATTTCTATTGGTCATCACAACATTTTCACGTTTATAAAGAGCATCTGCTGCGTTTGAATGATATATCTTTGTACCGCGATGATATAAATATAAACTCAGAAGACCTGTGTAGTGTCTCTGGTGGTGTTAATAGTAAATAGAATGTATATGTTGGTGTTGTAGACATGGTGACCCCTTGTTCCCATCATCACCACTGTAAAGAAATCTGAGCCCCTTCAATCAACCTTTTCACCCACTCTCAATGACTCTGACACATCACAGCCGCTGAATTATACAGGAGGTGGACGTCTCCTTTCAGTAGGAGCTGAACTTTGTAGAACATCACCAGGTTGAGCAGCCCTGATTATCTTACAGACTAGATTACAGTCCACATGAATCAGGCTTTGAGGTGGACGTCAATGCAAAACTTAACTAACCTGCAACCTTAATCTTTCTCTATTATTATTATTATTATTATTATTATTATTATTATTATTAAATTATATATTTCCAAACATTTATAAACTCTAACGTGGCTGCTTTTCTCTCTTTCGCCCTGAATTATTAATAGAGATAATATATTATTTAAAAATGCTGTTTGCCCGCGTGACCATGCAAAAATAAACAACAACAAACAAACAAACAAACAAACAAACAAACAAACAAACAAACAGAACTGTATGAACTGACGCTCACCCGCAGCTGCAGATCTCACAAACGCAGAGCCGCTTCATAGCTGAGCTTCGAAGTTGCCCACCGGAGCCAGCAAACCCACCAAACACATCAAACGCGTTTCCAAGGCAATAAACAAAGCCGTCGCCTGGAAACGGTTGTGACGAACCTGCGTGACGTGAGAAGAAGAAGCAGCAGCTAATCAGAGTCGTTAGTCATTTACTGTAGAAGCTCGCGCACATATCAGGAGAGATATCACAGCGTTACCGCTTCCAGCTTTCAGCAAACTTTTATATGTCCAGGTTTTATTTCTGTTAAAATTATTAAAGCAATGTTACTAACAATTAAGCAATAAAACAGCTATCCTTAAACGAGTTTTGGAACATAATGGACTGTAATGCTATTTACTTTAAGATTTATTTATTTATTTATTTATTTATTTATTTATTTATTTATTTATTTAAATGGCCACTTATCCCCTATTAATAATAATAATAATAATAATAATAATAATAATAATAATAATAATAATAATAATAATAATAATAATAATAATAATGAAGACGCACTTAGATATGTTATTTATGTCCTGGTCCACTTTGGACTAAACAGCTTCAGTTTAAACCGCCAACCTCACCTTTAACTCATTTTATAAAAAGAAAGTCTTAAATATTTGGTTAATTAATTTATTCTTTTGTGTCAGTTTAGTAAGTCCACCTCAAAATCACAGTAACTCACATATTTAACTTACATATAAAACTAAAATGCTAATTTATTGTTATAAAGATATAAAGGCGTATTTCCTATTGCTCTAATATTAAGTTTACCGCTTTATTATTATTATTATTATTATTATTATTATTATTATTATTATTATTAAATGAGAACCTCCATGTCCTGCATTTTCACTGCTGATTTAATGTCATTAGGTTTTATTTTTTGTGTTTTTGTGTGATTTGTTTTATTGTTATTCTTGAATGTACTATTTTACTTCCAAATAAAAAAATAGCGCTCGCTCCATTTGCCCGGCATCGCTTAGCAACGGTAAACAAAATTGCGTCTCAAATCAACCCTTATTCCCTACTTAGTGTACTCGCTGAGTAGCAGGGCGGTGTGAGGGAGGTGTAACATTTTGGAATGCTTTTCAAGCTAAAAAATGTATACGTATTACTGGCGACCACCTGTTTGGTCATAATTCGAGAAATGAGTGTTCAGAGTATAACTTATAGATTGTGCTTCGAACTGTACTTCAAAAATACCTTCCCTAGATAGGGAGCTACAGCTTGATTCCGGACACGCCCAACGTTAGTATAAGGAAGTGCACTGTTTTTAGCCGTCTGCGTATCTTTATGTCAAAATAAAAGACTCTTAGAGCTAGAGAACATAAATCCGTACCACCGGAGTAACGTTGCTTAGTGAGCCAAGTAATGAAAACTACCCTTAACATTTTTATTAATTCTGTTGTCATAATTATTTGTGGTTGTAGAATTAGAATCCCATATTTCACTATTAATTAATATTTATTTGTGTAATAATATTAGTAATAAGAATTATAATTATAAATAGTAGTAGTAGCTATAACACTTATGTTAATAGCCCATGTTGTCTTTTATTTTGAAATCTACAAACCCTTTAATATTTCCACCTTCACACATCAAACAACACGTTTTGAGCTTTACTTTGAGTTTGTCAACATTTATTTTTTAAACAGACGCTCCTGATTTTTCTGGACTTCCAGTCTTAATCTAACACGTCTGAGCAGAAGAGTATAATCCAGGAATCCCTCCACAGGACAGACATGGAGCCGCTTGTTTTGGAAGTTTGTTAACAGCATGGCAGCAGGAGCAGCAGCAGCAGTCCACCGATTCAAACAGGAGATTCAGTTTAAAGGCTTTAATCGCTGAACAGTGAGAGTTTATCACCTGTCAAACTAACTGAGAGGTATTTATACTGTATACATTTATACTGTCTTCATTGTCTTGAGCGTTTCATGAGTTTGGCTTCATATTCGCCAACTTCATGTTCAAGTTTTCTTGTTCCACCTTAAATTGTGCAGCAGTTACATTGTGGCGCCTGATGTGACACGAGCGGACGAACAGCTAAATATTACAAATATTTATGACCAATATAAAACAGTGTGTAACGGGACTCTTTACTGGGTTTAAACCTAAAGAAAGACGAGGCTTATTATTCGAATTCTTACTTCCACCTTAAATAGCTGAAGTTAACTCCTTATTAGAATTCCCAGGTCCACCTTCACGTTTAAGGTGGAACATTCTGGTGCCTTAAATATAAGTTAGCACATTCTGGTACCTTAAATTTGAGGTGGAATATTCTGGGACCTTACATTTAAGGTGGAATATTCTGGGACCTTACATTTAAGGTGGAATATTCTGGGACCTTACATTTAAGGTGGAACGGGGAATTCGAATAAGAAGCTAACTTCAAGCAGTTACAGCGAACTGATAGCGAATCTGAGTTTTATGGCAGTCCGTATTTGACAGCTGTCAAAGCCACAATTACTCAGCTTGCTGACTCGTTAATAAATGCTTAACCAGTCGAGATATCATTTCTAAAATATATTTATCTTATAAAATGTGTGAAAATGCTCTTTTATGCCTTAAATAATACGACCTTAAACGATCTGAATCTAAACGTTTGCACTACGAAACAGCGGCGTTAGCATTTCAGCTAACAATAGTTTTTCGTTATTTTTATGTAATAAAAGTTGCTATTTATTAGTTTATTTTCCTTTTAATCTACAGTTTTAGCTCACATATCTACATATTACCATAACTGAATGATAAAGATAGTCATAAAAAATGTGGCCTAAATATCAGAAACATTAAAGCTCAGTGCTGCCTAGCGATGTTGGTTAGCATTATGATTAAGTTAACATGAATTATATTTTATATCTTGCTGTTTTTACCTTCAGAGAGAAAGTTCTCTAAGTTTTTTATAAATCCATAAATAAAAAATAAATGTTTAAGATATGAATAAAGTCATTTAGAGTCAATGTGTTTACAGTGGTGGTGATAGGAACCAGACGTCTGAATCGTGTTTGTATCTACGATAAAAAGAAGGAAAAGTAAAAATAAATATACTTAAAATTTATTTTTTCATAATATGACTTTATTCATTATTTTGGCCTAGAACATATTTTTAATCCATTCATGGTGAAAGGATACGTACAGGGTGAAATAGGCCCCATAGGAAAGCACATTTTATCAGATTTGTTATTATTTTGCCATCGTCAACATTACACGTTTTATCATCGGTGTAAAATCAGAAACAGGACACACGCCTTTTTGAGCAAATGTTCTTTTAAAGAGCAGCAGGAGCAGTGAGGGAGAACCGCTGGTCAGCTCCTCTGGCAGCAGTGCCCTCAGGAAGTGTCCCAGTGTTTACTTTGCCTACGCTGCCCTCTTGTTCTCTGGAACAGCTCAGCCCAGCCATTCGCTCCTCAGGAAGCAGGGGTCTGGCTGCCGGAGGGTCGTAGCAAAGTCCTTATTGGAAAGTCTGTTCACTTGATGGACATATTTGCAGCACAATTGGGCAGCCAACCAAACCCAGAATCCTGTGTCTCTGAAAGGGGAAAGGCTTGAAAGTGAAGGTCAAATTACTGTTTAATAACAAATTAGAAATCGCTGGTAAAATCTGACAAAAGCCTCATAAACCCTTTTTACCGCTCACTGCGTAACAAGCAAACTGATAACCTCTGTCCCACTTCTGACACCACTGTGGCAATAGTGGGGAATAAGATGTAAGGTTAAGCAGCAGCAGCAGTAGAGGGGAATCGGCACTGGCTGAAGCTGGGCGGAGCAGGGCAGGTCACCAACAACCACTTCTTGTTAGACCCGGACCTACACTACTGACCCCACCGCTCAACACATACTGCACTAACTAAACTTAAACATGAGCACGGTGCTCCCAAGAGCCTTTGTGTGTGGTCACTCTGTACGACGTGTGTGAGCTAGTAGCGGAATTGTTCAGGTTAGAAGTTTAGAAGACTTGTGCAGGTTCACTGGTGGTAAATAAAATTGCCATATTTGTCTTGTAGATCAAGTCAAGAGGCTTTTATTGTCATTCCATCTACATACAAGTACACGGTGGAGTGAAATTACGTTCCTTCAGGAGAAACCGGGTGCAACGTGGAACAAAGAGTGCAAGGTCCAGATGTGCAAACATAAGTGTGCAGCAAAAATAAACTAGAAACAATAAATACAATCAATTACAAAGACATTAGACACAGTAGACAGTAGGGGTGTAAGAAAATATTGAAAATATCGGGATATTATGTTTGGTGATACTGTATCGCTTCTCAAAATCACAGTTTCGATACACAGGTTCCTGGCAGACAGTGATTCATTGTGTGTTGTGTTTAAACCTCTAACCACTAGATGGCAGTGTTGTAATCCATTTTCAGCTTCACTCCAACATTAACAAGCAGCACAAGGGTGCAGTGTTATTGTAAACATTGGCAAACCTGTTTATATAGTGGTGTGTTTTAATAGTAGGATTTGAAAAATCACAATATATTACTTTGCTTGCAATATTGCAGTGTATCACGATATATTGAATCGTGACCGCTATATCACGATACGTATTGTATTGCCAGGTTCCTGCCAATACACAGCCCTAGTAGACAAACAGGACAGTGCAGCTAGAGGTAGTGCAACCTCAGGTTCCTATCACCACCTCAGAGTCCATAAGTTTCTCTGTAATAAGCCTATTGAGTAAAAAATAATATAAGCATGGAATAATAAAAATATAAGCATGGAATTCCCATTCATGGCATATCATAACCCTGGACTCATTTCTTGTTTTTGGTTTTAGATTTATTAAAATGGGGCACACAAGTCTAGAAAAACTGATTGGACTGCAGAAGAAAACTTCAAACATAAGAAATATATGTATTCTGGCTCATGTTGACCACGGTAAGCACATTTTTGAAAGCTCACAATCTGTTTATTCAGCCTTTTTGTTATATTAGCATCTTGTGAGCATTTGGTTCCTCACAACCTTCTCGTTTCATTCCACAGGAAAAACAACACTAGCAGACTGCTTGGTTGCCAGTAACGGGATCATTTCCACTCGCTTAGCAGGGAAGGTGTGTCTGCTCTGTTTATTATACAGCAAGCGCTGAGTCCTGACTGAAACGCTCTTCGTTCATGTTCTAACTCTCTGCTCCTGTGGTTACAGCTGAGGTACCTGGACAGTCGGGAGGATGAACAGATCCGAGGGATTACCATGAAGTCCAGTGCCATTTCGTTGCACTACACAGCAGGTACTTGTGTTTAGGTTTGTCATAATACTAGACTTGTTTTTGCTTTGAAGCTGAGGTCAAGTGAGAATCAGAACACTTGATAACAAATGAATCACGTGGCCAAGAACGTCAATCACAGCAGTGTTTATTCAATAAAAGTACAGAAGGATAATTGAACAGCTACAGCGTGTTTAAAGGAGCGATATGTGATATGAGTCAATCACTATGTACGATTTTTAGCATAAAATAATCCAAATTGAACTAAAATGATCAACATATTGTGAATAAATAACAGTTTTGGGATGCACCGATACCACTTTTTTCTTACTGATACCAATACCGATACCAGCTTTTTAGGTATCTGCGGCTACAGAGTACCGATACCAACTCTGACTTAAATGCCCAATATATGGCTTTAAATCCTGATATTTATAGTGTTCTACTTTTTATATGTTGTATTTTTTTATGTCTTATCCTGAATAAGATATAATAACTTTGAAAGAACCCCATTTACTGGTTGAGTAACTGCACATTAAAAAGTTTTAGAGCTATAAAAAAATAAAAATTGCCACAATGCAGAAACATGTGCAGCCGTTCAGTCAATAAGCTTCATGGTATCGGCGCTCTCTATTGCTGATACCGATACTGTGTGTAAGTGCTAGTATCGGTGCTGATACCGTATCAGTATCAGTGCAACACTAGTTTTGGTGCTTCGTCAGTGATGTCTGTGTATCATATTGTAGAGATGTCTACTTTAGTTATCAGGTTACCCATCTAACTGTGATCTGTCCTGTCTCGTAATGCCACTTTGTACCTGATGAGGCAGTAGTGTATCAAGATTTGGTCAACTGTTATCAGTTCCCACAGGAGCAGATGAAGAAGAAGCACGTTCCAAAGTAAACAAGAGTTAACACTGCGTCGTCTTCCATATTGCCTCTTTAATCAGAATCAGAATCAGAATCGGACTTTATTTGCCAAGTATGCTCACACATACAAGGAATTTGTGTTTGGTAACAGAAGCTAACAGTGCACGATAACTGACATTACAGAAGTAGCACACACACACACACACACACACACACACACACATACACGCACAGACACACCTGTAAACTTAACATGTGCAGAGTTGTATATTAAAAGTAAAGTGCTGAGAGCAGCAGTAAAGAACAGTGCAGACTGAATTAAATAGATATAAATATGAAGAACAGAAGAGTCACTGGTTGAGACGATGGTACAGAGTGTTCTGAGACTATCAGATAAATAAAAAGTGCAGAACAAGAAGAAGAGTGAGAGAACATCTGGATATGGATGTGTGTATGTAGTAGACTGTATCCAGAATGTAATCTGCCTATGCCTGAGCCTCAAAAAACACTGGTAGCTGGTATATATATATATATATATATATATATATATATATATAATGTATGTATGTATGTATGTATGTGTGTGTATTAGGTTTGGGCGATATTGACAAAAAATGATATCTCGATATTTTCTGTCATTTTGTTGATAACACTAATAAACGATATTTTACTTTCACTTCTTAAAAGAAATTAACATCCATCCATCCGTTATCTTCCTCGTTATCCCCCCTGTAGGGGTCACCGTGGGGCTGGAGCCCATCCCAGCTTCACTGGCTGAAGGCTCTGTTTTAGAGAATGACTCGCTGAAGTTTGTTAAGTGTGTGTTTAGCTGGTTTAGGTCTGTCTTGGACAGTGCACTTCCGAAGCTCTTCATACTCCTCATACTCTCTTCATACTCCTCATACTCTCTTCATACTCCTCATACTCTCTTCATACTCTCTTCATACTCCTCATACTCTCTTCATACTCCTCATACTCTCTTCATACTCCTCATACTCTCTTCATACTCCTCATACTCTCTTCATACTCCTCATACTCTCTTCATACTCCTCATACTCTCTTCATACTCCTCATACTCTCTTCATACTCCTCATACTCTCTTCATACTCCTCATACTCTCTTCATACTCCTCATACTCTCTTCATACTCCTCATACTCTCTTCATACTCCTCATACTCTCTTCATACTCCTCATACTCTCTTCATACTCCTCATACTCTGTTCATACTCCTCACTCTCTCTTCATACTCCTCATACTCTCTTCATACTCCTCATACTCTCTTCATACTCCTCATACTCTCTTCATACTCCTCACTCTCTCTTCATACTCCTCATACTCTCTTCATACTCCTCACTCTCTCTTCATACTCCTCATACTCTCTTCATACTCCTCACTCTCTCTTCATACTCCTCATACTCTCTTTACACTCCTCATACTCTCTTCATACTCCTCACTCTCTCTTCATACTCCTCATACTCTCTTCATACTCCTCATACTCTCTTCATACTCCTCATACTCTCTTCATACTCCTCATACTCTCTTCATACTCCTCATACTCTGTTCATACTCCTCACACTCTTTTCATACTCCTCATACTCTCTTCATACTCCTCACTCTCTCTTCATACTCCTCATACTCTCTTCATACTCCTCACTCTCTCTTCATACTCCTCATACTCTCTTCATACTCCTCACTCTCTCTTCATACTCCTCATACTCTCTTTACACTCCTCATACTCTCTTCATACTCCTCATACTCTCTTCATACTCCTCATACTCTCTTCATACTCCTCACTCTCTCTTCATACTCCTCATACTCTCTTCATACTCCTCACTCTCTCTTCATACTCCTCATACTCTCTTCATACTCCTCATACTCTCTTCATACTCCTCATACTCTCTTCATACTCCTCATACTCTCTTCATACTCCTCATACTCTCTTCATACTCCTCATACTCTCTTCATACTCCTCATACTCTGTTCATACTCCTCATACTCTCTTCATACTCCTCATACTCTCTTCATACTCCTCATACTCTCTTCATACTCATACTCTGTTCATACTCCTCATACTCTGTTCATACTCCTCATACTCTCTTCATACTCCTCATACTCTCTTCATACTCCTCACACTCTCTTCATACTCCTCATACTCTCCTCACACTCTGTTCATACTCCTCATACTCTCCTCATACTCTGTTCATACTCCTCATACTCTCTTCATACTCCTCATACTCTCTTCATACTCTGTTCATACTCCTCATACTCTGTTCATACTCCTCACACTCTGTTCATACTCCTCATACTCTCTTCATACTCCTCACATTCTGTTCTGTCTTCTGAGAAACGTCAGTCTTTTCAGATCCAGATCCTGATTGTTGTTGTTTTCTCAGTCAGTAGCGTACTCGATAATGCCAGCTTGCACATTGTTTATATATACTGCTTTTTATAAAAGACAGGACAGTTTGGTTTTCCATGTGGAACTTTCATCTGATTTTATATATTTTCACTATATAACCATAGTGAAATTCTTCAAAATTTAAATCAATAAAAAAAATAAATGTATGGACTACTGATGAACATCACAGACCTTTTAAAACAAAAACTAATGAGGTCACATATGCTATCAAATAAAATAAAACTGTCTTAGATACTGCTGAAGGTTTAGATTCGTCTATAGGCTGAGCATCAACACAGTGTGATTAAGTACTGAAGTACTGAAAGTGGGCTTGTTGAACTGTTTACCACATTCTATTGAAAAATCACTTCCTACACTCCGTAGCTGCTGGTGCAGATGGGCTCCACATGCAGGTCGTTAGTGTTTGTGTGACTGTTAATGACTCTGGGCTTATTGTTTTGTTTGTGTTCACAGGAGAGAATGAATACCTCATTAATCTGATCGACTCTCCCGGTCATGTGGATTTCTCCTCTGAAGTTTCCACTGCGGTGCGGCTGTGTGACGGAGCCATCGTCGTCGTGGACGCGGTCGAGGGAGTTTGTCCTCAGGTATTAGCTCTGGCCAGGTCACCCATGTTTGCTCTAGAAGCGGCAGGTGTTTCGGTTTTGTTTGAGTTTGAGTTTGTTGATTGTGGGTCGTTGGAATAGGTTTCGAAGCTGTAGTTGGTTCAAAGTCAAACTCACAGGTTCCCGAGTGGCAGAACCATCAAATGTTGCCTATGCCACAGCCATTCATGATCGAGAGTTCAAGGAGATGCTGTTATCCAGAGCGACTCACAGAAGTGCTTTGTGTTGGGTCAGAGTATGTATCTCTGGCTAGTACAAATAGATTTATGTCTAAACTACCCTCAAGCTCAAACACTGACACATACAAGGACCAATGCTCATATCTAAAGACGAGAGAGTAAAATACAGGGTTAGATAGGGCTGGGTATCGCCACTGATTTCCCGTATCGATTCAATCCCAATTCACAAGCTCCCAATTCAGTTTGAGTTCTAATTTGATTCAATTCAATTCAATATGGATTCATTTAGGGATATTTCACTTACAATAATATGTTTAGTTTGAATATGAAAAGAGATTTTCAGACAACTAATGTGATAAACTCTCAACCTACCATTACTAAAAACATTAGTGTTTATATGTTTATATACCGTCCTGGTTTCTGAATCCAAAAAGTAGCCAGACATCTGCTTTCAAGTTCTGGGGCGCCTTCACCTGTGCTCCAGCCATGCTTAACTGATGTGCGCCCCCCCAGCCAGATCTCGTTGCGCGAAAAACAACGGCTTATCACGCGAGACTGGGGGGAGTGGGGGGGTGTTTAGGTGGGCTGGAATGCTAAATTTAAAGATCAATCTCGGGTTTATAAGAATTGATATTGGATCATTCAAATGAAGATCGATTTGAATCGAAAAATCTATTTTTGTAAACACACCCCTAGATACAGTTACAAGTGCAATACCTAGAAATACTCAGTCAATACCTAGAAGATAACTTAACCGTGCTCAGTAGAGATGGACCGATCAGCTATTTTGAGGCTGATTTCGATCACCCATCACCGTTCAGCGTGATCAGCTGATAGCTGATACTGATCGAGGGCGGGGCTATATGCCACGGTAGGGCTACATGTAGTTATTAGCGCAAGCAAGTCATGAAACATGGTCTAAACTGGTTTATTACCATTTTTAACCAGCTCATATGAAACAGTATAATATTTGAAACTAAATTAACAGTAAATAAACAAAGTATATCAAACAAATATCACCAATAGTGCAATCATTACATTTAGACCCTTAATTTAAAATTAAAAAAGCAAATTAAATACATGCAGTAAAAACTGCAGTCATTAAACGCAGACTCTGTTTATTTTAAACTAAATCTGTAATCATTAAATGTAGATCTTGAATTGTTGCTGCTGTTCTGTTCGTACCGGTCAGATCTGGTCTGTATGGTGTTCTGGGTTATTTGTTTTGTGTTAGCTGTGCGTGCTAGCTCTGCTGTTTACTGATACTCACTGTATTCACCTGTGTGGTGTCTCTAAAGTGCTGTATTAGATTAATAGAGTTAAATGTCTTTGTCTTGGTTCCCCAACGAGACACGTTGGTTTTACTAATTTTACAAAACGCCCTGGATAAGTCTGAGTCACATACGGTAACAAACTGCCAGACGGACGACAAGCTTTTTATCAGCACACGCCGTGAACACCATAAACTGTACTTGCGAGGCCGCTACCTTAGTCAGTCTGTGGAAAATGAAAGGGTGTGTATTTTCACCTAGTGGTTCAGAGAGGAATTGCAGGGACCTGGCCGAAGGGAGTTTCAACGAAATGCTAGCTGGAAATACAGAAATTAGGCTCATTTGTTTAACGCCATCGATCGGCTCTCGGGATCGGCTCTCGGGATCGGCTCTCGGGATCGGCTCTGGGGATCGGCTCTCGGGAACGGCTCTCGGGAACGGCTCTCGGGAACGGCTCTCGGGATCGGCTAAACTGGAGAAATATTGGCCGATCGCATATTTTGATTAAAAATGGTCTGATACCGACACATAGCCGATCGATCATTCCATCTCTAGTGCACATAGGTACTCTACAAAGAGATAGTGGTCTCCAGTCTGTGTTTGAAGACCTTGAGAGAGTCTGCTGTTTGGACAGCCAATGGAAGTTCATTCCACCGTCTGGGTGCCAGGACAGAGAAGAGTCTTGTCACTTGTCTTCCATGCGTCTTGAGGGCTGACGGGTCCAGCTGAGCTGTACTTGAAGCTTGAAGTGCTTGAAATGGAGATGAAATTTTGACCATTGCCATAAGGAGGCAGGATCTGGTCCATTCTTGGCTTTGTAGGCATCAAAGTTTTAAATCCGGTGCGAGCAGCTACAGTGACGGGAGAGCAGCGGTGGAGTGACCTGAGTGAACTTGGGAAGATTGAAGACGAGCCGTGCTGCTGCATTCTGGATCAATCGCAGGAGGAACAGAGGAAAGCCAGCCAGGAGCAAGTTGCAGTAGTCCAACCCTGAAATGACTGGACTAGCGCCTCAGTGTCCTCCTGAAAGTATGATTGTCCTCACTCTCTGAGTGAAACGGCTGGTCCCCTTCTCCTCACCAGCAGGAGTATAAGCAGGCTGACATAGCAGAGTTAGCAAGTAGCTAGGTGTAATCCAAATGTTATTCCTCTCTTGTTTCCTCCTCCAGACTCAGGCAGTGCTGCGGCAGGCATGGCTGGAGAACATCCGACCTGTGCTCGTCGTCAATAAGATCGACCGGCTGATCATAGAGCTGAAGCTCAGTCCACAGGAGGCCTACACACACCTGCAAAAAATTCTGGAACAGGTGAGCTGCTGTACACAGCACTTCCTTCATTTTAGATGAAGCTGGTCAAGCAAGACTTGTTGATTATGAATAAGTTCGATTCATTAGGTCAACGCTGGAGATACAAGGCTATTGTATCAGTAGAACATCTATCTATCTATAGAATCAATATAGCATCTATCTATCTATCTATCTATCTATCTATCTATCTATCTATCTATCTATCTATCTATCTATCTATCTCTGGAATCAATATAACATCTATCTATCTATCTCTGGAATCAATATAACATCTATCTATCTATCTATGGAATCAATATAACATCTATCTATCTATCTATAGAATCAATATAGCACCTATCGATCTATCTATCTATCTATCTATCTATCTATCTATCTATCTATCTATCTATCTATCTATCTATCTATCTATCTATCTATCTATGGAATCAATATAGCATCTGTCTGTCTGTGTGTCTATCTATCTATCTATGGAATCAATATAATATCTGTCTATATATCTATATATCTATCTATCTATATATCTATCTATCTATGGAATCAATATAGCATCTGTCTGTCTGTCTGTTTGTGTGTCTATCTATCTATCTATCTATAGAATCAATATAACATCTATTTATCTATCAATATAATATCTATCTATTTATCTATAGAATCAATATAATATCTATCTATTTATCTATAGAATCAATATAGCACCTATCTATCTATCTATCCATTCGATCTATCTATCTATCTATGGAATCAATATAGCATCTGTCTGTCTGTCTATCTATGGAATCAATATTCCATCCATCCACCCATCCACCCATCCACCCATCCACCCATCCATCCACCCATCCAACCATCCACCCATCCATCCATGTTTTCTTGTCTGTGGCCTTGCACCTCTGAGTTCAGTGTAGCAGTCCCAGACTCTCTCAGTATATTTCTCTCTTGTAATGAGCTATGGCTGACTCTGGTGTGTCATGGTGTGCTGTAGGTGAACGCTGTTACAGGCACTTTATTCACCTCCAAAGTTCTGGAGGAGCGAGCGGTTAAGGAGGCGGAGGTGCAGAAGGCTGATCCGGAGCCCAGCGGAGGAGAGCAGGTTTACGACTGGAGCGCAGGCCTCGAGGAGACAGACGATTCACACCTGTACTTCAGCCCAGATCAGGGCAACGTGGTGTTCGCCAGTGCCATCGACAGCTGGGGCTTCAGGTAACAGACTTTATGCGAATGAATCCGGCCAATGCGGCGCGCCTGTCCAGTGAGAAGAGGACAGGTGTTCGCGCCTTGAGTGTCCTGAATGTTTGAAACATGTGTTCCATATTCAAACGTGCCGGTGAGTCTTGGAGGAACAGCTCACCACTGCCGTTTCAGGGTTCATGATCCATCCCTGCCATCCCTGACTCGGATCAGCAATCACGTTAGAGTAATCTAAAAATTATTTGTTAAAATAAAAAAATTTGTTGCTAACTAATTGTAAGGTGCAGCCCTACCACCAAAGCAGAGAGCAGGACCAGAGGCACTGAGGAACGAGAGCCACATCAGTAGTGTGGAAGTTTTTTGAATACAGAAGGTCAGATGTGGGAGGAAACCTAAGTATCTGGAGGAAACCCACTCAAGCACGGGGAGAACATGCAGCTCCACACAGAACGGCCCGGTCCGACAGTGAGGCGACAGTGCTAACCACTACACCACCGAGCCGCTGAAGGCCATATCGCCCCACCCCTAATTGAAAGTGAAGACTGTATTTGCGCTCTCCTATAAAGAAAAAAGATCATCTCTGCTTACAATGTTTAGACTGGAGAGCTCTAAATTAATAATAATAATAATGTTAATAATAGTAATACATTTATTTGTAGAACAAGTTGTTATAAACAAGCATATGAAGTGATTTGAAGGGAGATTAATCCATTATTATTATTATTTTTTTTTTTTATGTTTTCTTATTTGAACCATATGGTCTCTGAGCTTTAATTTCTCAGATGGATTAATCTGATTTATTTCTCAAATGGCTAATTGTTTGCTTAAAATGTGAGTATTTACCATTTAATTGTTTAAATTATTTAAAATTAATAATATTAATTATTTAAAAATCCTTTATTTTAGTTCTTAGGAAATCCCACAGATGTTTAAGATGCTCTGTATTGTTCATTCAGAGTGCAATAAAGTGAAATTATGAAAATTTATATATATTTTTTTTTTACAGTGGTGGTGGTGGTATAACTATTTTGTACTATTAACGCCACCAGTGGACCTACACCCTTCTTGCAAGCTTTTTTACGACAATGTAATGAAAAAATAATAATAAATCTATGGTTCCTATCTGGTTCCTATCTGGTTCCTATCACCACCACTTTAAACAATTCTGACTGATTTTCTCTAGCAATGCATTTCAGGTCAAACCCCTTTGAATGACTGGGCTTAAATCTAAATGTATAGTATATTTTATAGTACAAAGTTATGGTAAAACAGGGCCCCTGCTGAGTTTGCTGGTTCTAGCTTTGTGGTAGTTGATTAGATGTCCACTAGATGGCACTCTTGTCAAAGGTTTTGTCCTTTACAGCGTCCTCTTCTTCACAGTGAGGGTTATAACACAGTCACAGCGCTCGTTTTTAGCAGCCGAAAATATGTAATTACAAATGACCTAATATTCGGGGTACAAGTGGCCAGAGATGAAGCGCTTAATAATAATGCTCAGGAGCGCGGAGCGGTGGGCACAAGTGGGCTTTCTCCACCACTCTCGGCTGGAAGCTGTTCGCTTTTTGGGTGTCAAGTTTGAGGCTTTTAGTTGGACACTGTGAAAGCACTCAGAAGTGAAGTGCCTGTAGTCAGTGGATGGCAGTTTTCAAAAGCAAGGACATGTGAATAAGTTTGATGAGAGTCCGCTCTTGTGTGTCAGTCCGTTGCTAAAGTGATGCTATCAGAACGGCGTTGGGGTTACAAGCGGTGACCTCAGATGAGTGAACTGATTTTTCTCCCCAGCAGTTGTAACAGTTTGGCGTTCACCGAGCGCAGGAGGAACTAGCTGCAAGTGAGGCATCATCATTTTGCAAACTTTTTGAAGTAAGCCTGTTAAGTGATGACTAAGGTGTTTTTGAGGCTGTCTGCCAGTGTTATGTAAGCAGCGCTGCCTCAAATGTGCCTCATTTTCTAGGGCTGGACTGATGCTACAGGATACAGCATAGCTATACTTATCTTTTCATATCTATTTTCATGACTCTCCCATCTGCTACTGCACAGTTTATCAGCCCAGCCATCCATGGAAATGGACCAATCACAGAACTGCTGCTGTCCAGATATTTCTCTGGTGGTGGGTCATTCTTTTGACTGGTAGTGTACTAAAACGTTTGTCTGGTAGTGTATCTAAAACGTTTGACTGGTAGTGTACTAAAACGTTTGACTGGTAGTGTATCTAAAACGTTTGACTGGTAGTGTATCTAAAACGTTTGACTGGTAGTGTATCTAAAACGTTTGACTGGTAGTGTATCTAAAACGTTTGAATGGTAGTGTACTAAAACGTTTGACTGGTAGTGTATCTAAAACGGTTGACTGGTAGTGTATCTAAAACGTTTGACTGGTAGTGTATCTAAAACGTTTGTCTGGTAGTGTATCTAAAACGTTTGACTGGTAGTGTATCTAAAACGTTTGACTGGTAGTGTATCTAAAACGTTTGTCTGGTAGTGTATCTAAAACGTTTGACTGGTAGTGTATCTAAAACGTTTGACTGGTAGTGTATCTAAAACGTTTGTCTGGTAGTGTATCTAAAACGTTTGACTGGTAGTGTACTAAAACGTTTGACTGGTAGTGTTACTAAAACGTTTGACTGGTAGTGTATCTAAAACGTTTGACTGGTAGTGATCTAAAACGTTTGGTTGGTAGTGTATCTAAAACGTTTGTCTGGTAGTGTATCTAAAACGTTTGGTTGGTAGTGTATCTAAAACGTTTGACTGGTAGTGATCTAAAACGTTTGACTGGTAGTGATCTAAAACGTTTGTCTGGTAGTGTATCTAAAACGTTTGACTGGTAGTGTATCTAAAACGGTTGACTGGTAGTGTATCTAAAACGTTTGACTGGTAGTGTATCTAAAACGTTTGGTTGATAGTGTATCTAAAACGTTTGACTGGTAGTGTATCTAAAACGTTTGACTGGTAGTGTATCTAAAACGTTTGACTGGTAGTGTACATACATACATACATACATACATACATTCGTCTCCAGTGCAGTGGTCCATTGATGGCCACTTCCATTGAAGACCATGGAAGAGGGAGGCTGACAGATTGTTCATTAACAGATGGGTCACTACTGATGATGGTCAGGTGTTTCTAATAAAATAGGGCTTTCAAGTTGCTTGATACTGAATAGAACGCTGCTGACTTCAGCATACAAAATATTGAACACTGATCTGTTAAACACTGATTGATACGTCGGAGTAGATATCAGTATAATGTCATTCAAGGGAATCAGTATGGACGGAAGTGATGTTGTCCCCACCAATAATTTGATCCCTCAAAAAAAAAAAAACCCTGATCTGTTAAACCACGTTTTCTATTGGAGTCATACGGCCAGTGTGATTGGCTGTGCTCTTCCCCTGCTGTCACGTGAGACTCTGTAGCTACGTTTGGTTGTTAGCAGCGTCAAAACTGGAAGGAGAACTTTCCAGTCGTATGCAAGACTGCGCAAGGCAATGTGGAGGTGGGGGTAGATTCACAGGTCCCCACCAATGACAAGAGCAAGTTGATGTCATGCGCTCTTGATGTCATTATGTTCTCCTGAAAGTGCAGAGTAAGAATAATCTGAATATATTAATGCTTCTTTTTACTGTCTGTTATTTTAGCATCCACCAGTTTGCGCAGATCTACTGTCAGAAGATGGGCATCCGCGCAGAGCTCTTGCAGAAGACCCTGTGGGGGGATTTCTACCTTAATGCCAAGGCCAAGAAGATCATGAAGGGAGCCCAGGTACAGTGTTTTTTCGTCGGTAGCCATATGACAGCGGGAGAGTGTGGTGTAGTGTGTGATAATGGGCTTCAGTTAGCGTATCATAGTACTTGACCGTTATGTATTTGTAATACATAATGTGATTATAGGCTTGTGATAAGTTATCAATAAAGTTTGGCACATATACGAAAAGCCCCATCGGTGTCATATATACATTAGGGGTGTAAGAAAATATCGAAATATCAAATATCGGGATATTATGTTTTGTGATACAGTATCGATTCTCAAAAACACAGTATCGATACACAGATTCCTGGCAGAAAGTGAATCAGTGTGTGTTGTGTTTAAATCTCTGACCACTAGATGGCAGTGTTGTAATCCATTTTCAGCTCCACTCCAACATTAACAAGCAGCACAAGGGCGCAATACTATTGTAAGCATTGATAAACCTGTTCATACAGTGGTGTTTTTTAATAGTAGGATTTGAAAAATCGCAATATATCACGATATATTGAATCGTGACCGCTGTATCACAATTGGTATTGTATTGCCAATACACAGCCCTAATATACAATGACTCTGATTCAATGTTTCACGTCCTTAATGGTACTAAATACAGTTAAACAGGATGAATTGTGGTCTCATGCATTTGATCAGTGTTTTCTATGTACAGTCAGTGTTCATCATATGCTTAGAAAAATATATTGTGACGTTAAAACAATATGATATTGCCATATAACCGTGTTGTCATATAACTGTAACTAATTGTTATTTCTATAAAATGTTAAGGTATAGACTATTTCTTAATTAATCTAAATCAAGCCCTCTGTTGTTTTTTCTAACTGTGCTGGCACCATCCTAAATTATACTTAAGAAATAAATTAATCGTAGTTTTACAGCGCAACAAAACAATAAAAGTCCGTACGTACGCCTCCTTTACTCTATTACAGTCTTGACAGAAGCAGTGCATCCAAAATCGCCTCCTTGCCTACTAGTCAGTAGGAGAAATCAGTAGACGACCGTGGCTAGTACGTCTGAATACTCAGTAGTCTTCAAGCAGTACACAAACATTACCCAGATGACCTACTGAATCGGGAGCCGTTTTTAAGTAGGTGACTGCAGCAGCGGAGGAGTTCAAAACATGGGAAAGCGGGACATCAGCCATGTGTACGTAGCTATGGCTGGTTAACTGCCGCTATAGATCTTAGCGCTACTTCTGAGGTAAAAATGATTAAATGCCTCCTGATTGGTCTTCTCAGAGTTACAGCTCGACACTGTCCCAGTACAGATTCAGACAAATATGCAGCTCTGTGTCACAAACAGGATCTAAAATGATGTCAGTAAAGGGGCTTTTAATAAATAGCGGGACGTTTACAGTGGTGGTCTGACGTCTTGCGTCACAGGACGTTGGTAACATGGCGGACGTAGTGTGTACGAGATTGCGTTGATACTAAAGACTTGCGTATTGAGACAGCCGACCAGTCTACCACTCGGGCTCGAATCTAGTACCTACTGACTTTATGGATCAATGAACATTCTAGATGTTTTTTAAACTAAACTGTAGATGTCATATCGCCCCCTACAGTTCCTGTAGTGTATTGCAGTCTGTTGGAAAGACTGTGTATATTATATATACATTATAGAGCTTTTTAAATGAAACCGTACACGTCAGATCGCCCCCTACACTTCCTGTAGTGTATTGCAGTCTGTCAGAATGACTATATTCATCATATAAACGTTATAGAGCTTTTTAAATAAAACAATAGAAGCCATATCACCCCCTACACTTTCTGTAGTGTATTACAGTCTGTCAGAAAGACTGTGTATATTATATATATATTATAGAACACTTTTTAAATGGAACCGTACACGTCAGATCGCTCCCTACACTTCCTGTAGTGTATTACAGCCTGCCAGAATGACTGTGTAGGTCATATGAATGTTATATAGTGATTTTTAAATTATACTACATGAGCTACATTGCCCGTACAGTTCCTGTAGTGTATTACAGTCTGTCAGAAAAACTGTGTTGATCATATAAACATTATAGAGCTTGTTTAAGTAAACAATAGAAGCCCTATGGCCCCCTACACTTCCTGTAGTGTATTACAGTCTGTCAGAAAAACTGTGTTGATCATATAAACATTATAGAGCTTGTTTAAATAAACAATAGAAGCCCTATGGCCCCCTACACTTCCTGTAGTGTATTACAGTCTGTCAGAAAGACTGTGTATATTATATATACATTATAGAACATTTTTTAAATAAAACAGTACACGTCACATCGCCCCCTACACTTCCTGTAGTGTATTACAGTCTGTCAGAATGACTGTGTAGGTCATATAAACATTATAGAGCTTTTTAAATAAAACAATAGAAGCCATATCGCCCCCTACACTTCCTGTAGTGTATTACAGTCTGTCAGAAAGACTGTGTATATTATATATACATTATAGAACATTTTTTAAATAAAACAGTACACGTCACATCGCCCCCTACACTTCCTGTAGTGTATTACAGTCTGTCAGAATGACTGTGTAGGTCATATAAACATTATAGAGCTTTTTAAATAAAACAATAGAAGCCATATCGCCCCCTACACTTTCTGCAGTGTATTACAGTCTGTCAGAAAGACTATATTCAACATATAAATGTTATAGAGCTTTTTAAATAAAACAATAGAAGCCATATCGCCCCCTACACTTTCTGCAGTGTATTACAGTCTGTCAGAAAGACTATATTCAACATATAAATGTTATAGAGCTTTTTAAATAAAACAATAGAAGCCCTATCGCCACCTAGACTTGTGAAGGAGAATGAAATTAAACATTGAATGTACTGAAGGAAACAGTACACGTCATATCGCCCCCTACACTTCCTGTAGTGTCTTACCGTCTGTCAAAATGACTGTGTATATTATATATACATTGATAGAGCCCTTTTTAAATGACAGTATAAGCTATATCGCCCCCTACACTTCCTCTAGTGTGTTGCTATCAGAATGACTGTGTGGAACATTCTAAAGAGCTTTTAGAAAATGAAACATTTGAAACTGAATTGTATTCCTGCGTACAAGCCTTTGCTCTTCGCGGGAGGGATAATTGTAAATAATATCAGTGAGTAAGTGATATACCAGCAATGTACCATTATTTAAAATCAATCTGCAGTTGTAGCCTCCTCCAGTGAGGCTGCAGTAGTTAGGTTCGTTGGCTGTGTGGGTGTGGAATGAGTGGACTAAAGTGTGTTGTGACAGCAGGGATACTCCATTTAGCTGTCCAGCCTTTCAAGTGCCATTTAGGACATTCATACATGCTGCTGTTCCGACTCAGCTATGCTAATGGCCAGCACTTTCTCTCCTAAAACCGCACTGCACGGCCTCGAGAGGACACACGCGCACTCAGGAGCTCTCATTAGCATCCTACTCAGACCGCAGTATGTCCCTCTCCACGGCCAAATGAACTGGACATAATAGACCTGGATATAGCGCTGACCGCTTGGCTGAACATCCGCGTTAACTCACTTCTGCAAGCGATAAGGACATTCATGACATTCATTTTTCCACTTTGTCCTTTTCCTGTTTCACTTCTGGTGGTCCGCGGTTCCAGACGTGTACACTGGGGCGGCTGGTAGATCAGGTAGCTGATAATATGAGTGAAATTAATCTTTGCATTTATTTGCATTAGTTTATAATTGGTTCCTTTATGGTATTAATGGCTCGCACCTCATTTATGTGAGAAAATTCTAATTTTGATTTAAATTCTGATAAAATATTGGGGTCTTTTTGGACCACTTTCCAGCTGTTCATTTTTTTATAATATGCTAAATTCATATCGTGAGTTTAACACTCGGTGAAAGAACACAGTTACAGTAGGTTTGTTACTTTGAATGGACGTTAGTATGAGAAGGTTTTTGGAAGTAATGTTTAAAGGCTATAAGTAGCAGCTAATATGAGAATATCAAACACATTAATAGAGCGGAGGTTGAGATCCTAGCTTGTGATTAATAAAAGTCAGAAAATGTTTACAAAGTCAAGAAATACGTCTTAAAAGACTGTTTAGCTCCGCCCACAGTTTGGAAGCCGACGTAGGCGATATGCGTGTGATGTAGATGTGCACAATGACTGGAAGGTGGTGTTGTTTTTGGCTGCAGTAATTGGATGTACAGTTGACCTCCGTACACAAACGACCCAAAGACCCCCAGTATATCCAGAAAGTGGACTAAACCTGTCATCTTTAAACAAGCACATTGGAAAGAACCGTCCTCTCACTCCGTCATCTGTAGATCATTTCACCCCTGAAGATTATCACAACTATGGGACGTAGGCTTACACGACGACTGGTGGGTTGTGTAGAGAGATAGACTGATCAGCGTTTTTGTGGCCGATACCGATCGAGGGCGGGGCTATATGCAAGTAGGGCTGGGCGATATGGGAAAAAATCTTATCAAGATATTTTTTTTCATATCAGTCTATATCAATATATATCACGATATAAATCAAATAAATTTTTACTTTAACTGAGAAGTTAAGACATCAAAATTTCTAAATTTTGTTAAACTGTGTTTATTTTTACCAGAAGATAGACAAATGTACAACTGTATTTCAAACATTACACACACAAACACACATGTGTGTGTGTATATATATATATATATATATATATATATATATATATATATATATGTGTGTATATATATATATATATATATATATATATATATATATATATATATATATATATATATATATATATATATATATATATATGTATGTGTGTGTGTGTGTGTGTGTGTGTGTGTGTGTGTAATGTTTTATATATATATAGATATATAGATATATATATGTATGTACTGAACACTCATGAAGAGTATTCACACACAGACACTGTGTTAAGCAGGCTGTTGCTGCCTCTTTAAGTTCGGGCTGATTTTTTACCAGAAGATAGACAAATGTACAACTGTATTTCAAACATTACACACACAAACACACAAACACACACACACACACACACACGCATATATATATATATATATAGAGAGAGAGAGATATATAGATAGATAGATAGATAGATAGATATATGTATGTACTGAACACTCATGAAGAGTATTCACACACAGACACTGTGTTAAGCAGGCTGTTGCTGCCGGACTGTGGAAAGGACTGTTTATGTTCACTCATAGCGGTGAGTCGACTCTCTGACGGTTCAAATGGGGAGCTGGTTTAGGAATGCTGTTTTCAGTAGAAAATAAACTTTCCTACTTAGGGTTTTTGGCTATAAAGTCAACTTTGCCTCAGCGTTCTCACTTGAACTCCTACAACATACATATTTATCTTTATCAATTATGAAGTTACGTCCATTAGCATAACGTACATCGATACGTTGCAAAGATGGCCGCGCCCACTGAAAGCATGGATTTATCCAGAGCGCGAGCTGCAGCTACAAACAATCGCTCGCTGCATCTTTTAGATCACCTGCGTTTAAGGTACCGTTTAATACATCAGGTGTAGGATGGCCATGCGTTTTCAGCTCCATTCTAACAAGCAGCACAAGGACGCAATGCTGTTGTTAGCATTGATAAACCTGTTCATATAGTGATGTGTTTTAATAGTAGGATTTAAAAAAATTGAAATATATTACTTTGCTGGCAACATCGCAATATATTACTTTGTTGTCGTGATATATTGAATCATGACCGCTGTATCACGATACTTATTGTATCGCCAGGTTCTTGCCAATACACAGCCCTAATGAACCCATTGTAAAAGATTTGAGGCCTCAACAGCTACATAGAAAATTAGATGTTTCAATATTTTTCACTTTCAGTTTCTTAAAGAGACTCGCCTCCAAAGTTCAGTCTTAGACGCTGGTTTAGCATTTTCTGTCTTTTCTCAGCATCCAAATAACCCCAAACATATTCAGTGATGTTGAGGTTCTAGACTCTGGGGTGGTCAGTTCATTGTTCTGAGAACTGCAAATGCTTGTTTGTTTGACGTGTCTGTATCTCCTTTTCTTAGCGTGGAGCTTCTTGAAC
Organism: Megaleporinus macrocephalus; assembly: GCA_021613375.1. Lineage (NCBI taxonomy): Eukaryota > Metazoa > Chordata > Actinopteri > Characiformes > Anostomidae > Megaleporinus > Megaleporinus macrocephalus. The sequence goes on along the minus strand of CM038721.1, from coordinate 6,500,145 downwards.
AGCTACACATCCTTTCAGACCCATAGTATTCACAGTCATTACTCAGGTAGAAGTATAGATACCAGGGTTTAAAATACTTCTGTAGTAGTTGAAGTATCAACTCAAGCTTTTTACTCCAGTAAGTGTAAAAGTACTGCTTTCAGAACTATTTAAAGTATAAAAGTAAAAGTAATGTAAGAAAAAAAATACCGTTAAGGACAAAAGCTTAGGCTGCACCACAGGGGTCTATAGTGCACTAGCCCACCTCCATAAAAACCCCATTCATCTAAAAGCCATAATGACTATAATGTTATATTAAAATGTTAATGTTGATAAATTTGGGATGAGCTAGGCTTCCTGTTTCAGCCGCATATACGCCCATTGAACATGAATGTAGTTTAGTACAATGTAAATATATTAAAGAAGCATATCTATTACTACTGAACATTAACATGTGTTTCATGGAGCAGAAGATATGATGACTAGTTGTCTAGAAGGATTGTAATGGAGCAAAAAGTCAAACTTCAAAGACATGTTATCAATAATTTTACAGGAATTACAGGAATGTAAATGAACATGAATGAAATAAATACTCCAGTAAAGTATTAATAATCAAAATTTCTACTTAAGTAAGGTAACAAAGTATTTGTACTTTTTTTACTTGACACCTCTGGCACTGAGGTGTCTTCTTACAGTGGAAGGATGGACAGAAACACCTGTGGATGTTCTCAATAGTTTCTTAAATCAGTATCAGTTTTATTAAGTAAAATCACTGAAAAGAAAGGTATCTGGGCATTGGCTCGTATTGAGACAGACATGGAGAGGAGAGGATGAATGGATAGATATGTAGAAAAAGAAATGAAGAAAAGAAAATAACATGGCGAGCAGAAAAGTGACTTGCAATTAAACCACGACAAAAGACTCTTCCAGTAATGACCATGGAGGCAGTGAATGCTGTAAAAGCACTGTTTGCGACGAGCAGAGGTGGAGCTGGACGTGATGGGTGTTACGTTAATTATGTTTTTTCTCCTCAAATGAATCTGCAGAGCCTCAGAAACAACAACCAGCGGTTAATGGCAGGAGACTCTGCCCATGCCCTAATTGGGCTGTTTATTCTGTCGATGGCGGTAAACATGGGGATGCAGAAAGCTCACGCTTGCATTCCTGATGGGGTGAAATAATTGATAGTGCGAGGCATCAAATAGTCATTACCTTCTGGAGTCAGTGGGCAACACCGCCGGTTTAGCTGTGAACTACACAACGTGGCTTTAAAGGTCTTATATCATGAAAAAGCTTATTTTTATTTAAATACAGTTTGTATTTATTTTCTGTGTGTATGCGGTGTAGAAGTTGCAGAGTGTACTGTGAGTGCCAAGTTTATAGAACCCATATGTCCTGTATAAAAAATATTAAGTTAGAAAATATTAAACTCTTAGGTTTAGAGACGCAGATTATTGGTTTGTTAAATTATTATTAGTGGTCAATTTAAATCTCAGTTGCCTAAAAACAAAAACGATCAGTTGTAGGTGTGGTAAAGCAATTTAAACAAAGTAGAATATGCAACCTTTTATACAGACTGAACTAGGGCTGCAGCTATCGATTATTTTAGTAATGGAGTATTCTACCAATTATTCCATTGATTAATCGAGTAATCGCATTAAAAAAAAAAAAAAAAAAAAAAAAAAAATATATATATATATATAATATATATATATATAAAAATTTTTTTATTAAAGAGCAATAGTAAGTATAAGCTAAAATATTACAGGGTTCAGTTTTAAAGAAAATATTTGTACAGTTTTAAAGAAGATATTTGAATAATTACTATTATTGAAATTTATTATTAGACCTATATATAATACTATAAGTTCACAAGACTACTGTACACTCATTTACTATGCAGAAGCTTGTCCTACATTTGCTGAGCCACTAAACTAAATATTCTCACTGTATTAGATTCGGTTCATTTTTGGCTCCGAATTTCAAATCGTAGGCGCGCGCTGTGCAACAGTAATAGTCATCCGTGTGAAACTGCGCTGTATATTATTGTATGGACTAAACGAATCTTCCAGGCAAAGAATTTGCTTCGATTATTTTTTGTAATCGAGTTACTCGAATTCCTCGAGAAATCGTTTCAGCCCTAGACTGAACGATTGAGTGCACGCCGAGCGCCCGGCTCCGGAGTTTCAGAGCTCGTCTGCCATCCGCATGACGAGGCAGACAGTCAGTTGTCATTTCTCCCAGACCGATCAATCAGTCCGATCATTCCACTCCGCCGGCCAGATGTCGTTTTACAGAGACGAGCTCCATCATTATGCAGACGGGAGATATGACCTCTAGTCAAAAGCATTGATTTTTTTGGGCTAACGCCGCTTACGGCCCAGCGCAGCCTTTTAAGTCATTTCAGACTCAGATGCGGGGAGTAAGTGGGACATTTGTTGGAGACTGACCTCATTCCGTCATGTAGGGCCATGCTAGAAAGCCCCCGTTGCAGTGAATCCACATGCTAAATGCTGAAGTTTGGCTTTACAGATTAAATTTCAGTGTTTTTGCTGACTTTCGTTTTGCTTTAGCACAGTAGGGTAAGTTAGAGTGCTAGAGCCAGATAATATTTGTATAAGTAACTAGCCTGTTAAATATTCCTCAGTGACTTCGCTAATTAACTATTAAATCTTCCTCAGCTTATTTCTCTTCCTGAACACAGTCCATTTGTTCTTTTATTGTGGAATAAAGCCACTACACCCACTACGCCCACTATGCTTCCTGTAGTACACCCCTGTACTACAGGAAGCGTAGTGGGTGTAGTGGCTTTATTCCACAATCACAAACTTAATCACAGAATGGGACAAAATTGAAAACACAGTGTAAATCGTGGGCCAAACAGGATTACCTGTATTATTGAACAGTCTAAAACAGATCATATTTAAATCAGCAATATGAATTTAAATTGTTAGAATACAACAATACTTGTATTGTTATAATTTTTTTCTCACATATGAAATAAAATTTATTTTTTGCAGTGAATCCACATACTAAATGCTGAAGTTTGGCTTTACAGATTAAATTTCAGTGTTTTTGCTGACTTTCGTTTTGCTTTAGCACAGTAGGGTAAGTTAGAGTGCTAGAGCCAGATAATATTTGTATAAGTAACTAGCCTGTTAAATACTACTCAGTGACTTCGCTAATTAACTATTAAATCTCCCTCAGCCTATTTCTCTTTACCGTTTTTTTTTTCTAAACATATACCATTGGTTCTTTTATTGTGGAATAAACCCACTATGCTTCCTGTAGTACAGGGGTGACAAACTTAATCACAGAATGGGCCAAAATTGAAAACACAGTGTAAATCGTGGGCCAAAAAGGATTACCATTTATTGAGCAGTCTAAAACAGACAATATTTAAATCAGCAATATGAATTTAAATAGACAGAATACAACAATACTTGAAATAAAATATCTTTTTCTTTAAAAATAACACCAGGAAAATTTGATTAATTATTAATATTATTTTTCAAATAATAACAAGCAGCAAAAAACTTAAGCTATTTAGTTTATCTAGCTTTCACGGTAGCTTCGCTTGGTGATTTTGCTTTTGTGAACTCTCTTTAAACTCTTCCGTCTTCTGTAGCGTCTGCTGTGTATCCAAGTTTTTGTACTTGTCCTTATGTTTTGTCTCATAGTGCGTCTAATGTTATGTTCTTTAATTACGGCCTCATTTGCTCCATAAACAAGACACACAGGTTTACCTCCAATGTTAACAAACAGGCACTCTGCCTCCCACCTGTTTTGAAAATCCCTTATTTTCAGAGTCCACTTTGGATTCGGTCATTTTTTGGGGGGAGACTAGATTTAATACTACTGTAAAAAGTGGTCACCGATGCATTCAGATCTAATCAAATCAATTTTATTTGTATAGCAAATAACGGCATTATCCGCTGAGCGCTGATCGATGTGTCGTTAGCAGCGGGAGAAGGGGTTGGTGCGCAAGCAGCTGTTGCAGTGCATAGTGGGATTTGTAGTGTGAGTGGTAGGAGCGCTATTGGGCCTTGAGTTTGACGCCCCTGCTGTTGTACATTACAGTCAGTCCTGTTTACGTCCACACGTCATGGCCTTAAAATATTCTTAACACACACAGATATATATTTTATCTAGTTACAGTTTGACAGTCAACATCTAAACAATTGTAAAAATATAGACAAATAAATTATTCAAACGTGGCTATTTAATCTGTGTTGGAGCGTGAGGGGTTAAGTGGAAGCCTGTGAGTCTATGTCTCCCCCTATAAGGACTGTGATGCCTCCGCAGAATGTTGGTGATTGGTGGTCCCGCTGTTCATGTACAGAGGGGGCCAGGCAGTTATAATCCAGAGTGATACCAATTTCTAATGACAGTAAAACTGACCAATCATATCTTCCCTCTAAGTGGGCGGGGCTTAACTGTGTGATCATTTCCGCCCGCTGTGGCGACGCTAGTTGGAGAAACAGCTAGCTAGCGCTAGGCTACCACCGCTAGCTAGTTTGCTGAGTCAGTAATTCAGTAACGTCACATTAACATATAGTATAGTTACTGTATATAGTATAGTTACTGTATATAGTATAGTTACTGTATATATAGTATAGTTACAGTGTATATAGTATAGTTACAGTGTATAGTATAGTTACAGTGTATATTGTATAGTTACTGTATATAGTATAGTTACAGTATATAGTATAGTTACTGTATATAGTATAGTTACAGTGTATATAGTATAGTTACTGTATATAGTATAGTTACAGTGTATATAGTATAGTTACAGTATATAGTATAGTTACTGTATATAGTATAGTTACTGTATATAGTATAGTTACAGTGTATATAGTATAGTTACAGTATATAGTATAGTTACTGTATATAGTATAGTTACTGTATATAGTATAGTTACAGTGTATATAGTATAGTTACAGTGTATATAGTATAGTTACTGTATATAGTATAGTTACTGTATATAGTATAGTTACTGTATATAGTATAGTTGCAGTGTATATAGTATAGTTACTGTATATAGTATAGTTACAGTAGTTGAGGAATGTTACATTGTAATGCTGTAACTGAGTCATTTTACATTGATGTAATTAATTTATGATGCAGTTCAGTAATTTTACATACATTTACACTGTGTTTCATTGATGTTACATTAATCTAATTCACTTATATGATATTTCAGTAGTTACATGAATCTTATTGTGGCACAGTAATTCATTGATGTTACATCAGTATAATTCGATTGCACTGTAATCTGGGAATGTACATTAATATTGAGTTACAATGAAATTCAGTAATGTTTTATTAATTCAGTTACGCTGCAATTCAATAATGTTACATTAATATTATCCAGATAACCTACAGTCCAGTCATGTTACATTAATATAATTCTAATACACTGCTGATAAGTAATGCTGCATTAATGTACAACAGCTACTTTGTAATCCAATACTGATATTAATCTAATTCAGTTATGATGTGTTTGTAGAGTTATTGCAGTACTGTTATATTTTTCTGGTATAATCACTTGGTTATCCTATAATTTGAATGGATTAATGAAGCATTACTAAAAAAATGATGTATTATCTGTTGATCATTTTCTTTTTCCAGTCAAAAGGAAAGAAGCCTCTGTTTGTCCAGCTGGTCCTGGATAATATCTGGAGTTTATATGATGCAGTTGTCACCAGAAGGTAACTAACTCGCGTTTGTGGTCATTTGTTAATTTTAATAATTTCTGTTTATGTGCAGTTGAATTTTTCAGGAAGACCAATAAGTTATTCAATTATATATAATATTTAATTGTATTTAATGCTATTTTTTGCTCTTTGCCTGCCTTGAGATTTAATTAATTCTTTTATAATTTTAGGCCTTTATAAGAATTTACTTGTAAATAGTAATTTTAGTGTCGTAATTTTAGTGTTTTTTCTAAATTTTAAAACTCATAGTACATAAAAAATGTCATTTAAGAGCGTTCTCTGTAGAGAATGTGTCAACTTTTCATACAGGAAGTCAAGATATTGGCATTTAACCAGTTGCTTTGTATGTGACCACACATGATACAGCTTGATTCAGCAGATAGTAACCGCCACTTGTTTTGGTATCTCCAGAGACAAAGAGAAGGTGGAGAAGATGGTGGCGTCTTTGGGTTTAAAAGTGACTGCACGTGACCTTCGACACTCGGACCCCAAAGTGCTCCTGAGTGCCATTTGCAGCCAGTGGCTACCGGTTTCTCAAGCAGTGCTGTGTATCCTTTTTATTAGCCCTCCAGATCAGACCTGTGTGTTGTAGATAGGGCTGAGTGATTTAGGTCAATTATCTAATTATAAAGTCCAGAATATCCATTTTTTCTGTCTGGAAGTTTGCCCTGTATTTAAAGTGCCAGGTTTGCTGGTAAGTTGTGGTTGTGATGTCACAACATGTGTAGGTTTGTTTAGATATGATTGGTCTAACTCAGGCAATTCACAAACACCGTGTCCCCACTTAAAAATTAAGCCAACATTTTTGATAATGTAGGCTGATATTACTGTATACTGTATTACATTGTGATATACATATACAAATGATTCGTCTTTCAGCCCTAGTTGTGGACCGTTAGACCCCATATCGTCGCTGTCCAATAAAAATCTTCAAAATTGCAACTTTACAGGAGAGACCAAAAACATACTTCACTTTCAATGGAAGTCAATGGAACCAGAATTCTTTCCAAGCTGTTCTGGGGCACTTCTATTGGTCCATTCAGCATGAAATTGTCAGACAGTGTAAACAACCACTGGCGTGTTCAAATGATATAGAAAACTTAAAATCGACAAAAGTGGAGATACACGTTTTTCATTGGACAGTAACAATATATGAGTCAAGGCACAAACCTGGACACATCAAGGCTAAGACAAGACTCATACATTTACACTACACGGTTTTAGCTCGATATTCAGTCGCCTACTGTTTTTTGTAGATCGCCGACAAAAACTTGCCGCTCGCTCAGTCGTGTAGTGTGAACTGCTGAGTGGCAACTGTGAGTCAACAGCAGCGTCTAACTACTGCCAATGGGATCGCAGAGAGAGAGAACCCACTCACCGTTGACGCAGTCTCTCTGCGGATAAAATCTTTGCCTTCAGCTCTCTTGGTAAAAATTCTGGTTCCATTGACTTACATTACAGGAGAGGACAAAAACCTTCCCTACTTTAAAGGTTGCCATTTTGAAGATACATGTTTTCGTCGCTGTTCAGAGAAAATAAATTATCTCAAAAATAGTAACTTTACATTAGAGCACAAAAAAAACTTTATTTTCAGTGCAAGTGAATGAAACAATGAAACCAGAATTTTGTCCAAGCTATTTTATGAGCATTTTCATTGGTCCGTGCATAGTACAATTTTCACCCAATGTCAGCAGCAGCTGATGTGTTCAAATGATGTAGAAAAATTTAAATCAACAAAAATGGACAAACATACACTACCAGACAAACGTTTTAGTACACTACCAGACAAACGTTTTAGATTCACTACCAGACAAACGTTTTAGATACACTACCAGACAAACGTTTTAGATACACTACCAGACAAACGTTTTAGATTCACTACCAGACAAACGTTTTAGATTCACTACCAGTCAAACGTTTTAGATTCACTACCAGCCAAACGTTTTAGATTCACTACCAGACAAACGTTTTAGATTCACTACCAGTCAAACGTTTTAGATTCACTACCAGCCAAACGTTTTAGATTCACTACCAGACAAACGTTTTAGATTCACTACCAGTCAAACGTTTTAGTAACACTACCAGTCAAACGTTTTAGATACACTACCAGCCAAATGTTTTAGTACACTACCAGTCAAACGTTTTAGTACACTACCAGTCAAACGTTTTAGTACACTACCAGTCAAACGTTTTAGTACACTACCAGTCAAACGTTTTAGATACACTACCAGTCAAACGTTTTAGTACACTACCAGTCAAACGTTTTAGTAACACTACCAGTCAAACGTTTTAGTACACTACCAGTCAAACGTTTTAGTACACTACCAGTCAAACGTTTTAGATACACTACCAGTCAAACGTTTTAGATACACTACCAGTCAAACGTTTTAGTACACTACCAGTCAAACGTTTTAGATACACTACCAGTCAAACGTTTTAGATCACTACCAGTCAAACGTTTTAGATACACTACCAGTCAAACGTTTTAGTACACTACCAGTCAAACGTTTTAGTACACTACCAGACAAACGTTTTAGATACACTACCAGTCAAACGTTTTAGTACACTACCAGTCAAACGTTTTAGATACACTACCAGTCAAACGTTTTAGTACTCAGGCAGAAAGTCTCTCGCATTAGGCATTATACCATTTTCCTATCACTACCATTGTGAACACATATGAAGCATCTTCAGCTGAAATAAAAGCATGAACAACATTCAGGTTGCTGCTGGTGTTTATACACAACAATATATCATAAAGTGTCAGAAGCAACATAATCAATTACAGATCACTGAACACACCTGACACGACAGGTTGAGTTGTATGATTTATACATGCAGTTAGTACAGTTGCAGTTGTCAAGACTAGACACCAAACATGTCTTGACTGATGAAATACGTTTGGTCAAAGTCGGGGAACTAAGGTTAAATCATACAAGTTCATTGTTCTGGCTCACCATTCCTGACTTGTGAAGCCTCATCAGCGGTTTGGTTCTTTATACCATGCCTGCTCTTACATAGTGTTATTTTTTTTGTTTTTCAGTTTAGTGCCAAGGTTATTCTCCATTATGAAAAGACTTCCTCTCCTACTCCATACTTATAAACTCCCCCTCCATCTCTTAATCACCTCACCTGACTCCAGCAGCTGAGAGAGCGAGGTGCCATTCAAACCCATTATAATTAAGAACCTCGATCACTGCATGCCTGAAGAAACAGCTAGTAATTGCAGTTCCACCAGGTGTTCCATAGACTGCTGCTTTCCCCAATGACAGGTTTCTCGAACTAATCAATCCCTCAGATCCATTCATAGCTGCACAGCAGCTATTTATAATGCATACATCAATATCGTAGCGCACGGCAACCTGTTATTCAGAGACTTTCAGAGTGAGAGGCTTTCATGAGGGTACAGGAGAATGTTTCATTTCTAGATTTGCTATAAATGGAGTGGCGTTATTTTGTGGACCTGTGTTGAATCATACTTTGTTCAAATACTTTGTTACCTTACCGAAGTAGAAATTGTAGAATTTGGTTATTTATATTTTACTGGAGTAATTATTTTTCAACTGACTTTTTACTACTACTACATTTACACTCCATTATCAGTACTTTCTACTTCTTACATTTACACTCCATTATCAGTACTTTCTACTCCTTACATTTACACTCCATTATCAGTACTTTCTACTCCTTACATTTACACTCCATTATCAGTACTTTCTACTTCTTACATTTACACTCCATTATCAGTACTTTCTACTCCTTACATTTACACTCCATTATCAGTACTTTCTTCTCCTTACATTTACACTCCATTATCTGTACTTTATACTCCTTATATTTACACTCCATTATCTGTACTTTCTACTTCTTACATTTACACTCCATTATCTGTACTTTCAACTCCTTACATTTACACTCCATTATCAGTACTTTATACTCCTTACATTTACACTCCATTATCTGTACTTTCAACTCCTTACATTTACACTCCATTATCAGTACTTTCTACTCCTTACATTTACACTCCATTATCAGTACTTTCTACTCCTTACATTTACACTCCATTATCAGTACTTTCTACTTCTTACATTTACACTCCATTATCTGTACTTTCAACTCCTTACATTTACACTCCATTATCAGTACTTTCTACTCCTTACATTTACACTCCATTATCAGTACTTTCTACTTCTTACATTTACACTCCATTATCAGTACTTTCTACTCCTTACATTTACACTCCATTATCAGTACTTTCTACTCCTTACATTTACACTCCATTATCAGTACTTTCTACTCCTTACATTTACACTCTATTATCAGTACTTTCTACTCCTTACATTTACACTCCATTATCAGTACTTTCTACTCCTTACATTTACACTCCATTATCTGTACTTTCTACTCCTTACATTTACACTCCATTATCTGTACTTTCTACTCCTTACATTTACACTCCATTATCAGTACTTTCTACTCCTTACATTTACACTCCATTATCAGTACTTTCTACTCCTTACATTTACACTCCATTATTAGTACTTTCTACTCCTTACATTTACACTCCATTATCAGTACTTTCTACTCCTTACATTTACACTCCATTATCTGTACTTTCTACTTCTTACATTTACACTCCATTATCTGTACTTTCTACTCCTTACATTTACACTCCATTATCTGTACTTTCTACTCCTTACATTTACACTCCATTATCTGTAATTTCTACTCCTTACATTTACACTCCATTATCTGTAATTTCTACTCCTTACATTTACACTCCATTATCAGTACTTTCTACTCCTTACATTTACACTCCATTATCAGTACTTTCTACTCCTTACATTTACACTCCATTATCAGTACTTTCTACTCCTTACATTTACACTCCATTATCTGTACTTTCTACTCCTTACATTTACACTCCATTATCAGTACTTTCTACTCCTTACATTTACACTCCATTATCAGTACTTTCTACTCCTTACATTTACACTCCATTATCAGTACTTACTACTCCTTACATTTACACTCCATTATCAGTACTTTCTACTACTTACATTTACACTCCATTATCAGTACTTTCTACTCCTTACATTTACACTCCATTATCAGTACTTTCTACTCCTTACATTTACACTCCATTATCAGTACTTTCTACTACTTACATTTACACTCCATTATCAGTACTTTCTACTCCTTACATTTACACTCCATTATCAGTACTTTCTACTCCTTACATTTACACTCCATTATCAGTACTTTCAACTCCTTACATTTACACTCCATTATCAGTACTTTCTACTCCTTACATTTACACTCCATTATCAGTACTTTCTACTCCTCACATTTTAAACATGGTCTCGTTACTCCTATTTCATTTCAGTTTGTTTTCATTCATGTTAATATACATTCCAGTAAAGATTATTGATAACATGTCTTTGAAGTTTGACTTCATTACAATCCTTCTAGACAACTAGTCATCATATCTTCTGCTCCATGAAACACATGTTAATGTTCAGTAGTAACAGATATGCTTCTTTAATATATTTACATTGTACTAAACTACATTCATGTTCAATGGGTGTATATGTGGCTGAAACAGGAAGCCTAGCGCATCCCAAATTTATCAACATTAATATTTTAATATATCATTATAGTCATTATGGCTTTTAGAAGAATGGGTTTTTTGGGTAGGTGGGCTAGTGCACTATAGACCCCTGTGGTGCGGCCTAAGCTTTTGTCCTTAATGGCATTTTTTTTCTTACATTACTTTTACTTTTATACTTTAAGTAGTTCTGAAAGCAGTACTTTTACACTTTAACTGGAGTAAATAGCTTGAGTTGATACTTCAACTTCTACAGAAGTATTTTTAAACCCTAGTATCAATACTTCTACCAGAGTAATGAGTGTGAATACTTTTGACACCTTTGTAAAGAAATCCTTTATAAAAGAAGTCTAGTCGTGTTGACATCTTCAAGTCTCGTTGTGTTAATTAGTACTACAGTGTGAACCTTCTATTTTATTATTATGTTTTAATTTACTGACCTTGTCAGGCATCAGTCTGACATCAAGAACTTTGATTTATCTCATGTTTTGAAGTGTTTTGGCTTTAACTCTACTCAGCCATGGTGTGCGAGAAGCTGCCGTCTCCATCTGAAATGAGCGCTGAGAGGGTCGAGAGGCTGATGAGTGTCGGCACACGTAGGTTCGATTCGCTGCCCGAGAAAACACAGCAGCTCAAACAAGGTGAGATGGAAAACAGTCTTGGTTTACTAAACGAAGTAACACACTTTATATCTGTGCCATTGTATATTTGTGAATTGTATATAATTGTTATTCCATAACTAACTGCACTATGTGGTCAGAAGTATGTGGACACCCTTTCTTTAGTATTTAGGTGTTTCAACCCTACCCATTACTAACAGGTGTATGAAATCAAGCAGACAGACATCAGTTCACCATAGACAAACACTGGCAGCAGAATGGGTCGTACTAAAGAGTCCAGTGACTGTTGTTTTAGGATCACACCTATTGCTACAAGAGAGTTTGGGAAGTTTCTCTCCAGCTAAAACTGCCCCAGTCAACCGTAAGTGCTATTATTATGAAGTGAACAACGGCAGCTGCTGTTTTTCGGGGTTTGGGCTCTAAATTCCAGTGAAGGGAGATGCTGATGCTACAGCAAGCAAAGATATTTTAGAGTATTCTAAGCTTTCACAACAGTTTGCGGATGTTGACAAAAATCAAAAAAGTAACAGATTTATTTGATTTTCTATAAAATCCCGCGTGGACATTATAGGAAATACTCAGGAGACGATAGGACAGAGACACCTGGTCTCACAGCAGCATATGTTCTTCAGGGCATGTGGGGCACATAGGAGAACCTGACCAGAGCCAGATATGAGGTGGCTATGCTAATCGCTGAGCAGTGACACTGAGGTGTTTAAACACTCCAGCAGCAGCAGCAGCACTGCTGTGTCTGATCCACTCACACCAGCACAACACACTAACACACCACCAAAGTCACTGCAGAGAAACTCCCCATCAGAGAAAGCTTCTCCGTACCATAATAGGGTGTGAGTTAAGAAATTGCTTGCTGTTATTGAGTTCCATAAGTTTGGTGATGCAGAGTTTGGTTAAGTTTGGTTTTCTCAGAGGCTGGATACGACCATTGACTCAGTTCTGACTTTGCTTTGTTCTTGTTCACACATAAGAGTTGTGTAAGTATATAGTCACTGTGCAAAGAATAACATGTCTCTCCATAACAGTAACTTTACTGGAGACGACGAAAACATTCTTTACTTTCATTGTAAGTTAATGTAATGAGGTTTTATTTCAATTGGTTTTGGAGCATTTCTATTGGTCCGTTCATTATGAGACTTTCAGGGGGTGTAAAGAGCAGCCGTCTGGTTCAAATAATATAGAAAAATTAAAATCAACAAAATTGGAGCTGCGTGTGTTTCTTTAGAGAGTGGCGATATTCAGTTCTGATAAATGTAACGGAATGCAGAAAGAAAATTCTGGAATGATTTCAGGGGTCTGAAATCTTTGACATGTGGCTCTGAGGGGCTTGTACGTTGTACAGTATAAATAAACACGCTCCGCACGTTTGATCTTTGTGGACCTTGGCTTCCATCGGCCTGCGGCAGTGGCCTCCTGTCATATTCTTCTTTTATAAAGACTTAGATGTCTGTGAAGTGTCCGGGGTTATTTTGGAAGGCTCTGCTGCTGCCTCGTCTGTGTAAAAGCTTTTTTTTTATTTTTTTTTTTTTTTGAAAGATGCTGGAAGGTGCTGGCAAGATTTGGCTGAAATTCAGCAACAAATTAAGGAACTGACTATAAAAAGAGATTTTGATCCCGAACTAGCTTTTAACATGGTATTCCACAAGTTCTGTCATAATCTGTAGCAGAGGATTGTATCCCGAAGCTTCAGTTTGGCTTAAATGTGAGTTGTTTTTGTGTTTTTGTTCATCGGTGTTGTCTAACTACAATACCCAGTATGCATTATGCATTATTTGCCTTCCTTGTTAATTATTCTGTATTAGCCAGATAACAAAACCTGTACAGATTGTCACGCTACAGGCTATAACAACGACTAGGATGCTAACAACCTGTTGACAGATTTAGTTATATATATATATATATATATATATATATATATATATATATATATATATATATATATATATATATAGAATGAATGAAACTCTAAATATTTATGGAATGAAACTTAAGAATATAGAATAAAAGTCTGAATATATGGAATAAAACTTGAGAATATAGAATGAAAGTCAGAATATATGGAATGAAACTTGAGAATATAGAATAAAAGTCTGAATATATGGAATAAAACTTAAGAATATAGAATGAAAGTCTGAATATATGGAATAAAACTTAAGAATATAGAATGAAAGTCTGAATATATGGAATAAAACTTGAGAATATAGAATAAAAGTCTGAATATATGGAATAAAACTTAAGAATATAGAATGAACGTCTGAATATATAGAATGAAACAAGAATATAAAATGATAGTCTGAATATATGGAATAAAACTTGAGAATATAGAATAAAAGTCTGAATATATAGAATGAAACAAGAATATAAAATGATAGTCTGAATATATGGAATAAAACTTGAGAATATAGAATAAAAGTCTGAATATATGGAATAAAACTTAAGAATATAGAATGAAAGTCTGAATATATGGAATAAAACTTGAGAATATAGAATAAAAGTCTGAATATATGGAATAAAACTTAAGAATATAGAATGAAAGTCTGAATATATGGAATAAAACTTGAGAATATAGAATAAAAGTCTGAATATATGGAATAAAACTTAAGAATATAGAATGAACGTCTGAATATATAGAATGAAACAAGAATATAAAATGATAGTCTGAATATATGGAATAAAACTTGAGAATATAGAATAAAAGTCTGAATATATAGAATGAAACAAGAATATAAAATGATAGTCTGAATATATGGAATAAAACTTGAGAATATAGAATAAAAGTCTGAATATATGGAATAAAACTTAAGAATATAGAATGAAAGTCTGAATATATGGAATAAAACTTGAGAATATAGAATAAAAGTCTGAATATATGGAATAAAACTTAAGAATATAGAATGAAAGTCTGAATATATGGAATGAAACTTGACAATATAGAATGAAAGTCTGAATATATGGAATGAAACTTGACAATATAGAATGAAAGTCTGAATATATAGAATAAAACTTGAGAATATTCTCAAGTTTTATTATGTATTCCCAGGTTTATTCTATATTCTCAAGTTTCATTTTATATTTTCAAGTCTACAAGAGAGATGATTTGTTAATCAATCCAAACACTGCATCCAGCATCAGACCTTCATCTGATCTTTAAAACATGGTGGTGGCGGCATCACAGTTTAGGGTTGTTTTGCTGATATTTGGATTAAGACAGCTTGTTCTGAATTTCTGAAATGTGTCTTAAAATGCTACAGATGATGTTGGTGCATCCATAAGTCTACAAAGAAAGTTTAAAGCAGTAGAAAGTTGCATTTTGAAATAAATGTTGAGGCAGAATCTAAAGTGTGGTATTTATACAAGAAAGCCCACCAACATTGCAGAGTTGAAGCAGTTCTGTATGGAGGAACGGACTGAGATGTAGATGTGCAGGGCTGATTAACACCTATAAGAACCAGTTGGTGTCAATCATTGCTGCTCAAGGAGGTCACACGGGTTATATATACCGGCCAACAGATTTCAGTAAATAAACAACACACTATATACTTTGTGTTATTTAATTTATTGTGTTCTCTTTGTTTATTATTATGAGCTAAATGGAAGTGTGGTCACATTTTAGGTACACCGATGTAGACATTTATGAAAAGATAGAAGGTTCATAATCTTTTAAGCATCTATTTATTAGACCTCCTCAGTTAGAGCCACACTCTGAAATGGGTATATGAACAAGAGGGGCTAATAGAATGAGAATATATAATAAAATACAAGGTTTCCAAACATGCTGGAATAATTAAATAGTATATTTGCATTAAAAAAAAAAGGCTTCACACGAAAATAATCAAATAAAACAGTTGGAAACTGAAACATATGGTCACAGATAATATCACAACAGGCTGCCGTCCAGTCAGCTATTTATTATGTAGTGGATTATTGGCTCTCTGTGATTGCTCTGTTTATGATTCCTGCTGTTGCTCACTGGTTTTTAGGTAGTGACCGTATCAGCATACATGCATAGACAAGCATAATGTAAGTCTTTAGTTGTGTAGTTGTGTAACGCCTCTTATCGTGTCTGTCTTTGCAGCGTTCTTGGAGTGTGCGAGTGAAGAAACAGCCCCAGTGATAGTGTTTGTGTCGAAGATGTTTGCTGTGGACTCCAAGGCTCTCCCTCAGAACAAACAGAGGTCAGTCAGTCAGTAGCTTCGGTCTACTTTCACGTCCTGCTTCACAGTGGCTACGTTTACATGCAGCCTGATAATCCGTTAATAATCAGACTAATAGCTCAATCGGAATAGAATACGTCCATGTATACACCTCAATCCCAATAGAGTAGTCCGATTGAGGTCATTCCGATTACAATATCTATCTGATTGAAGGAGGTGGGTAATCCCGTAAATAATCAGTTTAATAGAAGAATAATAGCCTTGTAAACGCCTGTATCTCATTATATATTCCCAATCAGAAAGTTTAGATATGTTCTCTGCATGTACTGTAGCGTCATAGAGGATATTTCAACATGGCGGGAGGCAGAAACTGGTCTAGAAGAGACAAAATTCTTGATTCAAACCTTATGAGATTTAAAAATAGTTGGCAGGATGGGTATCTGTAAAGCAGTAACGAGCTGTTCATAGCACTATGTGAGCAAATGAACGATGGTTTTACGAAGTTTACACGAACTATAGAGCAAATTAAAAACAGGACGTTTCTCAGATCAGAGTATTACAAAGCTAAAAATCAGAACGGTGAAATCCGTCCCTCTTTCCCGTTTTACTAAATTATGGATGAAGTCTTGAGAGATCGACTCCTTGCTAACACGGATGAAGACGGTGTTGCAGGACGTGACGTCTTCCTCTCGCTCTTCTTTAATAAGTATGTGTAAGAGATGTTTTTCTGAGTCTGCATCATTTTAAAACAATTAAAAACACGAAAACTCAGGTAACATACTTCTACTGGTCGCACTCTGACTGACCTCGCCTGATGCTTGTTGCCATGGTAACGTTTACACCAAGACGTACTCCACGCATGCGTGTAATTTTGGATGTGATTACTTGTAGTGTGCATGTAAACGGAGATTTTCATCAGAGTGTTGCGTAGAGTGAGCATGTAAACACCTCAGTCTTAATCTAGAATCCGAATTAATTCAATCAGATTGGAAAAAATCTCTGCGTGTGAACACAGCCACTGTCCTATATTGTTGCCGTCCAAAGAAAAAACGGTGTCTCCAACATGACAACTTACTTTTAATGTAAGTCAATGGAACCGGAATTCTTTCCAAGCTATTTTGGAGCATTTCTATTGGTCCATTCTTCAAGAAATTGTCACAGGATGTAAAGAGCAACTGTCAAGTGATGTAGAAATATAGAAAAGTGACCAACATCACACTACCACGTCACTGACCATCCTGTGCTGAGAATGCAGCCCCCTCAGATACAGTCTGGACAGCGTTGGTCCTTTGGTGGGCTCTGTCCACTGATGAATTAGGGGCTGATCAATTGTGCAGCAGTTGTGGACCTGTGTGGTGGGTGTTTCTGATAAAGTGATTGGTGAATGTAGGTACACAGAAGGGGTTTCCAATAAACTGGCAACTGGCTAATGGTATATGTTTGTGTGTGTTTTGCCGCTGAGTAGGACAGCAACAACCTTTGTTCTGTAAATTCTAAAATGAAGATGTTTGTAATATGACTGGGACTATATGTTTTTATCAATATGTGCTTCAGCACATCTGTTATCAGTCTAGCAGAACCCAGCAGCGGCGTGTCTGTTAACAGCTTTTATCTTAATCAGTGTAGCAGTCCCTTTCCAGCGTCTGCACTTTCTACGGTGGAATGAAATTCAAGTAAGAAACTGGCCGGCGAGCCGTCAGTCACGGAGCGGAAGCAGACTACTAAAACTGTGTGAAGCGGTTTAGGAACAGTTTATAAACTTGTGTATGTATATTTGTGTAAACTTGTGTATGTATATAGACGTATATACTGGTCAAACGTTTCAGTACTTGTTTTAAAATGCTTCACTGGAAGTGTTCTGAAAGTTTTGGCCGGTAGTGTATATATTCTAAAACATGGCCACACACACACAAGTTGCTTGAGCAGAATACCAAGAAATTGCATTTAAATGTACTTTTTTTAAATGAACAGTTTATTATATATGTTTGTGTGTGCTTGCATTAATAATTAACAATAAGTGAGCAATATTTCATGTCTCAGTTTATAAATAATTATTAATATTAATAAAAATACACTTATGTAGACTAGGAACCATTTTTAGGGTATTTTTGTTCAGAACCCGTTGCATCAAGCAACATTAACATTTCCACACGGCGTCTGCACTGTTCTGAAACCCTTTTAAAATATATAATAATATATTTAAATATATATATTTAAATATATACTATGTATATATATATATATATATATTTAAATATATATATTTAAATATATATATTTAAATATACACACACACACACTATGTGTGTATATAAATGTGTATATATATATATATATATGTGTGTGTATATATATATATATATATATATATATATATATATATATATATATATATATGTGTGTGTGTGTATATATGTTTAATTTTTAAATGCAAGACATAAATACATCATTTTTAAGCTATTATCATTTAATAATAATACTTATAGTTTATTATTATATTACTTCTTAATAATACTTCTTAATAATTCCTCGTGCTCATATCACTATTAGTATATTAATTCTTTTTCTTTAATGCAGATCTGGCGTTTTCTGTACACGCGTGCTTTCGTTTACAAAGCCTTTGCTGTTTGAGTGTCTCTGTATCGAGAGTATTAATCTGCAGTAGTCTGTTTGTGTTGGTGTGTATGTAAACACGTGTGTGTTTCTGAGCCACTGGAGTGATTAAATGTGTGATCTCATCACCTCTGTTCATGCCAAACCTTTGTCCTGGTTTGACCTCTGCCAGCCTGAGACCGTGCCCTGCTGTCTGCTCTCTGTATGGGTGCGTGTGTCCTCTCTGTTGCTGTATTGACGTGTCCCAGTGACCGTGTGCTCAATTTGCTCTTTAAGAAATGTTTCCTTTGCTTTACCAGCAGATAAACTAATAATAACAAATAATGCATTAGGCTATCAGTGAATATCAGTTCTCTTGTCAAGACTGCTGTAGCAGTGAAGTGTCTACGTCTAATGTGATTCAGTAAATAATATTTTTTAACATTGTGGGTATTTTCTGTTGTATTTTAAGGAAGGAGCTGATTAAGAAAGCATTTTTGTTCATAGGTTTTTTTGGTTGGGAATCAGCCCTGGCTCTCAATTTATTTTTTATTTTTTATTTTTTATTCAATATTTTTTTATAATTATTAAGAAGCATCATGTTTAAATCATGTCGCTTACAATTGAAATGCTTCACATGATATATATGCAACTGAATTTTGATAAATACAGTAATAGTTTACTAAAACAGACCCAAAAAAAAACCAAAAAACAAAAAAACACACCCACCCACACCCTAAAATGCTACTCAAAGCTTAATGAAGTGTAATTGCATGGGATATCTTGCCATTCTTCCAAACTACAGCTCTGTTTTTTGATTGTGGGAACATCAGCCAAAGTGATGATTTGCAGAAAAATATTCTTCGTAAAATCCTCCCCTTCACTCCAAACGAAGTCGATGAGCCAAGATGGCTTCTACTAACGTTCTACTTGAGGTCTTCATATATATATATTAGAACAATAGGATGTCTGGATATGTGGACATTCATAGATAGCTACAATCCATAACAATAAATTGAGCCCCATACAATGAGAAAGAAAACACAGCCTGTCCAGCACTCACAGTAAAAAGTGTAGCCCTCTACTCTGTTCTGGAGAACCCACCACTCCACCCGTATTTAAGCTCTTCAATATAAATGTCCTTGTGCGAATGACCCTATCAAACAGCCAAACATGAACACTGCTTCTCTTTAAAGTGACTAAACTACTGACAGTATGTTGTTGTTGCCCCATTGTCAGCACATTCTTGTACTGGTGTAGCCTCTGCATCATTACCCACCTAGCCTGCCACTAAGAATGACTGGCGGATGTGGTGGAAGAAGAGTGCGTGGGTCCAGAGAATACCACAAAACATTCCCCATAACGCCATGACGTGATATAAATACAAGATCAGATTTTTGACAGTTATTTGACAGCTACACATCCTTTCAGACCCATAGTCTTGAGGTGTCTGCTCACAGTGAAAGGATGGAAGGATGGAATTGTTTTCAGACCTGAAGCAAAAGTGAAGCTTTTCAGTTCAGATTTGCAACGTTTCATATATGCTACTGAAACCCTGTATCCGATATGTGGCAGTATGACTCAGACTGAGAAGCCACATCGGAATTAATCAACATTTACGTCAGTCTAACTTGGCATTGGTCATAGTTTTATGCTACCAGAACCTCAAAAGTTGTAGATGTTGCAGTAAAAGAAATGTACATTAGAAATACATTAGAAGGCTGATCTTGAAGGGGGATGCCTGGATGCGGTCATTAACTACAATGCAGTGTTAAAGAAAATAAATAATAATAATAATAATAATAATAATATAAATATAATAATAATAATAAGTGGACGCATTCCCTGTGATGCGCCCAACTTTAAGCCATTGGAACTTGATCATGACCAGCTCCTGCTTTGCTGGTGAAGATGCAGCTGAACCCTCTCAAAGTGAAACCCCATCCATATAAGAGCACAGTCGTTTATCTCTGGATGAGAAAACCATGCAATATGATGTCAGACTGGGGCTGTCTATATGATGGGGACTGTTTTTTTTTTTTTTTTTTTTTTTTTTTTTTTTTCTTCTTTCACCAGCACAATCCAGTAGTCATTAGGAGCCTTGTTTTCTCTGTGGCTTTTAATCTTTTTCCAACAAGTTTAGGATTTTTCAAGTTTAGGATGATCTAATATGTAGTTATTTGATTTAATTAGTTCTGTATTATTATTTGATATTATTTTATTTTATTTTATTTTAATGTTATCTAATTTTTTTATTTTTTTTATTTTATTATTATTATATCTTGTTTTTTCCTCTAAAATTTCTTTTGAACTTTTTACCTTTTTAATTATTATTTGTAATCTCTTACCCTCATTTTATCTTAATTTCTTACTAATTAAATCTTAGCTTTCATCTATTTTTTAGTATTATTATTATTTCTACTGTTATGTTCACTGTTATTTTAGATTGTTCTTTTAATGTATATTAGTTACTTTCTTCTCAGTTGTATGAATTAATAATGATTTAATTTTGTTTTTATTTACTTTGTCAATCCCTGTCCATGTAAATGCTCGGCTGCATTGAAAATGAGGGTTCCCGTTAATGTACATCCGAGCTTAAGTAAAGATTGATTGATAGATAATCTCAGAAGTATCTCATGATAAAAACAGAGCTCATTGTTAACAGTTGTAAATGAAAGGTAGTCTCTAACCACAGGAAATTAAAATCATGATGTTTCCAAACACGCCTCCTAATTCAGCTACTTTATGATGCATGCATTGCGAGCCAGTGGTCCAGAAAGCTTGTGTGATCTCCATTCAAAAAGAAAAAAAAGCTTTGACCAATAGAATGGGGGGGGCTCTGGAGAAGCGCTGCTTGTTTGTGTCTGTGTTGGTGTCTGTGTAGAATGCATTATCAGTTTGCTCTGAGTAATGTATTCCGTTACGGCCCTGTTGGACACTAGATGGCGCTCTGTGTAAGGTCAGCTGCAGTGCAGTAGACTCACTCCTCGTTTGACCCGAGATGAGCTGCGTGCTTTCTTTGTTTCCTCCAGGCGGAGGGGTCGGCGCGTTCACTCACACAAACACAGACGACTGCAGACGCTGCTGTCTTTCTCCCGCCGCGCTGATCTAACCAGAGAATTTCCTCTCGCTGTTCCTGTGTGCAGATATTGATGTGTATACACAGGCTCACATACACTGTCTGGCCAAAAGTATGTGGACACGTCTACTTGGGCATTATTATGGACAGCTAGGCCCTGCTGTCATGCAGATGCCTGGCT
The DNA here is from genome assembly GCA_021613375.1 of Megaleporinus macrocephalus. Lineage (NCBI taxonomy): Eukaryota > Metazoa > Chordata > Actinopteri > Characiformes > Anostomidae > Megaleporinus > Megaleporinus macrocephalus. Next base: position 6,478,200 of record CM038721.1, on the reverse strand, counting down.
CGCATACATCATTATGATACCCCGTAGAGGTGTTCGGTGGGTTTGAGGTCAGGGCTCTGTGCAGGCCGCTGCACCAAAGCTCATCAAATCATGGAGCTGCTGGGACAGAAAAGAGTTCTTAACGTCACTCTTCACTGAACCTAAGGAGCCTAAACCATGAAAAACAGCCCCAGACCCCATTATGCCCCCTGGACCAAACTTTACTATTGCCTCTATGCATTCTAATAAGTAGCATTGTCCTGGTATCCACTACACCAAAATTTTTCCACCAGGCTTCCAAATAGCAAAGCATGATCTGTCACTCCAGAGCACTGCTCCAGAATCCATCTGTGTTTTTTACACCTGTCCAGCCAACGCTTGGCATTGCGCATAGCGGTCTAATGCTTTTGTGCAGCTGCTCTGTGGAGGACAAAAATTACATAAGTATAAATAAATAAATAAATGTACAAGTAAATCATTTGATATATATATATATATATATATATATATATATATATATATATAAAAATTAACTAAACTGTCCATATCGTCACTGAACTAAACCTTCTATTACCATTTCCTGAAGGCAGACGTTTGGCGCATGGCTCTTCAGTCATATGCAATGGTTCGTAATTTGGAGTCATTACATCTTATTAAGGCTTACAAGTGTTAGCAACCGGGGTTCCCTTTAAAACTCTGCTATAAGCAACACAGCGCTGATCTTAATGAAGGCGCATCAACAACTTATAGCTTTTCGCTAGCATCGGTGCTGTACAGTGCAGTAGTAGCAGAGCGGGAACGACCGGAGTTCGTTAACCAGTCCTGCTTTAGATTCAGGATAGGACCGCCCCCCTCATTAACATACAGATGCAGAAATACAGAAATAAATAAAGAAATATATAAATAAATAAATGTAGAAATACAGGAATAAATGAAGAAATATATAAATAAATAAATGTTGAAATACAGGAATAAATGAAGAAATATATAAATAAATAAATGTAGAAATACAGGAATAAATGTACAAAAATTAAATAAATGAACTAATGAGTAAATGTAGAAATTTAGAAATGAACAGTAAATAAATAAATAAATGTATGTATTTAATTACTTAATTACTGGGCATTTTTTTATTTATACTTATTTCATTTTTTTGTCCTCTATACTGCTCGGCCACGGACGCCGAACCCTGTAAAACCCTGTAATGAGTGATACAACAGAGAAGACAAGTATTTATTTATTTATTTATTTAGTTGGTTAGTTAGTTATTTATTTGTACAGCTATTTTATTTGTACAGCTCTGTACAGTCCTGCTCTGAGAGTATGCTTGGTCTGCCTCTTCTAGATGCTTCCATTCCACAGTAGTAGCACTTACGTTGGTGGCAGCCTGTGACAGCACTGCGTTGAGATTGTACACATCAGTGTACACCTGGCAGGAGATAATGGCTGGGGGAAAAAAGAAATGTTACAGGATGTTATAATCAATCAATCAATCAATCAATCAATCAACCAACATTTATTTATATTGTGCTTTTTACAACCAGTGTTGTCTCAAAGCAGCTTCACAGAAAAGCAGTTTATAAAAAAAGAGGAAACAAAGAGAAGGATGGTGAGAAGAGTCCCTGCATAGCAAAATGTGAGAAACGGTGTCAAGGTCCAAGCCCCCCTAGAGCAAGCCAGAGGTGACAGTAGGAACAAACGCCCTATATAAAAGAAAGAAAACCTTGAGAGGAACCCATCCTCCTCTGGTCGACCTCGGATGTTTCTTGATGTGTTTAAAAAAAAGAATATTAGAAAAATATTGAACAGTGTCAGCTGGAGTCTCTCCAGCATCACAGTCATTTCATTCGAAATCTCTTTGAACATGGAGAGAAGTGATTGACTGATGGATTTATTTATTTATTTATTTTACTGAAACATCAGCATAAATCTTTCTGAGGTCTATGCAGCATGAAATTATGATGAACGTCAAGCTGGTTTAACGTAGCAAATTCCAATCAGACTGTTCAGACTCGTATATCACTGTATATCAGATATGTATCAGAATACAATACCATAGGGCTGGGGCAACGTGCTGACATAGTCGATGTCTCATTGCTAAGCATTTGTTAAGAGTCCAGTGTAGAACCTAAGACTGTTCTCGATACAGCGGGAGCTTTAAAACACACATAGCTGCTTCTCAAACCACTCTCTGCCAAAATATTGTGTGTGAGGCGTGTAGGCTATGTGTCATTTATATATATATATATATACAGTCATGGCCAAAAGTTTTGAGAATGACACAAATATTATATTTTCACATGATCTGCTGCCCTCTGGTTTTTATGTGTGTTTGTCAGATGTTTATATCACATACAGAAATATAATTGCAATCATATTATAACAAAAGTAACAAAAGCTTTTATTGACAGTGTTAGAATGAGTTAAGGCAGCAAGTCAATATTTGCAGTGTTGACCCTTCTTCTTCAGGACCTCTGCAATTCTCCCTGGCATGCTCTCAATTAACTTCTGGACCAAATACTGACTGATAGCAGTCCATTCTTGCACAATCAATGCTTGCATTTTGTCAGAATTTGTAGGTTTTTGTTTGTCCACCCGTCTCTTGATGATTGACCACAAGTTCTCAATGGGATTAAGATCTGGGGAGTTTCCAGGCCATGGACCCAAAATCTCTATGTTTTGTTCCCTGAGCCATTTAGTTATCACCTTTGCTTTATGGCAAGGTGCTCCATCATGCTGGAAAAGGCATTGTTGATCACCAAACTGCTCTTGGACGGTTGGGAGAAGTTGCTCTCGGAGGACATTCTGATACCATTCTTTATTCATGGCTGTGTTTTTAGGGAAGACTGTGAGAGAGCCGATTCCCTTGGCTGAGAAGCAACCCCACACATGAATGGTTTCAGGATGCTTTACAGTTGGCATGAGACAAGACTGGTGGTAGCGCTCACCTCGTCTTCTCCGAACAAGCTGTTTTCCAGATGTCCCAAACAATCGGAAAGGGGATTCATCAGAGAAAATGACTTTACCCCAGTCCTCAGCAGTCCACTCCCTGTACCTTTTGCAGAATATCAGTCTGTCCCTGATGTTTTTTCTGGAGAGAAGTGGCTTCTTTGCTGCCCTCCTTGAGACCAGGCCTTGCTCCAAGAGTCTCCGCCTCACAGTGCGTGCAGATGCACTCACACCTGCCTGCTGCCATTCCTGAGCAAGCTCTGCACTGCTGGTAGCCCGATCCCGTAGCTGAAACACTTTTAAGAGACGGTCCTGGCGCTTGCTGGTCTTTCTTGGGCGCCCTGGAGCCTTTTTGGCAACAATGGAACCTCTCTCCTTGAAGTTCTTGATGATGCGATTGTTGACTGAGGTGCAATCTTTCTAGCTGCGATACTCTTCCCTGTTAGGCCATTTTTGTGCAGTGCAATGATGACTGCACGTGTTTCTTTCGAGATAACCATGGTTAACAGAAGAGAAACAATGATGCCAAGCACCAGCCTCCTTTTAAAGTGTCCAGTGGTGTCATTCTTACTTAATCATTACAGATTGATCTCCAGCCCTGTCCTCATCAACACCCACACCTGTGTTAATGGAGCAATCACTGAAACGATGTTAGCTGGTCCTTTTAAGGCAGGGCTGCAATGAAGTTGAAATGTGTTTTGGGGGATAAAGTTCATTTTCTAGGCAAATATTGACTTTGCAATTAATTGCTGTTAAGCTGATCACTCTTTATAACATTCTGGAGTATATGCAAATTGCCATTATAAAAACTGAAGCAGTAGACTTTGTAAAAATTAATATTTGTATCATTCTCAAAACTTTTGGCCATGACTGTACATATATATATATATATATATATATATACATATATATATATATATATATATATATATATATATATATATATATATATATATATATATATATATATATATATATATATATATATGTTAGAGATGGAAGGATCAATCAGCCATGTATCGCTATAGGCCGATAGTTCATCAAAATATGTGATCGGCTGATACTTCTCCAATTTAGCTGATCGATGACGTTAAACAAATGAGACTAATTTCTGTTTTTCTAGCTAGCGTTTCATCCAAAAAGAGGAGCCCTCCGTGAAACTTCCTCCGGCCAGGTCCCTGCAGTTCCTATCTGAACCACTAGGTGGAAAACACACCCTTTCATTTTCCACAGACTGACTAAAGCAGCGGCCTCACGAGAACAGTTTACGACTCTCATCCAGGGCAGTTTATAACATCTGTAAAATTTGTAAAATCAATGTGTCTCGTTGGGAAACACAAAGACAAAGACATTTAACTCTACTAATCTGATACAGCACTTCAGAGACACCACACAGCTGAATACAGTGAGTATCAGTAAACAGCAGAGCTAGAACACACAGCTAGCACAAAACAAACAACCCAGAACACCATACAGACCAGATCTGACCGGTACGAACAGAACAGCAGCAGAAACAGCCAGAGAGCTAAAGAACCACAGCCAGAGTGATTGAGTTTATAGTTCTAGATAAGCAGCTCTTCTCGGCTGTAGAAGACATTCATTCTGCTGCTTAATATTCCACCTGGATCCACGCTCTGCTGTTCCTAGTAGAGATACTTTTCAGATGTGGCTCTTTTTCCAAAATGGCAACATTACAGAAGAGAACAAAAACATGCTTTACTTTCAATGTAAGTCAATGGGACCAGTTTTGGAGCACTTCTATTGGTCCATTCATCACAAAATTTTCACTCAATGTAAACGACCATTGGACCATTTACTATGGATGCACTGATACATGTTTTTCATTGGACAGTGATGAGATATATATATATATATATATATATATATATATATATATATATATATGTATGTGTATATATATATATATATGTATATATATATATATATATATATATATATATATATATATATATATATATATATATATATATATATATATATTTGTATATATGCACAAAATCATCCATTGGTTACAAATCCATAACAAAATAATACAAATTTTAATTCCTAACACACATTAGAGTAATCTAAAATCAACTAGTCCAAAAAAAATATCATTAGATTAATCGATTAAGAAACAAATCGTTGGGTGCAGCCCTACAATAACAGACCCAAAAAGTCTGATTCAGTGTGTTTAGCTGTTCACACTGTCTCACAACGTGTCAGGTAGGATGAAAGAGATCAGATTTGAGCCACTTTTACCTGCTGTGTGAACGTAGCCGTGCACACTTATCCGTCTGACATCCCGCTGCCTGTTATCAGTCCTCTCATCCTCATGTTTTCCCTTCTTTTTCCCTCCTTCTCACCATCAAAGAAAACATCAGCTACGCTGAGCAGTTATCGCACAGACACATCCTGCATGATGTACGTACACAGCCGAGTAACCCCCCTTTTGAAGACACACATGCACACGTACACACCCCTCCAGCTTCAGCAGTCAGCCTTTGAATAAATTGGCTAACACTTTACTGTACTGTGTTCACGACCCCTACATGAACTTGTCCTGACCGCGGACTTAAACCTGCGTAAACTTTAAGAAAGGCTTATTCCAGCCGTCTGGCATTTAGCATGCAAACAGCGTACCTGTTAACGAGATAAATGACTTTAAATAACCAAACACTTCATGTTAATTGGTCTTAAACTTTTACACAGTACTGTAAAAGCTAGTGTTACACTAATAGCAATACCGCATCCGGGTCGTTGCCCATACTGGGACTTAAACAGTGGACAGCAAGACGTCAGCACTGAGGGATAACAGGCAGCAGTAAAGATGATCATTGCTAGTTTTGTAATGATAGTATTTTGGGGGGAAAGCACACTAACAGTAGAGGCGGAGCTCAATATCTGAGCTGTTTCAGTTCATGTTAGTCCAGATTGTCTGGCCTCTAGGCTTATTTTTGCGATTAGCTAACGTAGAAGCCTGCTAGCTGGCCTAGTGTGTCCACTGTAGTACTCAGAAGTCAGTCTTGCTTCAACCAAGCTGGAATACAAAAAACAACAACAGTGAACAGCGGTGAGTCATAAGAGTGATGAAATGAGACGCGCATGCGTGACATATGACTTGAGAAGGTTGGATTTAAAACAATTAAAAATGTGTAGTAAATAGAGAAAAAATTATATTTTAGCTTCTAATTTATGTAATCCAACAAGTGTGTGTGTGTGTGTGTGTGTGTATATATATATATATATATATATATATATATATATATATATATATATATATATATATATATATATATATATATATATATATTAGTGATGGGACTTGATTAATCAAGTTAATTACAGGGTCTGTAATTAATTAATCGCAATTAATTACAAAAATTATTTTGCTACTAAAATTTAGAACGAATACATGTATATTCTTAACAACAAACATATTTATTGCTTTTTTAAAATGTTTTTTTTAATTATTGTTATTAAACCAACAGATGTGTTGGTGCTATTATAGTTATTCAGATTTCAAGTATTTCAGGAACCCCTGATTGTTTAACGTATTTGAAAAATAAATAAATAAATGTAAACAGCATATTAGACATAATCATAATCACTGCATAATGTCTGTTGTTGACTTTTTCTACAGCGAGGACGAAAGATGCTAATTGCCATACTTTGTTAAAATGGCATACTGTGTGCGCGCTCACGCCAAGGTAGTTAGAATTGCCGACGGAAGTCCAGTGGTCCCCTGTGCATTCAGTATGTCTTGTTTTGATTCCTTTCGTCATCATAGAGCTGTCTAAGCTTACTCGCCATGGTTTTCCTACACGGGAAAAGTTCGTAAGCAGGGTCCGATGTCGCTATCTGTAACACAGACTGTAGCCCCCTATCCTCTACCACCGAAAGCGGTCTACAGTCTGTAGTGATCCTTTTAGCCAGGGAGTTGATGAATTTTTCAGACGTAGACTTATTTTGGCCCTGAAACCTGTCATCTGGTCCAGTGTGATCTGGCTGGAGCGTTTATTTGGACCGCTGCTGGGGACGCTGAAATTAGCTGTGGGGACGGCTGTGCTTGCCGCAACATGGTTTGCATTGAGATGGTATTTTAAGCTTGAGTAGCTTCGGAGATAAGCAAACTCCTTTTTGCACAACTTGCATACAACAGTTATCTTTTCGAAAGTCCCATCAGGACGTTTTTAAAGCTGAAGTTGTCCCTCAGTGGACCAAGAGAAGCAGCTTCGTCGCCCATCGTTGTTGTTTGCGGATGCCGCTTATGCATCGGATTTACAGGCGTGCTAGAACACGCGAATACAAAGGTTCCGACTCCAAACTTAAAAAAAAAAATTGATTCATTCCGATAAAAGTTTTAACGTGTTAAAATCTTTGTAATTAATTAATCTAAATTAACGCGTTGAAGTCCCGGCCCTAATATATATATGTGTGTGTGTGTGTGTGTGTGTGTGTGTGTGTGTGTGTGTGTGTGTGTGTGTGTATGATCTGAAACAGGTAAGCCTAGGTTGGGTAGATAGATTAGTTAGGTTAGTAAAGTTATTGGTACTCTGGATTTAGTCTGTATTACTATAGTGAATGTAAATAGTGTGTGTATATATATATATATATATATATATATATATATATATATATATATATATATATATATATACTATTTATATTCACTATTAGTCCCCCCCTCATCGGAGGACTAATAGAACTTTATTATTTATTTACTTATTTACTAGGGTTGTGTTTAAAAATCGATTTTCAGATTCAAATTGATCTTCATTGAAAAATCCTGAATCGATTAGTATAAACCCAAGTTCGATCTTTAAAATTAGCATTCCAGCCCCCCCCCCCCCCCCCCCCATTAACCTTGGATGAGACAGTGTTGTCCCAATCTTATTGTTATCTCTCTGGTCTCCTCCCATGTAACTGTACTCATTCTGGTTAGCTGAGCGGAAGTTCTAACACAAAGGCGGAAGAAACACACACTTTCAAGTGGGTGTGGCCAAATACGGTTAATATAAACATATAAACACTAATATTTTAGTGATGGTAGTTTGAGTGTTCCTTGTACATTTACCACATTAGTTCTCTGAAAATCTCTTTTCATATTTAAACAAAACATATTATTGTAACTGAAATATCCCTAAATGAATTGATATTGAATTGAATTGAATCGAATCGGAAATCAGATTGAATTGGGACCTTGTGAATCGGGATTGAATCGATCTGGGAAATCAGTGGCCATACCCAGCCCTATTATTTATAGCATGTAACATTCTCATTCTTAAGCTATGTAACATTTTGGGAAGGGCTGAGGGGGAGAGGAATAGATGATGGACACATACAAAATGCAAAAGAAGAGAATATAATAATAATAATAATAATAATAATAATAATAATAATAATAATAATAATAATAAAACAACAGAACAAACAGACAAAACTAAAACTAAATAAATAAATTAATAAGTAAATAGAAATGTATTTGAAGATGTAAATTGAAAGTGCGAATTGATGTGAAATGCAGGAAACCAAAACCAAAAAAAAAAAAAAAAAAAAAAAAATATATATATATATATATATATATATATATATATATATATATATATATATATATATATATATATATATATATATATATACAGTGCCCTCCATAATTATTGGCACCCCTGGTTAAGATGTGTCAAAAGCCTTAAAATAAATTCAGTTTTTATTGTGGAAACATACTGTCACACTGAAAAGTGTAGAAAAATGTAACCTTTAACTCAAGTAGAGTTTTAGGGGGAAAATAAAATCCCTGACTAAGAAATAATATTTCTTCATAAAATCACCTGTTCCACAATTATTGGCACCCCTAACAATTCTTAGGAAATAAATGTAATTAAAGAATTTCTGTCACTTCTACAGTAGTTTACGAAGTTAATCAAAGTATGTAGGAACATTTAATTAGCAATTCACAACTTCCTGTTTCCCTGGGGTATAATTATGACGTGACACAGAGGCCATTTCTCTTCAACATGGGAAAGACAAAGGAACATAGCATTCAAGTAAGGCAGATGTGTGTTGACCTTCACAGGTCAGGCAATGGCTACAAGAAAATAGCCACTCGCCTACACCTGTCCGTATCTACTGTCAGAGGAATTATTAAGAAGTTTAAAACAACTGGAACAGTGGTAAACAAGTCTGGACGAGGACGCAAGTTTATTTTGCCACCACGCACAGTGAGGAGGATGATAAGAGAAATAAAAAGTTCTCCAAAGCTCACTGTTACGGAACTGCAACAAATGGTAGCATCTTGGGGTCACGAAGTCTCCAAAACAACCATCAGACGCTATCTACACGCCAACAAGCTGTTTGGGAGGCATGCACGGAAAAAAACCTTTTCTCACTCACAATCATAGACGTAAACGTTTGGAGTTTGCTAAGCAGTACTGGAACTTCAACTGGGACCGTGTGCTTTGGTCAGATGAAACAAAGATAGAGCTTTTTGGCAACAAATGCTGTAAGTGGGTCTGGCGTAACACAAGAGCTGAGTATGCAGAAAAGCACCTCATGCCCACTGTGAAATACGGGGGAGGATCAGTGATGCTGTGGGCCTGCTTTTCTTCCAAAGGCCCAGGGAACCTTGTTAGGGTGCATGGCATCATGAATGCTTTGAAATACCAGGACATTTTAAAACAAAATCTGGTGGCTTCTGCCCGAAAGCTGAAGAGGGGTCGTCACTGGGTCTTTCAGCAAGATAATGACCCTAAACATATGGCAAGATCTACACAGAAATGGTTGACCACACACAGAATCAAGCTCCTCCCATGGCAATCTCAGTCCCCAGACCTTAACCCCATTGAAAACCTGTGGGGTGAGCTGAAGAGGAGAGTGCAGAGGAGAGGGCCCAGGTCGCTGGATGGTTTAGAGAGATTGTGCAAAGAGGAATGGTCGAAGATACCTCTTTCTGTGTTCTCCCATCTTGTGAAACATTATAGGAGAAGATTAGGTGCTGTTTTGTTGGCAAAGGGGGGTTGTACAAAGTATTAACATCAGGGGTGCTAATAATTGTGGCACACATTATTTGATGTTAAACAATTATTTCTTAATGTGGGATTTTTTTCCTACTGAATAAATGCACTTGAGATAAAGGTTGGATTTTGCTCTTTTTTCCATCGTGGTCCTATATTATTTAAAAAAACCCTCAATTTATTAGAAGCTAAAGAACACATCTTAACCAGGGGTGCCAATAATTATGGAGGGCACTGTATATATATATATATATATATATATATATATATATATATATATATATATATATATATATATATATATATATATATATATATACATTATATAAAAAATATAAGTCAGAAGAATGGACCTCAGCACATATTCCAATGGCACTTTTAAACCTCCTTCTTTATTTTTATGTTTAATTTTCTTTCTTTTACATATGTTTCTTTTTAACTGAGACACAGGCTTACCCTGGGGGGAGTTAATACCGTGGGCTGGACCCTGGCAACCCCATTTTGATAGAACGGTGATGATATGGCTTATATGACGATATATAAGAAGTCTGTAGTGCAGTTTCTGGAATAAAACTGAGACTCAAGGGCCGATAGGCCTAGCAGTGTATACGATATATATATATATATATATATATATATATATATATATATATATATATATATATATATATATATATATATATATATATATATATATATATATAATGATCTAAAAGGAAACCAGTGTATGTATGTGGAGATGAAAGGGTGAGCAGACCCACACAGTGAATCATTAGAAGCAGATGGCCACAGGAAACTGGGAGGAGGCTTGGCGACCATTATGGATTTGGGTATTGTTTTAATAGTGGAGTCTGTGGAACACGTGCTGGACTGAGCTGTGTGTGTGTGTGTGTTTAAGCAGCTCCTGTGTATATTTCTGAGTGGATGCAGGGAACAGCTAATGAAAGCCATCCACAGTTTGCCTAACAAGAGAAGAGTGATTAGCCACACACACACATACACAGAGTAATGAAGGCGTGTGAATGTTAGCCAGCTGTTCTCCTGTAAAAGTAGCCCTGACCCTCTCATTTACATTTAGGAAGCCATTAGACCTCTTCTGCTTTCTCAGCTTGCAGTCAAAGTGGACGTTTTGCTTTACTAGTGCATCTATAGCTTTGTTGTTCACACTTGTACGCCACAAACAAGCTCAGATAGGAATATTAGCAACATACATAAAACACAAATCATGTTAAGGTGAATGGAATGTTAATGTTAGGTAAATGGAATTAGTCATGTTTTAATTAAAGGATGGAGAATGTCCACCCGGCTCACACCTGTATTTAGATAGATAGATAGATAGATAGATAGATAGATAGATATTTTGTATTTTTTTTTTTTTTTTATTAGGTAATGTGCAAGAGAAAACTGGGTATCAGCAGATACATGACAGTACTGGGATATTTATTAAAAAATAAAAAAATAAATGTGCAAAGATTGTATTTAAGTAAAAGTTAAATAGTGTTAAATACTGTCTATGAGTGCAGATGTACAGTATGTACAGCAAATAGTGTCTATGAGTGCTGACATAAGATGTTAAGTAAAGTGTCAAATAGTGTCTATGAGTGCTGACATAAGATGTTAAGTAAAGTGTCGATAGCATCTATGAGTGCTGACATAAGATGTCCAGTAAAGTGTCGATAGTGTCTATGAGTGCTGACGTAAGATGTCCAGTAAAGTGTCGATAGTGTCTGAGTGCTGACATAAGATGTCCAGTAAAGTGTCGATAGCATCTATGAGTGCTGACGTAAGATGTCCAGTAAAGTGTCGATAGTGTCTATGAGTGCTGACATAAGATGTTCTGTAAAGTGTCGATAGTGTCTATGAGTGCTGACGTAAGATGTCCAGTAAAGTGTCGATAGTGTCTATGAGTGCTGACATAAGATGTTCTGTAAAGTGTCAATAGTGTCTATGAGTGCTGACGTAAGATGTCCAGTAAAGTGTCGATAGTGTCTATGAGTGCTGACATAAGATGTTCTGTAAAGTGTCAATAGTGTCTATGAGTGCTGACGTAAGATGTCCAGTAAAGTGTCGATAGTGTCTATGAGTGCTGACGGAAGATGTTAAGTAAAGTGTCAAATAGTGTCTATGAGTGCTGACATAAGATGTTAAGTAAAGTGTCAAATAGTGTCTATGAGTGCTGACATAAGATGTCCAGCAAAGTGTCAAATAGTGTCTATGAGTTCTGACATAAGATGTCCAGTAAAGTGTCAATAGTGTCTATGAGTGCTGACATAAGATGTTAAGTAAAGTGTCAAATAGTGTCTATGAGTGCTGACATAAGATGTCCAGCAGTGTCAAATAGTGTCTATGAGTGCTGACATAAGATGTCCAGTAAAGTGTCAATAGTGTCTATGAGTGCTGACATAAGATGTCCAGTAACGTGTCAAATAGTGTCTATGAGTGCTGACATAAGATGTTAAGTAGTGTCAAATAGTGTCTATGAGTGCTGACATAAGATGTTAAGTAAAGTGTCAAATAGTGTCTATGAGTGCTGACATAAGATGTCCAGTAACGTGTCAAATAGTGTCTATGAGTGCTGACATAAGATGTTAAGTAGTGTCAAATAGTGTCTTTGAGTGCTGACACAAGATGTCCAGTAAAGTGTCGATAGTGTCTATGAGTGCTGACATAAGATGTTAAGTAGTGTCAAATAGTGTCTATGAGTGCTGACACAAGATGTCCAGTAAAGTGTCAATAGTGTCTATGAGTGCTGACATAAGATGTCCAGTAAAGTGTCAATAGTGTCTATGAGTGCTGACACAAGATGTCCAGTAAAGTGTCGATAGTGTCTATGAGTGCTGACATAAGATGTTAAGTAGTGTCAAATAGTGTCTGAGTGCTGACATAAGATGTCCAGTAAAGTGTCAAATAGTGTCTATGAGTGCTGACATAAAATATCCAGTAAAGTGTCAATAGTGTCTATGAGTGCTGACATAAGATGTTCTGTAAAGTGTCAATAGTGTCTGAGTGCTGACATAAGATGTTCTGTAAAGTGTCAATAGTGTCTATGAGTGCTGACGTAAGATGTCCTGTAAAGTGTCAATAGTGTCTATGGGTGCTGACATAAGATGTTAAGTAAAGTGTCAATAGTGTCTATGAGTGCTGACGTAAGATGTCCAGTAAAGTGTCGATAGTGTCTATGAGTGCTGACGGAAGATGTTAAGTAAAGTGTCAAATAGTGTCTATGAGTGCTGACATAAGATGTTAAGTAAAGTGTCAAATAGTGTCTATGAGTGCTGACATAAGATGTCCAGCAAAGTGTCAAATAGTGTCTATGAGTGCTGACATAAGATGTTAAGTAAAGTGTCAAATAGTGTCTATGAGTGCTGACATAAGATGTCCAGCAGTGTCAAATAGTGTCTATGAGTGCTGACATAAGATGTCCAGTAAAGTGTCAATAGTGTCTATGAGTGCTGACATAAGATGTCCAGTAACGTGTCAAATAGTGTCTATGAGTGCTGACATAAGATGTTAAGTAAAGTGTCAAATAGTGTCTATGAGTGCTGACATAAGATGTTAAGTAGTGTCAAATAGTGTCTATGAGTGCTGACATAAGATGTCCAGTAAAGTGTCAATAGTGTCTATGAGTGCTGACATAAGATGTCCAGTAAAGTGTCAATAGTGTCTATGAGTGCTGACACAAGATGTCCAGTAAAGTGTCGATAGTGTCTATGAGTGCTGACATAAGATGTTAAGTAGTGTCAAATAGTGTCTGAGTGCTGACATAAGATGTCCAGTAAAGTGTCAATAGTGTCTATGAGTGCTGACATAAGATGTCCAGTAAAGTGTCAATAGTGTCTATGAGTGCTGACATAAGATGTCCAGTAAAGTGTCGATAGTGTCTATGAGTGCTGACATAAGATATCCAGTAAAGTGTCAATAGTGTCTATGAGTGCTGACATAAGATGTCCAGTAAAGTGTCAATAGTGTCTATGAGTGCTGACATAAGATGTCCAGTAAAGTGTCAATAGTGTCTATGAGTGCTGACATAAGATGTCCAGTAAAGTGTCAATAGTGTCTATGAGTGCTGACATAAGATGTTAAGTAGTGTCAAATAGTGTCTATGAGTGCTGACATAAGATATCCAGTAAAGTGTCAATAGTGTCTATGAGTGCTGACATAAAATGTTAAGTAAAGTGTCAAATAGTGTCTATGAGTGCTGACATAAGATGCTAAGTAAAGTGTCAATAGTGTCTATGAGTTCTGACATAAGATGTCCAGTAAAGTGTCAATAGTGTCTATGAGTGCTGACATAAGATGTCCAGTAAAGTGTCAATAGTGTCTATGAGTGCTGACATAAGATGTCCAGTAAAGTGTTAATGGTGTCTATGAGTGCAGACATAAGATGTCCAGTAAAGTGTCAATAGTGTCTATGAGTGCTGACATAAGATGTCCAGTAAAGTGTCAATAGTGTCTATGAGTGCTGACATAAGATGTCCAGTAAAGTGTCAATAGTGTCTATGAGTGCTGACATAAGATGTCCAGCAAAGTGTCAATAGTGTCTGAGTGCTGACATAAGATGTTAAGTAGTGTCAAATAGTGTCTATGAGTGCTGACATAAGATGTCCAGTAAAGTGTCAATGGTGTCTATGAGTGCTGACATAAGATGTCCAGTAAAGTGTCGATAGTGTCTATGAGTGCTGACACAAGATGTTAAGTATTGTCAAATAGTGTCTATGAGTGCTGACATAAGATGTCCAGTAAAGTGTCAATAGTGTCTATGAGTGCTGACATAAGATGTCCAGCAAAGTGTCAATAGTGTCTATGAGTGCTGACATAAGATGTTAAGTAGTGTCAAATAGTGTCTATGAGTGCTGACATAAGATGTTAAGTAGTGTCAAATAGTGTCTATGAGTGCTGACATAAGATGTTAAGTAGTGTCAAATAGTGTCTATGAGTGCTGACATAAGATGTTAAGTAGTGTCAAATAGTGTCTATGAGTGCTGACATAAGATGTCCAGTAAATTGTCGATAGTGTCTTTGAGTGCTGACATAAGATGTTAAGTAGTGTCAAATAGTGTCTATGAGTGCTGACATAAGATGTTAAGTATTGTCAAACAGTGTCTATGAGTGCTGACATAAGATGTCCAGTAAAGTGTCAATAGTGTTTATGAGTGCTGACATAAGATGTCCAGTAAAGTGTCAATAGTGTTTATGAGTGCTGACATAAGATGTCCTGTATCCATTTCTTTGCCCATTGGAGATGAAACAATATGAAAAATGAACATCACGATTATAGTAATCGGTGAGGGTCATACGAGCAATTATAAGATTTGAAGTGTTGCCCCGCCCCCTTTAGAACGATCTTGGTTTTGCATTCTCTGCAAACAGGGTGACCATCTTCAATCAGCTTTCCCTCTGCTGCACACCAGCAAACCACCATCCTTCACACTTCCATCTCCAGAGTGCCGTCACTGCCTCCCACCTTGTTTCCCCCGAGACAGAACAAACCCACAGTGCGTGCCGCACCTGCGCTCCTGCATCTGGGCGACTGTCGCTAACTAACTTTGAATGATGCTTGAACAGCAGTTAAATTTTCCACAGCACAGTAATCAGTCAGCATTTCTGAGGTAGCCATGTTCACTCCACTGCGTCACTCCAGCTCATCCCAAAGGAATGTCTATGCCAGCAGTGGAGGCAGCTGAACTCAGACTTTAGAAGAGATGTCTGGATACTTCTGGATATATATGTTCTGCACATATATGACCTCAGTGAGAGGGTCATGAGGGGGCCCCAGTGTGTTGAGGCCTGTATTTCTCACTATGTTTCTACAAGCGCCCAGTCCTGTGGCTGAGGACGAATCGAGGCAGGTTCAAACCACAGCTGTCGTCTCTCTCAGCTCTGAATCTTTCCACAAAACCAATTCCATCAGTCAACTCTCAAATGACGTGGGTCTTTAGAGCCGAGGGGCATTTCCCTCAGGTCTGCTCAGTCCATTTATGGAGCTGGAAGGGTGATAATGGATGGAAAAAAAGAAAAAAAAAAACAAAAACGAGGCAATACGCTTCTGTTTGTTCACTCAGCATCATCATACCGCTTCTCTTAATCAAGAATGTTGTGGTTAATGGAGCGGCGTGCTGCAGGGCCAACCACCGGCTAGCCACTAATCCACACACAGGCACAGCGACAGGTCAGGGAGGTAACGTTGGACTCCGGAGAGGTGAGTCTGGGTTTCGTCTCTTGGTGGAATCGAGGGATGGGACCAGTTGATGCCGTGGCCCTTCTCTGTTTGAGGCAGTTCTTACTGACCCTGCATGAGAAATTTTTTTATTATCAATAACGTATGATGTTTTTTTCAGTGAAGGCATTGTTATTCTGTTGTAGCTGCAAAGCCTTTGAGCAAATAGCTACGGCGCTAAAACTTTTATGTTGGTTATTGATTTTTTTTTTTCCCCCCCAAACAGTTTTTGGAGTATGTTTCTTATAGCGACTCTGCCTGGATGTACTTTAGGCTGATGTTAGCAGTGTTTATACAATGGTCACTTCAGTTCACTCAGTACTGTTTGCCTTTATGGTCTGGACATGGAGTAAGAAGTCTAGCCGTGTGTGTATATATATATATAACACTTACAGCAGCTTCAGCTTCCGATAGCCGATGCTGATCGAGGGCGGGGCTATATGCCACAGCAGGGCTACATGCAATTATTAGCGCAAGCAAGTCGTGAAACATGGTCTAAACTGGTTTATTACCATTTTTAAGGAGCTCATATGAAACAGTATAATATTTGTAACTAAATTAGAAGTTGGTCTATGTTGGAGTAAACCGCTTGATAAGCTCCAGAAGAGCCACATCTGAAAAGTATCTCTACTAGGAACAGCAGAGCGTGGATCCAGGTGGAACATTAAGCAGCAGAATGAACGTCTTCTACAGCCGAGAAGATCTGCTTATCTAGAACTATAAACTCAATCACTCTGACTGTGGTTCTTTAGCTCTCTGGCTGTTTCTGCTGCTGTCAGATCTGGTCTGTATGGTGTTCTGGGTTGTTTGTTTTGTGTTAGCTGTGTGTGCTAGCTCTGCTGTTTACTGATACTCACTGTATTCAGCTGTGTGGTGTCTCTGAAGTGCTGTATCAGATTAGTAGAGTTAAATGTCTTTGTCTTGGTTCCGCAACGAGACACCTTGAACGTCGTAAACTGTTCTCACGAGGCCGCTGCTTTAGTCAGTCTGTGGAAAATGAAAGGGTGTGTATTTCCACCTACTGGTTCAGATAGGAACTGCAGGGAGCTGGCTGGAGGGCTCCTCTTCCTGGATGAAACACTAGCTGGAAATACAAAAATTAGGCTCATTTGTTTAACGTCATCGATCGGCTCTCGGGATCGGCTAAACTGGAGAAATATCAGCCGATCACATATTTTGATAAAAAATCGGCCAATACCGATACATAGCCGATCGATCCTTCCATCTCTATTTGTAACCATCCACTTGCTTTGTGTGGAAAAGGTGACTGGAATTAATTTCAGATGTCAGATGATGAATGAGAACGTCTCAGAGATCCAGCTGAAAGAAGTGCTTGTGTAAATGTTTTGTTAGTATAAAACGATGGATCTGTTCAGTATAGGGATGTATTTTCAGGTCATGTCCTCTGGAACGTCTCTCTCTCTCTCTCTCTCTCTCTCTCTCTCTCTCTCTCTCTCTCTCTCTCTCTCTCTCTCTCTCTCTCTCTCTCTCTCTCTCTCTCTCTCTCTCTCTCATTCAGCTCAATGAACTCTGCGAGAACCTGCGAGACGAACACATCGCGTCGACTCCGCCGTTGCCATAGCGATGATCAATGTGGGTCAGTGTATGTGTGCCGGCGCGTGGGAGTGTTGTCAACCTTGCGCTTCAGGCTCGTCGTCGGGTACTTGCGCGTTCTGGCGCCTGATTGGCTGCCCGAGCCGCTGGTTTTTATTAATGGCAGCGGGCAGTCGGCAGGCAGAAATCTGCCTCCGCCGTCCTTATACAACACATACACTTCTAGATGTTCTCAGTTGTCAGGACGTGATGAATGCCTATGGAGACCATGTTAGTGTTAGAAACAGCTCTCTGTACCGTATTTCTCTCTTTTCCTCACGCGGTCTGGGCCCGTCACACTTATCACACAGTCGCCTGATCGTAATTATTTCCCAGAGTTATTACGTGTTTACTTCACCGAGAAACAAATGAGTGGGTTTTTATAGGTTCAGTTGAGGGGAATACATGTAAGGAACGTGAATACATATATAATGTATGGTTCTGTTACAGGTCACATGGGAGTTTTGTTATTATTGTATTCAGAAAGCTGGTCTTAAAAGATCTTAATTCACAAACAGTCTAGTGTTGAGTAAACTGGATGGCTCAAGCTAGCTTTTTTGCCCTCTATTTTTATTTTTTTTTCACTGGTAGTTGTTTCAGATCTGATCTGTGTACTTTAATGTTGAGAATTATTCCATACTAATTTAGTTCAAACTGAGTACTTCACTGTTTGATTCTAGTCAGATCAAGTACTGAGTAATGTTAAGAACCATTCAATACTGTTCCGGTCCAAACTGAGTAGTATTTTAATGTTGACAATTATTTGATACCGGTCCGGACTGGGTACTGTAGTGGAGGGAATTGTTCAGTATGGGTCTGATCTTAACTAAGTACTTTAATGTTGACAATAATCTGATACTGGTGTGGACGGAGTACTGTAGGGTGTTTTTTAGTATGGGTCCAGTCTCAACCGAGTAATTTAATGTAGGGAATCATTCAGTACCGGTCCAGTCCGGCTTGTGTACTGTAGTAGAGGGAATTGTTCAGTATGGGTCTGATCTTAACTAAGTACTTTAATGTTGAGAATGATGTGATAGTGGTCCAGTCTCAACCGAGTACTTTAATGTAGGGAATCATTCAGGTCCGGTCCGGCCCGGTCTGAGTACTGTAGTGGAGGAAAGTGTTCAGTATAGGTCTGGTCTTAACTAAGTACTTTAATGTTGACAATGATTTGATACTGGTCCGGACTGAGTACTGTAGTGTGTGGTTTAGTATGGGTTCAGTCTCAACCGAGTACTTTAATATAAGGAATCATTCAGTTCCGGTCCGGTCTGAGTACTGTGGTGGGGGGAAGTGTTCAGTATGGGTCTGGTCTTAACTATGTACTTTAATGTTGACAATGATCTAATACTGGTGTAGACTGAGTACTGTAGGGTGTTTTTTATTATGGGTCCAGTCTCAACTGAGTAATTTAATGTAGGGAATCGTTCAGGTCCGGTCCGGCCCGGTCTGAGTACTGTAGTAGGGGGAATTGTTCAGTATGGGTCTGATCTTAACTAAGTACTTTAATGTTGAGAATGATTTGATAGTGGTCCAGTCTCAACCGAGTACTTTAATGTAGGGAATCGTTCAGGTCCGGTCCGGCCAGGTCTGAGTACTGTAGTGGAGGAAAGTGTTCAGTATAGGTCTGGTCTTAACTAAGTACTTTAATGTTGACAATGATTTGATACTGGTCCGGACTGAGTACTGTAGTGTGTGGTTTAGTATGGGTTCAGTCTCAACCGAGTACTTTAATATAAGGAATCATTCAGTTCCGGTCCGGTCTGAGTACTGTGGTGGGGGGAAGTGTTCAGTATGGGTCTGGTCTTAACTATGTACTTTAATGTTGACAATGATCTAATACTGGTGTAGACTGAGTACTGTAGGGTGTTTTTTATTATGGGTCCAGTCTCAACTGAGTAATTTAATGTAGGGAATCGTTCAGGTCCGGTCCGGCCAGGTCTGAGTACTGTAGTGGAGGGAATTGTTCAGTACGGGTCTGGTGTTAACTAAGTACTTTAATGTTGAGAGTGATTTTATAGTGGTCCAGTCTCAACTGAGTACTTTAATGTAGGGAATCGTTCAGGTCCGGCCCGGTCTGTGTACTGTAGTGGAGGGAATTGTTCAGTACGGGTCTGATCTTAACTAAGTACTTTAATGTTGACAATGATTTGATACTGGTCTGGGCTGAGTACTGTAGTGTAGGGTGTTGTTCAGTATGAGTCCAGTCACAACCGAGTAATTTAATGTAGGGAATCATTCAGTACCGGTCCAGTCCAGCCTGTGTACTGTAGTGGATAGAATTGTTCAGTATGGGTCTGATCTTAACTAAGTACTTTAATGTTGACAATGATTTGATACTGGTGTGGACTGAGTACTGTAGGGTGTTTTTCAGTTTGGGTCCAGTCTCAACCGAGTACTTTAATGTAGGGAATCGTTCAGGTCCGGTCCGGCCCGGTCTGAGTACTGTAGTAAAGGGAATTGTTCAGTATGGGTCTGATCTTAACTGAGTACTTAAATGCTGAGAATTGTTCGAGACCTGTCTGGTCTGAACTGAATAAATTAGTTCTGAGAAACATTCAGTACCGATCCGATCAGAACTGAGTACTTTAATGTTGAGAATTGTTCGATACCATTCCATTCCAAACTGAGACCATCAGTGTTGAGAATCATTTGATACTGGTCTGTGTCCAAACAGAGTACATTCATGTTGAGAATTGTTCAATACCGGTCCGGGCCAAAATAAATGCCTTAGTGTTGAGATTTGATTGACACCGGTCCGATTTGAACTGATTTCTTGCTTACTGTTTATAAGCAATGTTTAGTTATATAGTATTTTGAGCACATATTGTTCTAACGTGCAGTATCTGCTCCTTTCCCTCAAACACACGGTTATATGCTGGTTTTAGATCAGAGCTGCCACAGCAGAACATTTCCACCACAGTTTTCTTTTGAACCGAAGGCCGCTCGCTAGTAAAAAAAATGCCGCAGCGGTTTATATGCGGTGCTGGTGGCATCCTGCGGGTCGAAACTATGATATACTATTTTTTTTTTATTTTCCACTGTAAATAGTTTCATACGGTAGACATTTAGATCTCCTGCATCCTCTGATGCTGCAGATAACGGTGTGGTTGCTATGAATAATGCGTGAATCCAGCACCTCTGTGGCTTAAATAGAATGCAAGAAACTGGATCAGTTAAAGGATTTAAGGCGGAAGGCTTCAGCTTGCCAACACCTGGTCCTTAAAACATAATTCTTAATCCGTTATTGTGACGTTATGCTTGTGTTTAATGTTGTAATGGCATATTTTAGCATCAGGAAAGCTGATAAAATATTTTTTCTTTTTCTTTTTTTTTTACTTGGATAAGCAAGAGCCGTCATCAATCACAGCGTGCTCACTCGAGTTCCTCCAAAATGGAAAATAACTGCCAACATAAATCCAGTCTGCCAAAACACTGATGAAATGTGCTTAGAAACAATACATCATCCTCGCATCTCTGAAAATGTTAACTTTATAGGAGAAGGAAAACATGTTCTGGACTTTAATGTTAATGTTAATATAACAAGATCTCATTCTGAGTGATTTTGGAGAGTTGCTATTGGTCCATTCATCATGTTATGTTCACACAGGGGAAAGGGCAGTTGAGTCTGTACTACTGTACAGCGAGAATGATCATGAAAAGTATTCTAACTTGTGTATGTATTTAGAGTACTGTGTAAAAGTACCTAAGGTACCTAGAGCTGCACCTAACGATTAATTTCTTATTTGATTAATCTAACAATATATATATATACACTACCGCTCAAAAGTTTGGGATCACAGTGAAATGTTCTTGTTTTAATGGAGTATCTTCTTCCTTAACACAACAATGAACTGACGGGTCTCTAAAGAAAGTTGTTTCTTTCTGGACATTGTGAGCCGGTCAGCAAGCCATCAACTGCTGATCTTCAGATACTAAACTAACCTAGAATGTTGTTCTCCCTTTTATACTCACTTATTAGTAGAATGTTTTTCAGCTGTGCATCACAATTGAGCAAGAGTGTCCTAACAACTAATTAGTCCAATAACATCCTTAACTTGGATTGGCAGCCGTACCAGGAGATTTAGACAGAGGACTGAGAATTACTGATAATAGAACTATATGCAAAATAAGCCTCTATACAAAAATAGACTTTAATACAAACATTTTTATTCTTTAAAAATCATCTGATACACTTACATTAATTGTGAAATGAACAATATTGTTTGTGAATTGCATGAAAATTGCATGAACGAAATTCTAAAGTGATCCTAAACTTTTGAGTGTATATACTTACATATATATACATATATATATATATATATATATATATATATATATATATATATATATATATATATATATATATATACATGCATATATTTCTACACTCACACATATATATATATATATATATATATATATATATATAGGGGTGGGGGCTCAGAAGCATGAGGAGAAGCATGGCCATTCTACACTTAATGGATTAAAAAGTACCTTAAACGCACATGATAGTTAAAAAGACTGAGTCTACGCTGACTTTTAGAGGCACATATGATACGTAGCCTACACGCCTCAAACACAAGAACTCGGACAGTTTGTGGACTATGTATTTTGGCAGAGAGTCGTTTGAAGAGCAGCTATGTGTGTTTTAAAGCTCCCGCGGTATCGAGAACAGTCATAGGTTCTACACTAGACGATTAAGAAACGGTTAGCAATGAGACTTTTCAAGAGACTCTACTGAAAGAAACATGCTACACGTGTTAATAATCTCTAAATAATCTATAAGATAAGATAAACAGGTGCTGTCCTGCTGCTGTGTTGATGAAGCTCTACGGGATGTTTGATCTTCAAGGTCTCGTGTATAGCAGTTGTACTGTTGTGATCATCTCCACTGTGCGGAGCTGACAGAGCACCACACTGTTGTGTTTCTGTGTGAAACACAACCACAACTTTACATGCAGGTGAGAGATTGTTTGTAGCTGCAGCTCGTGCTCCAGATAAATCCATGCTTTCAGTAGACGCAGCCATCTTTGCAATGCATCAACACACGATATGCTAATGAATGTAATTTCATAATCGATTACATCGACGCATTGCCCCGGCCCTAAAGGTACCTAAGCTGATAGTTTAAAAGCCTTCTTAAAATCTTATCAATAAGTGTATGTTCACCAGTAAGAGCAGCAGATCTGATTAGAACAGATGTAAATAATCATACATACAATACAGAGTATCATGAATATGTTATTGTGAGAGAAGTAGATCAGATCTTGATCCAGTTTGAAGAACAAAGTGTAGTTCCAGATTTCTCCTGGACGCCCCAGACATTGTATGAATGTGTTCAGTTCCTTCAGCAGCAAATCTTGATTTAGCTTAATGAAGTACTGAGCAGTCAAAGCAGGTATTAGATGAGAACTGATAATAATACTGGGTTGTTTATAGAAGGAGAAGCTTGGAAAGAGTTAAATAAACACACTGATGTATGTAAAAGCACTACTTTCTAAATTAATACTGTTTAATATTTATAGCGTTTTAAATATAATTATGTCCCAGAGTGCCTCAATCTTTCGCACACTGCTGTGTATGTAAAGAAATGTATATCTTTTGCACGCGCACTCTCTCAGCAGTGCAAGGAAAGAAGGTTCCTCGTGGTTTATGAAAGAGCCATTACTTCATGACCGCAGTGGCCGTGCCTGTAAAAGAAGCTCATTGAGTTTCCATGATCGCGAATAAGTGACAGATTAGAACTCGGAAAAAGAAAAACAAGCCAGTTCGAGCATGTGCCGGGAAAAAAGGGGGAAGCGGAGAAATGAGAAAAACAACGTAAACAGAAGTGTGACATAGTTTAAGCATGCTTATGCAAAAGAGTGGACTTCTCTTACCGACTAATAAAGCACTCCGCAGTGAAGGGCGGGGCCGTGTGAAAGTCGGCGCCGCTGTAAAATCTGGTTTACAAGAACGCGTTGCCGTGACGATGTGTCTGCGGGTTCAGCTTCCATATAAAACAATTACTCGTATTAAACACTCTTAGATCTTGTATAGGCTGCTTTATTAAGTAGAGAGGCTTGTTCTAAACTCGAACCACTACACCACCGTACTAACCACTACACCACCATACTAACCACTACACCACCATACTAACCACTACACCACCGTACTAACCACTACACCACCATACTAACCACTACACCACCATACTAACCACTACACCACCATACTAACCACTACACCACCGTACTAACCACTACACCACCGTACTAACCACTACACCACCGTACTAACCACTACACCACCGTACTAACCACTACACCACCATACTAACCACTACACCACCGTACTAACCACTACACCACCGTACTAACCACTACACCACCGTACTAACCACTACACCACCGTACTAACCACTACACCACCATACTAACCACTACACCGCCGTACTAACCACTACACCACCATACTGACCACTACACCACCATACTAACCACTACACCACCATACTAACCACTACACCACCGTACTAACCACTACACCACCGTACTAACCACTACACCACCGTACTAACCACTACACCACCATACTAACCACTACACCGCCGTACTAACCACTACACCACCATACTGACCACTACACCACCATACTAACTACTACACCACCGTACTAACCACTACGCCACCGTACTAACCACTACGCCACCATACTGACCACTACACCACCGTACTAACCACTACACCACCGTACTAACCACTACACCACCTTACTAACCACTACACCACCATACTAACCACTACACCACCATACTAACCACTACACCACCGTACTAACCACTACACCACCATACTAACCACTACACCACCATACTAACCACTACACCACCATACTAACCACTACACCACCATACTAACCACTACACCACCGTACTAACCACTACACCACCGTACTAACCACTA
This sequence comes from Megaleporinus macrocephalus, assembly GCA_021613375.1. NCBI lineage: Eukaryota > Metazoa > Chordata > Actinopteri > Characiformes > Anostomidae > Megaleporinus > Megaleporinus macrocephalus. The sequence continues at coordinate 6,453,502 of CM038721.1, read as the reverse complement.
CACCACCGTACTAACCACTACACCACCATACTAACCACTACACCACCATACTGACCACTACACCACGTACTAACCACTACACCACCGTACTAACCACTACACCACCATACTAACCTCTACACCACCATACTAACCTCTACACCACCGTACTAACCACTACACCACCATACTAACCACTACACCACCGTACTAACCACTACACCACCATACTAACCACTACACCACCGTACTAACCACTACACCACCATACTAACCACTACACCACCATACTAACCACTACACCACCGGCTGAAACAGGAAGCCTAGCGCATCCCAAATTTATCAAAATTAACATTTTAATATAACATTATAGTCATTATGGCTTTTAGAAGAATGGGGTTTTTGGGGAGGTGGGCTAGTGCACTATAGACCCCTGTGGTGCGGCCTAAGCTTTTGTCCTTAAAGACATTTTTTCCTCTTACATTACTTTTACTTTTATACTTTAAGTAGTTTCTAAAGCAGCACTTTTAGACTTTTACTGGAGTAAAAAACTTGAGTTGATACTCCAACTTTTACAGAAGTATTTTTAAACCGTAGTATCTATACTTCTACCAGAGTAATGATTGTTTGCCCGTACAGTGGACACTATGAATAATGGGTGCATCACTTCATGCTCCTCTCTTCTTACCCTGACACTCCCATCACTGGAATAGGGGCCGTCTGGACTCATCAGTGCTGCCCAGCAAACTGTGGCTGGTCAGTCACGCTAAGAAGTGGTTTCTTATGTACACAGCTGTTTACTCCCAGTCATGTGGAAATGCTTTTGCTTTCACTATTAAACACAGACAGAAGTGCTTCTATTCATTTTTGACCTTCTGCCCACGGTTCTTCTGTGAAGCTGAGGTTCTCCACTCTTCTTCTAAGCATGGCTGGATTACTGACCGGGCCAGTGGGGCCAGCGGCAAAACATTTTGCGATGCCTATCAACATTTATGATACAGTATTTTTTTATTTCCAAGGTCCCTCCGTTTTAAGGATCCTCTGACTTTTAGGGACTTTGACCCCACGGCCTCTTGGGAGCAGTGCCACAACGCCTTGTCCATTTTCATAAGGGGCCCAAAAGCATGGCTAGGGCCTCCAAAAGCATGGCTAGGAGCCCCAAAAGCATGGCTAGGAGCCCCAAAAGCATGGCTAGGGGGCCCATAAGCATGGCTAGGGGCCCAAAAGCATGGCTAGGGGCCCCTGCGGATCAACATTTATGATACAATATGTTTTTATTTCCGAGGTCCCTCCAAATTAAGGATCCTCTGACTTTTAGGTACTTTGACCCCAGAGCCACTTGGGAGCAGTGCCACAAAACCTCGTCCATTTTCACAAGGTGCCCAAAAGCATGGCTAGGGCCCAAAAGCATGGCTAGGGGCCCCAAAAGCAAGGCTCCCCATGGCCTCTTGGGAGGAGTGCCACAACGCCTCGTCCATTTTCATAAGGGGCCCAAAAGCATGGCTAGGGGCCCCAGAAGCATTGCTTTTCAACATTTATCAACATATCAACATTTATGATACAGTATATTTTTATTTCCGAGGTCCCTTCAAATTAAGGATCCTCTGACTTTGACCCCTGGGCTTCTTGGGAGCAGTGCCACAATGCCTTGTCCATTTTCATAAGGGGCCCAAAAGCAAAGCCCTAGCCATGCTTTTGGGCCCCTTATGAAAATGGACAAGGCATTGTGGCACTGCTCTGACTTCGACTTCTGGCTATTAGGGGTCCTAGGAAAAAGGCGGCGAGGGTTAAAAGGATTCTTGCAGCTGAAACATGTTAATCACTGCAGTAATTATCCAATCAAAGCCTCTCAAGTGTCTGCTGATGGAAGTCCAAACTTTTTTTTTTTTTTTTTTTTTTTTTCCGGCCAAGCAGTGAATGTAAACGGTTTGGATTGGATGACACAGTGAATTGAAACCAGGCTGTTTTTATAGCTCGGTTCTCACGTACAGACTGCAGCGGAGCACAGAGTGAATGGCACGCTTCAGGACCTACATACTTCATCAAACCCTGGACCATTCAGCTTCTCCATCATACGGGCCCTTTCTAGTAAGCATCAGCGACTGTGTGTATTTATACGGACTGTAATGCTCTCTCCAGACGGGTTCTCACGCTCTTCATCTTTTTATTTTTAGTCTAAAGTGTTCAAGCAGGCGGTGCGATTACCTTTTATTCATGACTTCATGCTTTCTTCAGGCATCAGCACCAGCTTTGTAAACATCAGGAATATTATTCAGCAGCGCTGGAGCTGAAGCTTCCCGCCATCTCTCACGGAAACAGCACCAGAGTTCATCAGTCTGGCACACTGTTGCTTTCTTTGTGGTGACCAGTGAGTCAGGCGGTTTTCAGTCACCACACGGCACATGAACGTGTGTCAGCAGTGACGGTGATGTCCTGAAGCCCGGTTTGGCTTTGAAGGTGGTAGAAAATTAAAGTTCCACCAGTTTCCCCCTAAAGGGGCTCATGGGCCCGAAAGCAAAATGCAGCCATCTCCACAGCTGCTGTAAACATGCCCTCACCTCCTCCTTCAGCGGTTCCACAGCAGTGGTTAGAAGGAGATTTTCTGGTTCAAAGACTTGGAAAACCCACCTCTGATGATGCGTCTTGGAGGTGAAGGAACTGCAGCTGCCTGACGCAGAGGAAGGAGGACGTAGTAGCTCATGTTGCAGCTGTTTCACTGTACCAGTAACACAAACAACACACTTCTCCTCTTCATTTTAATAAAATTTAGTACACTACCAGTCAAACGTTTTAGATACACTACCAGACAAATGTTTTAGATACACTACCAGTCAAACGTTTTAGATACACTACCAGTCAAACGTTTTAGATACACTACCAGACAAATGTTTTAGATACACTACCAGTCAAACGTTTTAGATACACTACCAGACAAATGTTTTAGATACACTACCAGTCAAACGTTTTAGATACACTACCAGTCAAACGTTTTAGATACACTACCAGACAAATGTTTTAGATACACTACCAGTCAAACGTTTTAGATACACTACCAGACAAATGTTTTAGATACACTACCAGTCAAACGTTTTAGATACACTACCAGTCAAACGTTTTAGATACACTACCAGCCAGACGTTTTAGATACACTACCAGACAAACGTTTTAGATACGCTACCAGCCAAACGTTTTAGATACGCTACCAGCCAAACGTTTTAGTACACTACCAGTCAAACGTTTTAGTACACTACCAGTCAAACGTTTTAGTACACTACCAATCAAACGTTTTAGTAACACTACCAGTCAAATGTTTTAGATACACTACCAGTCAAACGTTTTAGATACACTACCAGTCAAACGTTTTAGTACACTACCAGTCAAACGTTTTAGTAACACTACCAGTCAAACGTTTTAGAACACTACCAGTCAAACGTTTTAGATACACTACCAGTCAAACGTTTTAGATACACTACCAGTCAAACGTTTTAGATACACTACCAGCCAAACGTTTTAGTACACTACCAGCCAAACGTTTTAGATACACTACCAGTCAAACGTTTTAGATACACTACCAGTCAAACGTTTTAGATACACTACCAGACAAACGTTTTAGATACACTACCAGTCAAACGTTTTAGATACACTACCAGTCAAACGTTTTAGTACACTACCAGTCAAACGTTTTAGATACACTACCAGTCAAACGTTTTAGATACACTACCAGTCAAACGTTTTAGATACACTACCAGACAAACGTTTTAGATACACTACCAGTCAAACGTTTTAGATACACTACCAGTCAAACGTTTTAGATACACTACCAGTCAAACGTTTTAGTACACTACCAGTCAAACGTTTTAGATACACTACCAGACAAACGTTTTAGTACACTACCAGTCAAACGTTTTAGATACACTACCAGACAAACGTTTTACTGAAGAATAGCATCATGAAGCGCCATCTGTTTTATGAATGTTGGGAAGAGGATTTCTCACTTGTTTTCTAGTTAAAGCGAACACCTACAGGAGATTAGTTTAGTTCTGTAACTGATTTCACCAGCGTTACCATTCGTTATCCAATGAACGTAGAACAATAAGCAGTGTTTAAGCTTTTATACAATAGAATAGATATAATCTGGTAAGGCTGCATGTGCGTTCTTTATCTTTAATAAAATTAAGCCAGAGTTCATTAGCAACATCTGTGGTGGCAGCAGTAATATTCTTAAATGCTCCCGAGCCAACGGCGGGATAAGGGAGGGATGGAAAGTGGAAAAGATGCTGCAGCCATCTTTGCCAAGCCGATGGCCGATCCAGAGGCCATCCTGAGGAGAAAGATGCAGTAGAGGCTATCCGCTATAGTGCGGCGAATCTTCAGCTGTGGCTCTCTGCTCTGAGAAATACAGACTAATGTGTAAACACCAACACACTCAATTCATTACTCTTAATTTTAAGGTGCTTAAAATCTCATTAAGGGGAACAGAATTAAATTACACAGAGTGAACACGCAAAGAGCAGCGCGAATGGCATAAATCACACGGAAATCATATAAATCACACAATTACTGTGAGCAGAAATTATAATACATTTATTAGCGTTCAAATATTTAATTTAATTTCATTTAATTTAGTCTTTTTATTAAAAAGTATCAATCCACAAAAATTCTCTGTGTTCTCAGACACCAACAATCCTTCATTCAACATCATCATCATCATCATCATCATTGACACAGAAAAAAAAATCAGCTTGAGTTATAGAACTATTTCATGTTCATGGATGGTGTAAAGTGTTGCATACAATAACAGAGCATAGTCATCGCCAAGGTTACCACACTTGGGCAGTAACATAAATCAAAATTATTCTAATAATCTGTTGTAATCTATTAAAATCTATGATTCTATTCTAGAAATGATGATAATCAGAACTTCGGCTGCACCAAACTATTAATTTCCTAATCTATTAACCTAACAATAATTTTTCGATTAGTCGATTAATCTAAGGACTAATTTCTATATTACTCTAATGTGAGTGTGTTAGGGATTGTTTTGTTATAGATTTGCAACCAATGGAGGATTTTGTGCATGAATATATATATATATATATATATACACACTACCGCTCAAAAGTTTGGGTTCACAGTGAAATGTTCTTGTTTTCAATGGAGTATCTTCTTCCTTAACACAACAATGGACTGACGGGTCTCTAAAGAAAGTTGTTTCTTTCTGGTCATTGTGAGTCGGTCAGCAAGCCATCAACTGCTGATCTTCAGATACTAAACTAACCTAGAATGTTGTTCCCTTTTATACTCACTTATTAGTAGAATGTTTTTCAGCTGTGCATCAAAATTGAGCAAGAGTGTCCTAACAACCAATTAGTCCAATAACATCCTTAACTTGGATTGGCGTCCGTACCAGGAGATTTAGACAGAGGACTGAGAATTACTGATAATAGACTATATGAAAAAATAAGCCTCTATACAAAAATAGACTTCAATACAAACATTTTTATTCTTAAAAAAAGCAAAAAATAATATATATATATATATATATATATATATATATATATACACACACATACTTATGCTGTAATTGCAGCAAATCATGCATCATTTTTTTTCCACTTCACAATTGTATACCACTTTGTGTTGGTGTTTCACAGTAAATTCCAATGAAATATGTTTGTTTGTGGTTGTAATGTGGCAAAATATGGAAAAGTTTAAAGTACAAGCCACTATATATATATATTTTTGTGTGTGTGTATGTATATATGATCTATAAATGGTTAATGACAAAGTCTACGCTCTGACTCGACTTTTAGAGACATGCCTCACACACAAGAAACTGGACACTCTTTTGAGAAGCTACGTGTGTTGTAAAGCTCCCGCGGTATCTAGAACAGTCTTAGGTTCTACACTGGACGATTAAAAAATGGTTAGCAATGAGACTTTTCAAGTGACACTACTGAAAGAAACATGAGACACGTGTTAATAATCTTAAAACGTGTACACGTGTTTGATCTTCAAGGTCTCGTGTGTAGCAGTTGTACTGTTGTGATCATCTCCACTGTGCAGAGCTGACAGAGCACCACACTGTTGTGTTTCTGTGTGAAACACTCCCACAACTTTAGATGCAGGCGAGTGAGTTATTGTAGCTGCAGCTCACGCTCCGGATAAATCCATGCTTTCAGTGGGCGCGGCCACACGTTATGCTAATCGTCGTAATTTCTAGAGATGGACCGATCAGCGTTTTTGAGGCTGATTCCGATCGCCAATCACCTTTTTAGCGCGATCGGCTGATAGCTGATACCGATTGAGGGCGGGGCTATATGCCACGGCAGGTTACATGTAGTTATTAGCGCAAGCAAGTCATGAAACCTGGTTTAAACTGGTTTATTACCATTTTTAACGAGCTCATATGAAACAGTATAATATTTTTAACTAAATTAGAAGTTGGTCTATGTGGGAGTAAAACGCTTGAAACAGCTCCAGAAGATCCACATCTGAATCTCTACTAGGAACAGCAGAGTGTGGATCCAGGTGGAACATTAAGCAGCAGAATGAACGTCTTCTACAGCCGAGAAGAGCTGCTTATCTAGAACTATAAACTCAATCACTCTGGCTGTGGTTCTTTAGCTCTCTGGCTGTTTCTGCTGCTGTTCTGTTCGTACCGGTCAGATCTGGTCTGTATGGTGTTCTGGGTTGTTTGTTTTGTGTTAGCTGTGTGTTCTAGCTCTGCTGTTTACTAATACTCACTGTGTTCAACTGTGTGGTGTCTCTGAAGTGTGTATTAGATTAGTATGTTAAAGTATGTCTTGGTTCTCCCCCGAGAGACGCTGATGTTACTAAGTTTACTGATGCTATAAACTGTCCTGGATGAGTCTGAGTCACATACGGTAACAAACTGTCAGATGGACGATGTTTTCTTTCCGTAAACTGTTCTCGTGAGGCCGCTGCTTTAGTCAGTCTGTTGAAAATGAAAGGGTATGTATTTTCACCTAGTGGTTCAGGTAGGAATTGCAGGGAGGTGGTTCTCCTCTTCCTGGATGAACGCTAGCTGGAAATACAGAAATTAGGCTCATTGGTTTAACGCCCTCGATCGGCTCTCAGGATCGACTAAACTGGAGAAATATACCGATACATGGCCGACCGATACCTCCAACTCTAGTAATTTGGTCATTGATTGCGTTGACGCGTCGCTCCGGCTCTAGTCAGAGCTCAAACTTTTATATGTTGTATCATTATTTGTACTGAACAGTCGACAACTTCACTGTCTGTTTCTTGCCTTTTTGACCCACGGCAGCAAAAACTATCTCTGCCATACAAAAGGAGATGTAATTGACTGGGAAGCTTAACATGTGCTTATCCTCTCATGAATTCGAAACGCTCCGTCTTCTCTCCGAGTTTTTAGATAAAGAGCGAAAGCTCCTGGCTGCCTCTGCTCTCTTTGGATCCAGCTTTAAGCAGTAGATCCCTCTTTATGATTTGTTTATGGTCCAGAACCGACGTTCATCTGTCATCTCCACGGCGCAATCCATCACTTGAGCAAAAATGAGGCTTTAAATGTAGCAGGGGTTTGGAACTGAGCGCCGCTTTAAACTCTTATTGGATGCAGGCATTCGGTCTTAATGCAGCGGGGAGAGGGAGAGCGAGAGGGAATAGCTCTGATTTGCACTAATAGCGCTAGCGGAGCGGTCCATGGTGGGTCTGTGGTGAGGCAGCGTGAGGCAGCATTGCTCCCGTGTGTTTGCACTACTCTGCATCGTCGCTGTTCAATGAAAAACACAAATTTCTTTTGAAGACAACAGCTGCTGTTTACATTGTGTGAAAATTTCATGATGAATGGACCAATAGGATTTATCCAAAATCACTTGGAAAAAGTTCTTCAGTGGAGTCATTCACTAAAGAAGAGCCTTCGCCAGGTGACGCTATGGCACGGGAAGGGGGGTAATGAAGAAGGTGATGGATAGATATTAATAACCGTTAAGAAGTGTAAGTGCTAGTAAAATATAATTTTTTTATAAACACGTTTTTAAATAATGCAAAATATCGTTTATTATCATTATTTAATTACAGAAAATAATGGTTTAATAAATGGTTTAATTGACTTACATTGAAAGTTTAGACTGGTTTTGGCCTCTCCTGTAAAGTTACTATTTTGGAGATACTTATATACTTTTTTTTATTGGACAGCGACGATATGATAGTTAACAGTTAATGTATGTGTGTATTAACTTATGGTTTTCCGTCCAGTGAGGGCTTTTTTAGGTCTGCACTTCAAGTTGTTGGAATTGAAATTGGTTTCTAAATATTCAGGATAATTATGTTGAGACGTCAGTAATATAAGTTATATTGAGTGTGTTTGGTGTGAAAGGGTTGATTGTAGAGGCTCAGTTATCTTTACGGTGGTGGCTATGGGAACCAGGGCTCACCATCATCTCTACAACAAACATAGCCACTTTATTTACTATCACAACCATGAGGGAACCTTAGGGGTGTGCGATATATATCGTTTACGATAATATTTGAATTTCTGTGCGCTTTGAGAGTGCCCATATTGTGTGCTAGCATAGGCTAAAGTTAGCATAGCTGCCTAAACAACACACCTAAAGCTGAAAGTGAGTGAACACACTGCACCAGGAGAAGAAACTCAGACACCGCCAGCCTCGTCTACAGTCTACCTCCTCAGATTTAACTCCTAGACGAGGATTATCTTCACTCGTGTGGAGCTGGTCTGGATCTGAAAAGACTGACGCTGATCAGAAGACGGCAGTTTACAGACTTTGTAAGAAATCAGTCGTTAAAGATCAACACAGCTAACCTGTTCATCACCTCCCAACAAACCACCACACAGAGTATGAGGAGTATGAAGAGAGAGTGAGGAGTATGAAGAGAGTATGGGGAGTATGAAGAGAGAGTAAGGAGTATGAAGAGAGAGTGAGGAGTATGAAGAGAGCATGAGGAGTATGAAGAGAGCATGAGGAGTATGAAGAGAGCATGAGGAGTATGAAGAGAGTGTGAGGAGTATGAAGAGAGAGTGAGGAGTATGAAGAGAGTATGAGGAGTATGAAGAGAGTATGAGGAGTATGAAGAGAGTGAGGAGTATGAAGAGAGAGTAAGGAGTATGAAGAGAGAGTGAGGAGTATGAAGAGAGAGTGAGGAGTATGAAGAGAGAGTAAGGAGTATGAAGAGAGAGTGAAGAGTATGAAGAGAGTGTGAGGAGTATGAAGAGAGCATGAGGAGTATGAAGAGAGCATGAGGAGTATGAAGAGAGCATGAGGAGTATGAAGAGAGAGTGAGGAGTATGAAGAGAGTATGAGGAGTATGAAGAGAGTATGAGGAGTATGAAGAGAGCATGAGGAGTATGAAGAGAGTGTGAGGAGTCTGAAGAGAGTGTGAGGAGTATGAAGAGAGTGTGAGGAGTATGAAGAGAGAGTGAAGAGTTTGAGGAGTATGAAGAGAGTGTGAGGAGTATGAAGAGAGTGTGAGGAGTATGAAGAGAGTGTGAGGAGTATGAAGAGAGTGTGAGGAGTATGAAGAGAGTATGAGGAGTATGAAGAGAGTATGAGGAGTATGAAGAGAGTATGAGGAGTATGAAGAGAGTATGAGGAGTATGAAGAGAGAGTGAAGAGTATGAAGAGAGTGTGAGGAGTATGAAGAGAGTGTGAGGAGTATGAAGAGAGTGTGAGGAGTATGAAGAGAGTATGAGGAGTATGAAGAGAGTATGAGGAGTATGAAGAGAGAGTAAGGAGTATGAAGAGAGTATGAGGAGTATGAAGAGAGTATGAGGAGTATGAAGAGAGTGTGAGGAGTATGAAGAGAGAGTAAGGAGTATGAAGAGAGTATGAGGAGTATGAAGAGAGTGAGGAGTATGAAGAGAGAGTAAGGAGTATGAAGAGAGAGTGAGGAGTATGAAGAGAGAGTGAGGAGTATGAAGAGAGAGTGAGGAGTATGAAGAGAGAGTGAGGAGTATGAGGAGAGAGTAAGGAGTATGAAGAGAGTATGAGGAGCACCCATATTGTGTGCTAGCGTAGGCTAAAGCTAGCATAGCTGCCTAAACAACACACCTAAAGCTGAAAGTGAGTGAACACACTGCACCAGGAGAAGAAACTCAGACACCGTCAGCCTCGTCTACAGTCTACCTCCTCAGATTTAACTCCTAGACGAGGATCATCTTCACTCGTGTGGAGCTGGTCTGGATCTGAAAAGACTGACGCTGATCAGAAGACAACAGTTTACAGACTTTGTAAGAAATCAGTCGTTAAAGATCAACACAGCTAACCTGTTCATCACCTCCCAACAAACCACCACACAGAGTATGAGGAGTATGAAGAGAGAGTGAGGAGTATGAAGAGAGTATGGGGAGTATGAAGAGAGTATGGGGAGTATGAAGAGAGAGTGAGGAGTATGAAGAGAGCATGAGGAGTATGAAGAGAGTATGAGGAGTATGAAGAGAGCATGAGGAGTATGAAGAGAGCATGAGGAGTATGAAGAGAGCATGAGGAGTATGAAGAGAGCATGAGGAGTATGAAGAGAGAGTGAGGAGTATGAAGAGAGTATGAGGAGTATGAAGAGAGTATGAGGAGTATGAAGAGAGTGAGGAGTATGAAGAGAGAGTGAGGAGTATGAAGAGAGAGTGAGGAGTATGAAGAGAGAGTGAGGAGTATGAAGAGAGAGTAAGGAGTATGAAGAGAGAGTGAGGAGTATGAAGAGAGTATGAGGAGTATGAAGAGAGAGTGAGGAGTATGAAGAGAGTATGAGGAGTATGAAGAGAGTATGAGGAGTATGAAGAGAGCATGAGGAGTATGAAGAGAGCATGAGGAGTATGAAGAGAGAGTGAGGAGTATGAAGAGAGTATGAGGAGTATGAAGAGAGTATGAGGAGTATGAAGAGAGCGTGAGGAGTCTGAAGAGAGTGTGAGGAGTCTGAAGAGAGTGTGAGGAGTATGAAGAGAGTGTGAGGAGTATGAAGAGAGAGTGAAGAGTTTGAGGAGTATGAAGAGAGTGTGAGGAGTATGAAGAGAGTGTGAGGAGTATGAAGAGAGTGTGAGGAGTATGAAGAGAGTGTGAGGAGTATGAAGAGAGTATGAGGAGTATGAACAGAGTATGAGGAGTATGAAGAGAGTATGAGGAGTATGAAGAGAGTATGAGGAGTATGAAGAGAGTATGAGGAGTATGAAGAGAGTATGAGGAGTATGAAGAGAGAGTAAGGAGTATGAAGAGAGTATGAGGAGTATGAAGAGAGTATGAGGAGTATGAAGAGAGTGTGAGGAGTATGAAGAGAGAGTAAGGAGTATGAAGAGAGTATGAGGAGTATGAAGAGAGTGAGGAGTATGAAGAGAGAGTAAGGAGTATGAAGAGAGAGTGAGGAGTATGAAGAGAGAGTGAGGAGTATGAAGAGAGAGTGAGGAGTATGAAGAGAGAGTGAGGAGTATGAAGAGAGAGTGAGGAGTATGAAGAGAGAGTAAGGAGTATGAAGAGAGTATGAGGAGTATGAAGAGAGAGTGAGGAGTATGAAGAGAGAGTAAGGAGTATGAAGAGAGTATGAGGAGTATGAAGAGAGAGTGAGGAGTATGAAGAGAGAGTGAGGAGTATGAAGAGAGAGTGAGGAGTATGAAGAGAGCATGAGGAGTATGAAGAGAGCATGAGGAGTATGAAGAGAGCATGAGGAGTATGAAGAGAGCATGAGGAGTATGAAGAGAGCATGAGGAGTATGAAGAGAGAGTGAGGAGTATGAAGAGAGAGTGAGGAGTATGAAGAGAGCGTGAGGAGTATGAAGAGAGAGTGAGGAGTATGAAGAGAGTATGAGGAGTATGAAGAGAGCATGAGGAGTATGAAGAGAGCGTGAGGAGTATGAAGAGAGAGTGAGGAGTATGAAGAGAGTATGAGGAGTATGAAGAGAGTATGAGGAGTATGAAGAGAGTATGAGGAGTATGAAGAGAGTATGAGGAGTATGAAGAGAGAGTATGAGGAGTATGAAGAGAGTATGAGGAGTATGAAGAGAGAGTATGAGGAGTATGAAGAGAGAGTGAGGAGTATGAAGAGAGAGTAAGGAGTATGAAGAGAGAGTGAGGAGTATGAAGAGAGAGTAAGGAGTATGAAGAGAGAGTAAGGAGTATGAAGAGAGAGTGAGGAGTATGAAGAGAGAGTGAGGAGTATGGAGTGAGGAGTATGGAGTGAGGAGTATGAAGAGAGTATGAGGAGTATGAAGAGAGTATGAGGAGTATGAAGAGAGTATGAGGAGTATGAACAGATTATGAGGAGTATGAAGAGAGTATGAGGAGTATGAAGAGAGAGTAAGGAGTATGAAGAGTGAGTGAGGAGTATGAAGAGAGAGTGAGGAGTATGAAGAGTGAGTGAGGAGTATGAAGAGAGAGTGAGGAGTATGAAGAGAGTACGAGGAGTATGAAGAGAGAGTAAGGAGTATGAAGAGTGAGTGAGGAGTATGAAGAGAGAGTGAGGAGTATGAAGAGAGTACGAGGAGTATGAAGAGAGAGTAAGGAGTATGAAGAGTGAGTGAGGAGTATGAAGAGAGAGTGAGGAGTATGAAGAGAGTATGAGGAGTATGAAGAGAGAGTGAGGAGTATGGAGTGAGGAGTATGAAGAGAGTATGAGGAGTATGAAGAGAGAGTGAAGAGTATGAAGAGAGTGTGAGGAGTATGAAGAGAGTATGAGGAGTATGAAGAGAGTATGAGGAGTATGAAGAGAGAGTGAGGAGTATGAAGAGAGTATGAAGAGAGTATGAGGAGTAAGAAGAGAGAGTGAGGAGTAAGAAGAGAGTGTGAGGAGTATGAAGAGAGAGTGAGGAGTATGAAGAGAGTGTGAGGAGTATGAAGAGAGTACGAGGAGTATGAAGAGAGAGTAAGGAGTATGAAGAGTGAGTGAGGAGTATGAAGAGAGAGTGAGGAGTATGAAGAGAGTATGAGGAGTATGAAGAGAGAGTGAGGAGTATGGAGTGAGGAGTATGAAGAGAGTATGAGGAGTATGAAGAGAGAGTGAAGAGTATGAAGAGAGTGTGAGGAGTATGAAGAGAGTATGAGGAGTATGAAGAGAGTATGAGGAGTATGAAGAGAGAGTGAGGAGTATGAAGAGAGTATGAAGAGAGTATGAGGAGTAAGAAGAGAGAGTGAGGAGTATGAAGAGAGTGTGAGGAGTATGAAGAGAGAGTGAGGAGTATGAAGAGAGTGTGAGGAGTATGAAGAGAGTGTGAGGAGTATGAAGAGAGAGTGAGGAGTATGAAGAGAGTATGAGGAGTATGAAGAGAGTGTGAGGAGTATGAAGAGAGAGTGAGGAGTATGAAGAGAGTATGAGGAGTATGAAGAGAGTATGAGGAGTATGAAGAGAGAGTGAGGAGTATGAAGAGAGAGTGAGGAGTATGAAGAGAGTATGAGGTGTATGAAGAGAGTATGAGGAGTATGAAGAGAGAGTGAGGAGTATGAAGAGAGAGTGCGGAGTATGAAGAGAGTGAGGAGTATGAAGAGAGTATGAGGAGTATGAAGAGAGTATGAGGAGTATGAAGAGAGTATGAGGAGTATGAAGAGAGAGTGAGGAGTATGAAGAGAGTATGAGGAGTATGAAGAGAGTATGAGGAGTATGAAGAGAGAGTGAGGAGTATGAAGAGAGTATGAGGAGTATGAAGAGAGCATGAGGAGTATGAAGAGAGTATGAGGAGTATGAAGAGAGTGTGAGGAGTATGAAGAGAGAGTGAGGAGTATGAAGAGAGAGTAAGGAGTATGAAGAGAGTATGAGGAGTATGAAGAGAGAGTGAGGAGTATGAAGAGAGAGTAAGGAGTATGAAGAGAGTATGAGGAGTATGAAGAGAGAGTGAGGAGTATGAAGAGAGAGTGAGGAGTATGAAGAGAGAGTGAGGAGTATGAAGAGAGCATGAGGAGTATGAAGAGAGCATGAGGAGTATGAAGAGAGCATGAGGAGTATGAAGAGAGAGTGAGGAGTATGAAGAGAGAGTGAGGAGTATGAAGAGAGCGTGAGGAGTATGAAGAGAGAGTGAGGAGTATGAAGAGAGTATGAGGAGTATGAAGAGAGCATGAGGAGTATGAAGAGAGCGTGAGGAGTATGAAGAGAGAGTGAGGAGTATGAAGAGAGTATGAGGAGTATGAAGAGAGTATGAGGAGTATGAAGAGAGTATGAGGAGTATGAAGAGAGTATGAGGAGTATGAAGAGAGAGTATGAGGAGTATGAAGAGAGTATGAGGAGTATGAAGAGAGAGTATGAGGAGTATGAAGAGAGAGTGAGGAGTATGAAGAGAGAGTAAGGAGTATGAAGAGAGAGTGAGGAGTATGAAGAGAGAGTAAGGAGTATGAAGAGAGAGTAAGGAGTATGAAGAGAGAGTGAGGAGTATGAAGAGAGAGTGAGGAGTATGGAGTGAGGAGTATGAAGAGAGTATGAGGAGTATGAAGAGAGTATGAGGAGTATGAAGAGAGTATGAGGAGTATGAACAGATTATGAGGAGTATGAAGAGAGTATGAGGAGTATGAAGAGAGAGTAAGGAGTATGAAGAGTGAGTGAGGAGTATGAAGAGAGAGTGAGGAGTATGAAGAGTGAGTGAGGAGTATGAAGAGAGAGTGAGGAGTATGAAGAGAGTACGAGGAGTATGAAGAGAGAGTAAGGAGTATGAAGAGTGAGTGAGGAGTATGAAGAGAGAGTGAGGAGTATGAAGAGAGTACGAGGAGTATGAAGAGAGAGTAAGGAGTATGAAGAGTGAGTGAGGAGTATGAAGAGAGAGTGAGGAGTATGAAGAGAGTATGAGGAGTATGAAGAGAGAGTGAGGAGTATGGAGTGAGGAGTATGAAGAGAGTATGAGGAGTATGAAGAGAGAGTGAAGAGTATGAAGAGAGTGTGAGGAGTATGAAGAGAGTATGAGGAGTATGAAGAGAGTATGAGGAGTATGAAGAGAGAGTGAGGAGTATGAAGAGAGTATGAAGAGAATATGAGGAGTAAGAAGAGAGAGTGAGGAGTATGAAGAGAGTGTGAGGAGTATGAAGAGAGAGTGAGGAGTATGAAGAGAGTGTGAGGAGTATGAAGAGAGTACGAGGAGTATGAAGAGAGAGTAAGGAGTATGAAGAGTGAGTGAGGAGTATGAAGAGAGAGTGAGGAGTATGAAGAGAGTATGAGGAGTATGAAGAGAGAGTGAGGAGTATGGAGTGAGGAGTATGAAGAGAGTATGAGGAGTATGAAGAGAGAGTGAAGAGTATGAAGAGAGTGTGAGGAGTATGAAGAGAGTATGAGGAGTATGAAGAGAGTATGAGGAGTATGAAGAGAGAGTGAGGAGTATGAAGAGAGTATGAAGAGAGTATGAGGAGTAAGAAGAGAGAGTGAGGAGTATGAAGAGAGTGTGAGGAGTATGAAGAGAGAGTGAGGAGTATGAAGAGAGTGTGAGGAGTATGAAGAGAGTGTGAGGAGTATGAAGAGAGAGTGAGGAGTATGAAGAGAGTATGAGGAGTATGAAGAGAGTGTGAGGAGTATGAAGAGAGAGTGAGGAGTATGAAGAGAGTATGAGGAGTATGAAGAGAGTATGAGGAGTATGAAGAGAGTATGAGGAGTATGAAGAGAGAGTGAGGAGTATGAAGAGAGAGTGAGGAGTATGAAGAGAGTATGAGGAGTATGAAGAGAGTATGAGGAGTATGAAGAGAGAGTGAGGAGTATGAAGAGAGAGTGCGGAGTATGAAGAGAGTGAGGAGTATGAAGAGAGTATGAGGAGTATGAAGAGAGTATGAGGAGTATGAAGAGAGTATGAGGAGTATGAAGAGAGAGTGAGGAGTATGAAGAGAGAGTGAGGAGTATGAAGAGAGTATGAGGAGTATGAAGAGAGAGTGAGGAGTATGAAGAGAGTATGAGGAGTATGAAGAGAGCATGAGGAGTATGAAGAGAGTATGAGGAGTATGAAGAGAGTGTGAGGAGTATGAAGAGAGTATGAGGAGTATGAAGAGAGAGTGAGGAGTATGAAGAGAGTATGAGGAGTATGAAGAGAGCATGAGGAGTATGAAGAGAGAGTGAGGAGTATGAAGAGAGTATGAGGAGTATGAAGAGAGTATGAGGAGTATGAAGAGAGAGTGAGGAGTATGAAGAGAGTATGAGGAGTATGAAGAGAGTATGAGGAGTATGAAGAGAGTATGAGGAGTATGAAGAGAGTGTGAGGAGTATGAAGAGAGTATGAGGAGTATGAAGAGAGTATGAGGAGTATGAAGAGAGAGTGAGGAGTATGAAGAGAGAGTGAGGAGTATGAAGAGAGAGTATGAGGAGTATGAAGAGAGAGTAAGGAGTATGAAGAGAGAGTAAGGAGTATGAAGAGAGTATGAGGAGTATGAAGAGAGTATGAAGAGAGTATGAAGAGAGTATGAAGAGAGTATGAAGAGAGTATGAAGAGAGTATGAAGAGTATGAAGAGAGTATGAGGAGTATGAAGAGAGAGTGAGGAGTATGAAGAGAGTATGAGGAGTATGAAGAGAGAGTGAGGAGTATGAAGAGAGTGTGAGGAGTATGAAGAGAGTATGAGGAGTATGAAGAGAGTATGATGAGTATGAACAGAGTATGAGGAGTATGAAGAGAGTATGATGAGTATGAACAGAGTATGAGGAGTATGAAGAGAATGTGAGGAGTATGAAGAGAGTGTGAGGAGTATGAACAGAGTATGAGGAGTATGAAGAGAGTATGAGGAGTATGAAGAGAGTATGAGGAGTATGAAGAGAGTGTGAGGAGTATGAACAGAGTATGAGGAGTATGAAGAGAGTATGAGGAGTATGAAGAGAGTATGAGGAGTATGAAGAGAGTATGAGGAGTATGAAGAGAGAGTAAGGAGTATGAAGAGTGAGTGAGGAGTATGAAGAGAGAGTAAGGAGTATGAAGAGTGAGTGAGGAGTATGAAGAGAGAGTGAGGAGTATGAAGAGAGAGTGAGGAGTATGAAGAGAGTATGAGGAGTATGAAGAGAGTATGAGGAGTATGAAGAGAGTATGAGGAGTATGAACAGATTATGAGGAGTATGAAGAGAATGTGAGGAGTATGAAGAGAGTATGAGGAGTATGAAGAGAGTATGAGGAGTATGAAGAGAGTATGAGGAGTATGAAGAGAGTATGAGGAGTATGAAGAGAGAGTAAGGAGTATGAAGAGTGAGTGAGGAGTATGAAGAGAGAGTGAGGAGTATGAAGAGTGAGTGAGGAGTATGAAGAGAGAGTGAGGAGTATGAAGAGAGTACGAGGAGTATGAAGAGAGAGTAAGGAGTATGAAGAGTGAGTGAGGAGTATGAAGAGAGAGTGAGGAGTATGAAGAGAGTATGAGGAGTATGAAGAGAGAGTGAGGAGTATGAAGAGAGAGTGAGGAGTATGAAGAGTGAGTGAGGAGTATGAAGAGAGAGTGAGGAGTATGAAGAGACTACGAGGAGTATGAAGAGAGAGTAAGGAGTATGAAGAGTGAGTGAGGAGTATGAAGAGAGAGTGAGGAGTATGAAGAGAGTATGAGGAGTATGAAGAGAGAGTGAGGAGTATGAAGAGAGTATGAGGAGTATGAAGAGAGAGTGAGGAGTATGAAGAGAGAGTGAGGAGTATGAAGAGTGAGTGAGGAGTATGAAGAGTGAGTGAGGAGTATGAAGAGAGAGTGAGGAGTATGAAGAGACTACGAGGAGTATGAAGAGAGAGTAAGGAGTATGAAGAGTGAGTGAGGAGTATGAAGAGAGAGTGAGGAGTATGAAGAGAGTATGAGGAGTATGAAGAGAGAGTGAGGAGTATGAAGAGAGAGTGAGGAGTATGAAGAGTGAGTGAGGAGTATGAAGAGAGAGTGAGGAGTATGAAGAGACTACGAGGAGTATGAAGAGAGAGTAAGGAGTATGAAGAGTGAGTGAGGAGTATGAAGAGAGAGTGAGGAGTATGAAGAGAGTATGAGGAGTATGAAGAGTGAGTGAGGAGTATGAAGAGAGAGTGAGGAGTATGAAGAGAGTATGAGGAGTATGAAGAGAGTATGAGGAGTATGAAGAGAGAGTGAGGAGTATGAAGAGAGAGTGAGGAGTATGAAGAGAGTACGAGGAGTATGAAGAGAGAGTAAGGAGTATGAAGAGTGAGTGAGGAGTATGAAGAGAGTATGAGGAGTATGAAGAGAGAGTGAGGAGTATGAAGAGAGTGTGAGGAGTATGAAGAGAGTGTGAGGAGTATGAAGAGAGTGTGAGGAGTATGAAGAGAGTATGAGGAGTATGAAGAGAGTGTGAGGAGTATGAAGAGAGAGTGAGGAGTATGAAGAGAGTATGAGGAGTATGAAGAGAGTATGAGGAGTATGAAGAGAGAGTGAGGAGTATGAAGAGAGAGTGAGGAGTATGAAGAGAGTATGAGGAGTATGAAGAGAGTATGAGGAGTATGAAGAGAGAGTGAGGAGTATGAAGAGAGAGTGCGGAGTATGAAGAGAGTGAGGAGTATGAAGAGAGTATGAGGAGTATGAAGAGAGTATGAGGAGTATGAAGAGAGTATGAGGAGTATGAAGAGAGAGTGAGGAGTATGAAGAGAGAGTGAGGAGTATGAAGAGAGTATGAGGAGTATGAAGAGAGTATGAGGAGTATGAAGAGTGAGTGAGGAGTATGAAGAGAGAGTGAGGAGTATGAAGAGAGTATGAGGAGTATGAAGAGAGAGTGAGGAGTATGAAGAGAGTATGAGGAGTATGAAGAGAGCATGAGGAGTATGAAGAGAGTATGAGGAGTATGAAGAGAGTGTGAGGAGTATGAAGAGAGTATGAGGAGTATGAAGAGAGAGTGAGGAGTATGAAGAGAGTATGAGGAGTATGAAGAGAGCATGAGGAGTATGAAGAGAGTATGAGGAGTATGAAGAGAGAGTGAGGAGTATGAAGAGAGTATGAGGAGTATGAAGAGAGTATGAGGAGTATGAAGAGAGAGTGAGGAGTATGAAGAGAGTATGAGGAGTATGAAGAGAGTATGAGGAGTATGAAGAGAGTATGAGGAGTATGAAGAGAGTGTGAGGAGTATGAAGAGAGTATGAGGAGTATGAAGAGAGTATGAGGAGTATGAAGAGAGAGTGAGGAGTATGAAGAGAGAGTGAGGAGTATGAAGAGAGAGTGAGGAGTATGAAGAGAGAGTGAGGAGTATGAAGAGAGAGTGAGGAGTATGAAGAGAGAGTAAGGAGTATGAAGAGAGAGTAAGGAGTATGAAGAGAGTATGAAGAGAGTATGAAGAGAGTATGAGGAGAGAGTGAGGAGTATGAGGAGTATGAAGAGAGTATGAAGAGAGTATGAAGAGAGTATGAAGAGAGTATGAGGAGTATGAAGAGAGTATGAAGAGAGTATGATGAGTATGAAGAGAGTATGAGGAGTATGAAGAGAGAGTGAGGAGTATGAGGAGTATGAAGAGAGTATGAAGAGAGTATGAAGAGAGTATGAAGAGAGTATGAGGAGTATGAAGAGAGAGTGAGGAGTATGAAGAGAGTATGAGGAGTATGAAGAGAGTATGAGGAGTATGAAGAGAGAGTGAGGAGTATGAAGAGAGTATGAGGAGTATGAAGAGAGAGTGAGGAGTATGAAGAGAGTATGAGGAGTATGAAGAGAGAGTGAGGAGTATGAAGAGAGTGTGAGGAGTATGAAGAGAGTATGAGGAGTATGAAGAGAGTATGAGGAGTATGAAGAGAGTATGAGGAGTATGAAGAGAGTATGATGAGTATGAACAGAGTATGAGGAGTATGAAGAGAGTATGAGGAGTATGAAGAGAGTATGAGGAGTATGAAGAGAGTATGAGGAGTATGAAGAGAGTATGAGGAGTATGAACAGATTATGAGGAGTATGAAGAGAATATGAGGAGTATGAAGAGAGTGTGAGGAGTATGAACAGAGTATGAGGAGTATGAACAGAGTATGAGGAGTATGAACAGAGTATGAGGAGTATGAAGAGAGTATGAGGAGTATGAAGAGAGTATGAGGAGTATGAAGAGAGAGTAAGGAGTATGAAGAGTGAGTGAGGAGCATGAAGAGAGAGTGAGGAGTATGAAGAGAGAGTGAGGAGTATGAAGAGAGTACGAGGAGTATGAAGAGAGAGTAAGGAGTATGAAGAGTGAGTGAGGAGTATGAAGAGAGAGTGAGGAGTATGAAGAGAGTATGAGGAGTATGAAGAGAGAGTGAGGAGTATGAAGAGAGAGTGAGGAGTATGAAGAGTGAGTGAGGAGTATGAAGAGAGAGTGAGGAGTATGAAGAGACTACGAGGAGTATGAAGAGAGAGTAAGGAGTATGAAGAGTGAGTGAGGAGTATGAAGAGAGAGTGAGGAGTATGAAGAGAGTATGAGGAGTATGAAGAGAGTGAGGAGTATGAAGAGAGTATGAGGAGTATGAAGAGAGAGTAAGGAGTATGAAGAGAGTATGAGGAGTATGAAGAGAGAGTGAGGAGTATGAAGAGAGTATGAGGAGGATGAAGAGAGCATGAGGAGTATGAAGAGAGTATGAGGAGTATGAAGAGAGTATGAGGAGTATGAAGAGAGTATGAGGAGTATGAAGAGAGAGTATGAGGAGTATGAAGAGAGTATGAGGAGTATGAAGAGAGAGTATGAGGAGTATGAAGAGAGAGTATGAGGAGTATGAAGAGAGTATGAGGAGTATGAAGAGAGAGTGAGGAGTATGAAGAGAGAGTGAGGAGTATGAAGAGAGAGTGAGGAGTATGAAGAGAGAGTAAGGAGTATGAAGAGAGAGTGAGGAGTATGAAGAGAGAGTGAGGAGTATGAAGAGAGTATGAGGAGTATGAAGAGAGAGTGAAGAGTATGAAGAGAGTGTGAGGAGTATGAAGAGAGTATGAGGAGTATGAAGAGAGTATGAGGAGTATGAAGAGAGAGTGAGGAGTATGAAGAGAGTATGAAGAGAGTATGAGGAGTATGAAGAGAGAGTGAGGAGTATGAAGAGAGAGTGAGGAGTATGAAGAGAGTGTGAGGAGTATGAAGAGAGTGTGAGGAGTATGAAGAGAGAGTGAGGAGTATGAAGAGAGTATGAGGAGTATGAAGAGAGTATGAGGAGTATGAAGAGAGTATGAGGAGTATGAAGAGAGTATGAGGAGTATGAAGAGAGACTGAGGAGTATGAAGAGAGAGTGAGGAGTATGAAGAGAGTATGAGGAGTATGAAGAGAGAGTGAGGAGTATGAAGAGAGAGTGAGGAGTATGAAGAGAGAGTGAGGAGTATGAAGAGAGTATGAGGAGTGTGAAGAGAGTATGAGGAGTATGAAGAGAGAGTGAGGAGTATGAAGAGAGTATGAGGAGTATGAAGAGAGAGTGAGGAGTATGAAGAGAGAGTGAGGAGTATGAAGAGAGAGTGAGGAGTATGAAGAGAGTATGAGGAGTATGAAGAGAGTATGAGGAGTATGAAGAGAGTATGAGGAGTATGAAGAGAGCATGAGGAGTATGAAGAGAGAGTGAGGAGTATGAAGAGAGAGTGAGGAGTATGAAGAGAGTATGAGGAGTATGAAGAGAGTATGAGGAGTATGAAGAGAGAGTAAGGAGTATGAAGAGAGTATGAGGAGTATGAAGAGAGAGTGAGGAGTATGAAGAGAGTATGAGGAGTATGAAGAGAGAGTAAGGAGTATGAAGAGAGTATGAGGAGTATGAAGAGAGAGTAAGGAGTATGAAGAGAGTATGAGGAGTATGAAGAGAGTATGAGGAGTATGAAGAGAGAGTAAGGAGTATGAGGAGTATGAAGAGAGTATGAGGAGTATGAAGAGAGTATGAGGAGTATGAAGAGAGTATGAGGAGTATGAAGAGAGAGTAAGGAGTATGAGGAGTATGAAGAGAGTATGAGGAGTATGAAGAGAGAGTAAGGAGTATGAAGAGAGTATGAGGAGTATGAAGAGAGTATGAGGAGTATGAAGAGAGAGTGAGGAGTATGAAGAGAGTATGAGGAGTATGAAGAGAGAGTGAGGAATATGAACCATTCTGGAGGACCATGTGTATCCAGTGGTTCAAACATTGTATCCTGAAGGTGGCGCCGTGTATCAGGATGACGATGCACCAATACACACAGCAAGACTGGAGAAAGATGGTTTGATGAACATGAAAGTGAAGTTGAACATCTCCCATGGCCTGCACAGTCACCAGATCTAAATAGTATTGAGCCACTTTGGGGTGTTTTGGAGGAGCGAGTCAGGAAACGTTTTCCTCCACCAGCATCACGTAGTGACCTGACCACTATCCTGCAAGAAGAATGGCTTAAAATTCCTCTGACCACTGTGCAGGACTTGTATATGTCATTCCCAAGACCAACTGACGCTGTATTGGCTACAAAAGGAGGCCCTACACCATACTAATAAATTACTGTGCTCTAAAACCAGGTGTTTCAGTTTCATTGTCCAAGTCCTGTCTATGTTCAGTGGAGCAGATATAATGGACACTGAGAGTAGAAACATGGAGGTGTACTGTGAACAGTATGTATGTATTATGGTGGCCTCTTGCAGCCCAGCTTTGTTCCTAGTCGTAGTTTAATCTCCCAGGTTGCAGGATGCGAGTCTTCATGCTTTTCTCTCGCGCCTCGTTCTGTTGAGAATAGTTTTGACAGCTCCTTGGCTGTTTTCTCCTCGTATGTTTCCTTTAAGAGACGCCCGGAGCAAAAAGACTCCAATTAATTCAGCTCGGCTCGGCTTTTTGAGAGCGGGAGCCTGTGAAAACGGTTCGCTCGAAAATGCTTATGCAGCTGTTTTTGCGACTCGCCCTCATTACTGTATTATTTTACATCGCTTCTCCTCCGCCGAGGTTCGTTCCCGTGCTGTTCAATTCAATTATCTGCGCGCCATTTCCATGAATATTCCGGCCGTACATTCCCACACAAATCAGGAGAGAGGAATTGGACTCGACACAGCTTTTTTTTCACTTCCAGGACGTTTAGGCTACTCCACCCACTCCTTTGAGATGCAGATAAGGGTGAAATAATGTAGCAGGGCCTAATTAGGTAGCGCCCTGATACTGTGTCTTAATACAGGTGCTCATTATTCGATAGCATAGCACAGAGTGATATAACTAGTTAGGTGTTTGTTAGATTACTACAGGAGGTAATACTGTAGGTGTGTAAGAAAATATCGAAATATTGAATATCGGGATATTATGTTTTGTGATACTGTATCGATTCTCAAAAACACTATCAATACACAGGTTCCTGGCCGACAGTGATTCATTGTGTGTTGTGTTTAAACCTCGGACCACTAGATGGCATTGTTGTAATCCATTTTCAGCTCCGCTCCAACATTAACAAGTAGCACAAGGGCGCAATGCTATTGTAAGCATTGATAAACCTGTTCATATAGTGGTGTGTTTTAATACTAGGATTTGAAAAATCACATATATATATATATATATATATATATATATATTGAATCGTGACCACTGTATCACCACGATACATGTTGTATTGCCAGGTTCTTGCCTGTAGGGGTTTGCCATATCGTATCATACGCAATAATATCGCCAACATTTTTGAATATGGTGAACGATATTATACCCTGAAATATCGTACCATATCACCCATCCCTAATTATCACATCAGGATACTACTTTTTACTGTTTTTAGAAAAAGAAAAATTCACATTTTTCTCATTTCCCATTATATATCTACTAGAGACAGATTTTATCTGTCCAGTATCATTCACTTTACTACAGTCCTGGATATATGGAGATATTTGGAGTGCATTATTTAGTATTGTGACATTCTGGATCATTGACTTCTGTTACAATCTGATAAATTCTTGTATTTTTTAATATTTTAGATAGGGGTGTGGCATATATCGTATGCAAAAATAAAATTCTTTATTGTTGAAATATATATTTTTTAATTCAGTGTTTTGTCATATCGCCAAGAGTATCGTTTTTGCAAAAATACCATGAAATATTGTGATATTATTGTAGGGCCATATCGCCCAGCCCTACTTGCCAGTACACAGCCCTAGCAGACCTTCACAATTGGTTGGCATAGTACACAATTATAATGATCTTCTTGGCGTCTTGGTTTATTATGGTAAGTAGATTCATGGGTTTGGGTATGGGCTTTGGCGAAAAGGTCAAACTTTAAAGACCTGAACTGAATTTTCTATCATTTTCTATCTCATTTTTATATTTAAGCAACTAAAACCCAGTGTTTGTATTTTTCCGACAGTCCCAATTAGCTAGCCCAGTACAGTGTTATTAGCTGGTGTATTGGTACATTAAGATAACTAGATTATCAAATCATTTAGTATAAAAGTCTAATAATCTAGTATTAAAACAAATCATACAGAAGTGCTAAATCAGCCAACATATCAATGGGAGTATTGAACAGAAGTGCTAAGTTAGTTGCCTTGCTACAACAGAAGTGCTCAATCAGCATATTGAAACAATATTATAGTAGTCATGCAATATTAGTTAGTCTGCCCGTGCTGGAAATTCTATACTACCTTTTTCTTAAAGCTCTGATCAATAAGTGTATTTTCTCCAGTAAGAACAGCAGATCTGATTAGAACAGATGTAAATAATCAGACATACAATACAAATTAACATGAATATCTTATTGTGAGAGAAGTAGATCATATCTTGAGCTCCAGTTTGAAGAACAAAGTGTAGTTCCAGATTTCTCCTGGACGCCCCAGACATTGTATGAATGTGTTCAGTTCCTTCAGCAGCAAATCTTGATTTAGCTTAATGAAGTACTGAGCAGTCAAAGCAGGTATTAGATGAGAACTGTAAATAATACTGGGTTGTTTATAGAAGGAGAAGCTTGGAAAGGATTAAATAAACACACTGAAGTATGTAAAAGCTCTACTTACTCTATTAATACTAGTAATAGTAATAATAATATTAATTACTGAGCATGTAAGTTAGAACTTGTTTGCGTATTAGTATAGTGTGAAGTTAGTATAGTGTTTTAATGCAGATAAGCAGCATTAGTTAGAGTATTAGTTAATATAAGGGTAAGTAGGAGAAGGTGTCCGGTTCTTGGTGGCCACTGCTGTAGTTGGAGCTAATGCTGAGCTGTTTTTTTATTAGAGATGGGCCGATCAGCGTTTTTGAGGCCGATTCCGATCGGCGATCACTTTTCAGCGCGATTGGACGATCGCTGATACCGATCGAGGGTGGGGCTATACGTCACGGCAGGGCTACGTGTAGTTATTAGCGCAAACAAGTCATGAAACATGGTCTAAACTGGTTTATTACCATTTTTAACAAGCTCATATGAAACAGCATAATATTTTTAACTAAATTAACAGTAAATAAACAAAGTAAATCAAACAAATATCCCCAATACTGCAGTCATTCAATTTAGACCCTTAATTTGAAACAAAAACGCTGATTTTACACGTTTTAAAAAAGCTAAAACACTGCCAGACGGGCGACATGATTTCTATCAGCACATGCTTTTCTCATGAGGCCACTGCTTTAAGTCAGTCTGTGGAAAATGAAAGGGTATGTGTTTCCACCTAGTGGTTCAGATAGGAATTGCAGGGAGCTGGCCGGAGGGCTCCTCTTCCTGGAAGAAACGCTAGCTGGAAAAACAGAAATTAGGCTCATTTGTTTAACATCATCGATCGGCTCTCGGGTTCGGCTACATTGGAGAAATATCGGTCGATCACATATTTTGATTAAAAATCGGCCGATACCGATACATAGCCGATCAATCCTTACATCTCTAGTTTTTGGGAGGTAATCAAAATGGTTGATGTAGAGCTTGTAGATACCTGTTTTAGAGGTATTATAAAATTATTATTAAAGCATTGGAATGTAGATTATATGTTATACGTTTGAACACTGTTTAACTTCTCTTTTCTTGGCCATGATAAAAACGATGTTGACGTCACAACGTGGCGTGATGTACTTAAGTTCATCGTTCGACTTTGAAAGGTATTCATGTGGTGCGTCCTGGTGGGAAACTAGTTTCACTGATAAAACCGAGACCACATGAAAGCAGCATTAGTGATCCCGCTATGTGGCCACGGCTGAGCCCAGTGCGTTATGTGCTTTTCCCCTGCAGGCCCTTGACTCAGGAGGAGATCGCCCAGCGCCGGGAGTTGGCCAGACAGAGACATGCGGAGAGACAAGCGGCCAGTCAGAGCACAGAAAACCCTGAGTCAGCCAACACTGGGGGCGCTCAGACAGCGTCTTCAGCCAACAATACCAACTCAGGCAAGCGGCAAGCTGTGTGTGTGGACATGCCCACGAGCGTGTAGTCCTGTTCTAATGTATCTTCATAACAACAAACTAACATCAACCTAAAAGCATTTAGTCTTCAGTATCGTCTCCTGGAGTTTCAGTTATGTTAGGGATGTTAGAATCGCTTATAATAAATAAATATATATATATATATATATATATATATATATATATATATATATATATATATATATATATATATATATATATATATATATATAAGAATATACCTGTCGTTTTTGCTAAAAAAGTAATTTTCAGGCTATTTTTAAATGTAAATATTTAAGAAATGTATTTTTTCATCTTTCATTTGATGTGAAAAGTTTTTTTAGGCATGTTTGGGCATGCACCAGAGGGGATATAGGGTTTGACAAAAATGTCCAATTTTGAAGACGTAAACAAAAACACTAATACTGAATTTTGATTAATATATATTAATATTGAATTGTTTAACTAATACTGAGTTTTTTGTATTTTACATTTTTATATTTTACCAACTAGGATAATACCCAGTGTATATTAAGGGTATAAGAAAATATTAAAATATTGAATATCGGGATATTATGTTGGGTGATAGTGTATTGA
Source organism: Megaleporinus macrocephalus (assembly GCA_021613375.1). Taxonomy (NCBI): domain Eukaryota; kingdom Metazoa; phylum Chordata; class Actinopteri; order Characiformes; family Anostomidae; genus Megaleporinus; species Megaleporinus macrocephalus. Next base: position 6,426,810 of record CM038721.1, on the reverse strand, counting down.
ATCTCAAAAACTCAGTATTGATACACAGATTCCTGGCAGACAGTGAATCAATGTGGGTTGTATTTAAGCTTCTGACCACTAGATGGCAGGGTTGTATTCATTTTCAGCTCCACTCCAACATTAACAAGTAGCACAAGGGCGCAATGCTATTGTAAGCATTGACAAACCTCTTCATATAGTGGTGTGTTTTAATAGTAGGGTTTGAAAAATCGCAGTATATTCCTTTGCTTGCAGTATTGCAGTGTATCACGATATATTGAATCATGTCCGCTGTATCACAATTAGACCTGGGCGATATAGGAGAAAATCATATCACGATAATTTTTTTTCATATCAGTCGATATCGATATATATCACAATATAAATCAAATCACTACTGCCTTTTTACTTTAAGTGAGAAGTGAAGATATTAAAATAAAAAAAATGTTAAATGGTTTTTTTATCCTGATTTGTTTTAAATATATATATATATATATATATATATATATATATATATATATAGGTCAGTATTAGTATGAACAGGATTCACACACAGACACTGTGTTAAGCAGGCTGTTGCTAGCTCTTTAAGTTTGGGCTGAGGAAAGAACTCTGTCTGTGTTCAGTCAAAGCTGTGAGTTGACTCTGTCTGCTCTAATGGGGAGTTGGTTAAGAGATTCTGTTTTAAAATAAAGTGTCTGTACTCAATATTTTTGGTTATAAAGTCAACTTTGCCTCAGCATTCTCACTGGAACTTCCACAACATACATATATTTATCTATATCGATTACGAAATTACAGCGATTAGCATAACGTGTGTCGATGCATCGCCGCGCCCACTGAAAGCATGGATTTATCTGGAGCACGAGCTGCAGCTACAAACAATCACTCACCTGCATCTAAAGTTGTGGTAGTGTTTCGCACAGAAACACAACAGTGTGGTGCTCTGTCAGCTCAGTGCACAGTGGAGATGATCACAACAGTACAGCTGCACACGAGACCTTCAAGATCAAACATCCCGTAGAGCTTCATCAACACAGCAGCAGGACAGCACCTGTTTCTCGATAATTATCGTCATCGTTTTATCGGCCAGCCCTAATCACTAATATGTATTGTATCGCCAGGTGCTTGCCAATACGCAGCCCTAGTATATATATATATATATATATATATATATATATATATATATATATATATATATATATATATATATATATATATATATATATATAAATATATAAATATAAAACCCACGTTTCCTGAAGACTCAGTCAGAGACTGCCTTTACCTGTGCAGTTTCTAAAGCTTTTACCATCCAGACTTCAAACAGAGACTCTCTCAGCTTTTCTTTGATATTAAGTTTATTAATCTGTAAATACTGTTCGACTAGAGGAGGGTGGGTCTCCTTTTGAGAGTCTTGGTTCCTCCCAAGGTTTCGTCCTCCAGTCTGAGAAAGTTTTTCTTGCTACTGTCGCCTCTGGCTTGCTCACTGTCTGTTTTCAAACTTCTATAAAGCTGCTTTGTGACAACATTGTTGTAAAAAGCGCTACACAAATAAACTTGAAGTGAATTGAATAAAACTTTAGACGATCAGGGTCTTGTTTAATAATGGAAGTGCGTTAGACTTGATGTGACGTTTTCACTGGTGGAAACCAAGCTAGACCCGATATTAGAGTGAAAACTATTGTTTCTGATTTCTCTGTCTACCAGTGAGCCACTCTCGGGGTGCTCACTGCTGCTGCATGCGTAAAACCAGTTTTAGTTACTGGATATATTGTAGATAAAGTGGTCCCAGCCTTACTCCAAACTAACCAAATCAGATCAAATAGTGTTGGAAACTAAGATTACTTGAATTCTAAATTTGAAAACAGACAGATTTGCGCTCCTCTGGTCTTCTTATTGCTCTTGTTCTCTCTGTGTACCTACAGCTGCAGATACTGATGCACTGTGTACGCAAACAGAAGCTCTGACGGTGAAGCCCACATCAGAAGAGGAGGAGAAAGAACACTTCATAGCGTTTGCGCGGGTCTACAGTGGCGTAGTCCGCAGGGGACAAAAGATATTTGTGCTCGGACCCAAATACGACCCTGCACTCACCCTTCCGACGGTGAGCCCTCCTGACCGGTCATCTTACATGTCACTCAGATTCACAGTGAATGGATGATAATGGGAATCACTTAGACCAGTGGTCAACAGACACGAGAACCGTCCCCGCTTTTAATCTGACACTAATGCATCTAGTCCAGCCAATCAGGGTTTTCTGAAGAAGCTAATTAGCTGGAGAGGGTATGTCAGATTGTGGATGGAGCTAGAGATTTGCTTTCTGATCAAGTTTAATGTTTTGATATCTGTAAAAGTTTGTGAAAGAAAATTTGACTTGGGCTGAAATTAGAATTCCAGCCCTTTTCTCTGTGACGTCATCTCGTAACACAATGCTTGTTACCCAACTCCCGCCAAACCTGGCACATCCTCCCATCCACGTTTAGTCAAATGTTTTAGATACACTACCAGCCAAACGTTTTAGATACACTACCAGCCAAACGTTTTAGATACACTACCAGTCAAACGTTTTAGATACACTACCAGCCAAACGTTTTAGATACACTACCAGACAAACGTTTTAGTACACTACCAGTCAAACGTTTTTGATACACTACCAGTCAAACGTTTTAGATACACTACCAGCCAAACGTTTTAGATACACTACCAGTCAAACGTTTTAGATACACTACCAGTCAAACGTTTTAGATACACTACCAGCCAAATGTTTTAGATACACTACCAGTCAAATGTTTTAGATACACTACCAGTCAAACGTTTTAGATACACTACCAGTCAAACGTTTTAGATACACTACCAGTCAAACGTTTTAGATACACTACCAGTCAAACGTTTTAGATACACTACCAGTCAAACGTTTTAGATACACTACCAGCCAAATGTTTTAGATACACTACCAGTCAAACGTTTTAGATACACTACCAGTCAAATGTTTTAGATACACTACCAGCCAAACGTTTTAGATACACTACCAGCCAAACGTTTTAGATACACTACCAGTCAAACGTTTTAGATACACTACCAGCCAAATGTTTTAGATACACTACCAGCCAAATGTTTTAGATACACTACCAGCCAAATGTTTTAGATACACTACCAGTCAAACGTTTTAGATACACTACCAGCCAAATGTTTTAAATACACTACCAGTCAAATGTTTTAGATACACTACCAGTCAAATGTTTTAGATACACTACCAGTCAAACGTTTTAGATACACTACCAGCCAAACGTTTTAGATACACTACCAGTCAAACGTTTTAGTACACTACCAGTCAAACGTTTTAGATACACTACCAGTCAAACGTTTTAGATACACTACCAGTCAAACGTTTTAGTACACTACCAGTCAAACGTTTTAGATACACTACCAGTCAAACGTTTTAGATACACTACCAGTCAAACGTTTTAGTACACTACCAGTCAAACGTTTTAGATACACTACCAGTCAAACGTTTTAGATACACTACCAGCCAAACGTTTTAGTACACTACCAGCCAAACGTTTTAGATACACTACCAGCCAAACGTTTTAGTACACTACTAGCCAAACGTTTTAGATACACTACCAGTCAAACGTTTTAGTACACTACCAGTCAAACGTTTTAGTACACTACCAGTCAAACGTTTTAGTACACTACCAGTCAAACGTTTTAGATACACTACCACTCAAACGTTTTAGATACACTACCACTCAAACGTTTTAGATACACTACCAGTCAAACGTTTTAGATACACTACCACTCAAACGTTTTAGATACACTACCACTCAAACGTTTTAGATACACTACCAGTCAAACGTTTTAGATACACTACCAGCCAAACGTTTTAGTACATTACCAGCCAAACGTTTTAGATACACTACCAGTCAAACGTTTTAGATACACTACCAGTCAAACGTTTTAGATACACTACCAGTCAAACGTTTTAGTACACTACCAGTCAAACGTTTTAGTACACTACCAGTCAAACGTTTTAGATACACTACCAGTCAAACGTTTTAGATACACTACCAGTCAAACGTTTTAGTACACTACCAGTCAAACGTTTTAGTACACTACCAGTCAAACGTTTTAGATACACTACCAGTCAAACGTTTTAGATACACTACCAGTCAAACGTTTTAGATACACTACCACTCAAACGTTTTAGTACACTACCAGCCAAACGTTTTAGTACATTACCAGTCAAACGTTTTAGATACACTACCAGTCAAACGTTTTAGATACACTACCAGTCAAACGTTTTAGATACACTACCAGTCAAACGTTTAAGTACACTACCAGTCAAACGTTTTAGTACACTACCAGTCAAACGTTTTAGATACACTACCAGTCAAACGTTTTAGTACACTACCAGTCAAACGTTTTAGATACACTACCAGTCAAACGTTTTAGTACACTACCAGTCAAACGTTTTAGGTACACTACCAGTCAAACGTTTTAGTAACACTACCAGCCAAACGTTTTAGATCACTACCAGTCAAACGTTTTAAATACACTACCAGCCAAACGTTTTAGATACACTACCAGCCAAACGTTTTAGTACACTACCAGACAAACGTTTTAGATACACTACCAGCCAAACGTATTAGATACACTACCAGACAAACGTTTTAGATACACTACCAGTCAAGCGTTTTAGATACACTACCAGACAAACGTTTTAGATACACTACCAGTCAAACGTTTTAGATCACTACCAGTCAAACGTTTTAGATCACTACCAGTCAAACGTTTTAGGTACACTACCAGACAAACGTTTTAGATACACTACCAGACAAACGTTGTAGTACACTACCAGTCAAACGTTTTAGTACACTACCAGATAAACGTTTTAGTACACTACCACTCAAACGTTTTAGTACACTACCAGACAAACGTTTTAGTACACTACCAGACAAACGTTTTAGTACACTACCAGATAAACGTTTTAGTACACTACCACTCAAACGTTTTAGTACACTACCAGACAAACGTTTTAGTACACTACCAGACAAACGTTTTAGTACACTACCACTCAAACGTTTTAGTACACTACCAGATAAACGTTTTAGTACACTACCACTCAAACGTTTTAGTACACTACCAGACAAACGTTTTAGTACACTACCACTCAAACGTTTTAGATACACTACCAGATAAACGTTTTAGTACACTACCACTCAAACGTTTTAGTACACTACCACTCAAACGTTTTAGTACACTACCAGACAAACGTTTTAGTACACTACCAGACAAACGTTTTAGTACACTACCACTCAAACGTTTTAGTACACTACCACTCAAACGTTTTAGTACACTACCAGACAAACGTTTTAGTACACTACCACTCAAACGTTTTAGATACACTACCAGTCAAAAGTTCTAATAAGCCTGAATGGAACCAGTTTAGCTTAAAGACACAGAAGCTCTAATTGGGAGTTTTAGACAAAGGGTGAATACAAATGTAGGTTATGAGAGACCTTTCATGGTTTAGCAAAATTGCAGTATGCAGTTCTGTTCTAGACACTAAAAATAAAAGTATGAACTTGTAAACGACCCTGATATTCCCCCTTTAATGTATTGAGCTGTACTGCAGTGTGCAGCAATATAACTGTATATCTATACTGTACAGCCCTACATGCTATCAAAGACAGATGGTGGTTGAAATAGGAAATGATTTCATCTGGTGATGTTTAGCAGAGCCAGCCGTCATGTTTTCTCATGCATCCTAACCCCCCTCTTAACAAACCACACAAGCGGCTCCTTAAAGCTCATTAATGCAGCACTCATAAAACGCCTCCCTGAAACCTCCTGCTTTTGTATTCTGAAGTAATCCGGCGTGAAAGCCCAGAGGCAGCCCGGAAACTCAGGCAATGCGAAGATACAGGATGTGGGGAAGATTTTTACAAGTTTTTAAAGTTTTTTTAAACAGAATTAAGATGTTATATAATATGATGAGATGTTTTTATTATATGTATTAGAGTAAAAAAATAAAAAATCGACATAATTCAATGGCTATGATGTCAACACAGTCATTCATAGAGGTTTGGTGTGAAACTTAATTCCAGAAAAACCTACAGAGTCTGGATTGTTCACAGTGGTGGTGAATGGAACCAGGCATCCAAGGAAAACCTTCCTCGCCAAAAAAGTTATTATATGAAATCTTTTTGAGTGATAATGTCTGAGATATTGTCTGTTACAGCAGTTTAGAGATAAGATTTTGGGATAAAACGTATGTTTGTTTACCTTTAAATGACTTTGTTTGCATCCCAGTAATTGAATTGGAAAAGCTGTTGCTTTGTTTTTAAACATCTTAAGATTTTCTGCTTGAGTTTATATAGATTTGGGGTCTGTCTCAAACCCTAGTGAGTGTCTAAGTAGGCTGTCTAGGTAGCAGCTGTTTAACTAGCAGTGTTCTCTCCTCATCTCTCCTCATAAAACAGATTACTGAGACGCTCTAGTTAGAGAGAGACTGTGTCACGGCTTGTTCCCGCCCACTGCAGCACGCGACTGGCTAAGCTACCAGCCGGCATCCAAAACAATAGCCCGAGGCTTAAAAATCTGCTTGCGTAAATGCTAATGTCTGGAGTATAAAAGTGTAAATGGTGAAGGACTCGTTACAGAGTTGATAATAAAATACTGTTTTGTGTGATTATATGACCAGAAACACATTAAAATTCCAGAGAAAATCAAAATAACTCACACTTTAAAACCACTTCACTGCTCGTAGATTAGCCTGCGGTGCATCATGGGATTGTCTTAGCGGCTGAGGAAGTGTTCGATGCTTCCTTAAAATCAGGTGTAAATAAGGTTTCTCAGTAGACAACATGTTTAAGGTATGTAAGAATTGGGACAGTCTACATGTCGGGAGCGCATACTATGACGTAAAATGCTGCCTATGTAGGAGCTCAGTAGGTTTTGAGACAGACCCAACGTTGGAGCGGCCTCTCGATACCTTAGCAGCCACCAGTGATATTAGGCTGAATGGCGTAATGACGGCCTGTCCACATCTTAGTCTGAAATACCCTAGCAAAGGGCTAGCAACACTTTAGCAACCACCAGGAATATCATTGCGACGGCCTAGCAACACCATAGCACCACCTGATAACACAGCAGTGGCTCTGTGAAGCCAACGTCTTCAACTTGTTTTGTTATCTGAGGTCACGTCCTGTTGTGTTGGTGCTTGTTTGCCTCTGGATTTGAATTTGCACTCATTGATAAACTTCTAATCCTCCCAGCTGCCTAATGGAAGCTCTGCGGCCGACGCGTTGCCCTCCGTGCCCCACCTGGCCTGCTGCACGCTGGAGCATCTCTACATGCTGATGGGTCGTGAGCTCGAGGAACTTGAGGAGGTTCCTGCAGGAAACGTTCTAGGTATGTGCTCCTGGTCCCAAATGCTCATAGCTGATCCCACATCAGCCTTTTCTGCTGGAGTTGCTTATATTCATAACTAAAGGGTCTCTGATTGGTCCGTGAAGGTCACTTATGTTTTGAGTATTCTTTGCCTGGTCTTAAAAAGTAACTGCTTGGCGGCTACAAGACTGGCTACCAACAAACATTGGTTTACAGTCATTGGTGGGATCTTTAGCCTGATAACTACACAATCGAGTCGCATTATTATGACCGATTCCTACTTTCTACGGTGGCAGCATGTAGGTATCAGCGTTATGGTCTGGCATTTATCCATGTGGAAGACCATCTCAACCGATTTGGGTATGAATCCATCCCTGTAGATCACGTTTAAGAAGTAGAGCACGAGAGAGAGGGTGTTATTGTGAATAACATGTGAGCTTGAGTGTTTTATTGCTTTAATGCAACAGTTTTTACAAAAGAAAGAAAGAAAATACATCAAATAAACCCAGAGACAGAATGTACTTTAAATATTGACAAAACCTTCCACCAAAAAGTAGTTCCACAACAAATGCCCTAGCCTACTGTAACACAGTAGGCTACAAATAGGTAGGCATATAGTTGGCACTACCAACTAACATGTGTGTGTGTGTATATATATATATATATATATATATATATATATATATATATATATATATAAACATTAAGCTATTCATAGCAGTATATGAGCAAAGAAATGAAGGTGGGTTTACACGAACTACAGAGCAAACTAAAAAACAACAAAAAAGCATATAAACACCTCAGTCTTAATCCATAATCAGAATTAATTAATTAATCAGAAAATTTCTGCATGTAAACATAGCCAGTGTTGACGGAATCAGAATTTCAGAGTCTTCAAAGTCAGGCCAAACAGTCTGCAGATCAAATGTTACCTGAAAGTCATCCATTTTTTTTATTTCTAGTTTTGTAGGAGCACAAATACAAAACAACGAGCGGCTTGCGTGCATAAAGCTTGCCGGTGTTACTGGCAACACGTCACTCGTTACTTGGCAAACGCGTCAGCGGAGTAATACAGTTGTGGCGTGAAAAAGCTGTGCCGTTATCACAAATATCAGCACAGCTGGAATGCATCTCGACCAATCAGAGGTGTAGGGTTAGAACTACCTGCTACTTAAAAACATATATATGCTGATTGTCTCCCCTGGGGCGGATGGGATCTTCCAGCAAGACAATGCAACACATCACACAACTAGAAATATCCTACATTGGTTGGAGGAGCTGACCAAGACTTCCAAGTACTACCCCAGTATTATTATCAGATCTCATCTAATACCTGCTTTGACTGCTCAGTACTTCATTAAGCTAAATCAAGATTACTGCTGAAGGAACTGAACACATTCGTACAATGTCTGGGGCGTCCAGGAGAAATCTGGAACCTAACTTTGTTCTTCAAACTGGAGCTCAAGATCTGATCTACTTCTCTCACAATAACATATTCATGTTACTTTGTATTGTATGTATGATTATTTACATCTGTTCTAATCAGATCTGCTGTTCTTACTGCTGGAAATACACGTATTGATCAGATGAAGGCTTTTAAACTATAGGCTTAGGTGACTTGAGATATATATATATATATATATATATATATATATATATATATATATATATATATATATATATATATATATATATATATATATATATACAAGCAAAGTGATATATTTCAAATTTTTAAAATCCTACTATTGAAACACATCATGAACAGGTTTGTCAATGCTTACAATAGCACTGCGCCCTTGTGCTGCTTGTTAATGTTGGAGTGGAGATGAAAATGGATTACAACACTGCCATCTAGTGGGGTTTAAACACAACACACAATGATTCACCGTCTGCCAGGAATCTGTGTATCGATACTGTGTTTTTCAGAATCGATACCGTATCACCAAACATAATATCCTGATATTTGATATTTTGATATTTTCTTACACCCCTAATAAGACAGCTCTTTTTCTCTAGTTTACTGTTTCTTAGATGCTCCAAACTGTGTTTACTAAATGACTTTTGCATATTTATTTAAAGATGCCTTGAAGCTATTGAAAAAGTGGATGCCTGCCCAAATCTCCCATAGACTTAATTTTGCTTTGTCCACTTCGTCCACTCTGTCCACTTGGCCGCGGGACGTTTTCACAAAGCAGGATTTCTCAGTCACATAACTTGAGCCTCGGTTTCTGTGTAGTTGCACAATAGCGACAGCTTGCGAAGTAATAATAGGGCTGCCTGTTGGGAGATTTTAGACAACAGTCGCCATCTTCTCTTTTGACTCTGGCAGCGTTGTCTCTGTCTGTGAAGACGTCCCAAAATAAAAAAATATATAAACCCAGAAGCTCGGCCGCGCTGGCTCTCAGCCAGCCTCGCTGCTCTCCGCGATGGCCCTCAGTCTGAGAAGTCAAACACGACCTCCAGAGACGATTACATCAGGAGGAGAGTAGCCCACATCGAAAACCATCTCATTTATAATTTGAGCACGTCTGTTGCTGTAGCAACTGGGGTTATCTGAGGACGTTTCAAAGAGTGTGTTTTTCGTCGGGGCCAGTCTGCACGCGTTTGATAATCTGTTTGATTTGCCTTGAAACAGATACAAGGTGAAAAGCACGTCGTACCTTTAGCCGCGCTGATGAAGACTTCAGCCAGTCCAGCGCTTCCTCTGAAGATGAGGAGGTTTGAGTGGTCCGTGTTCATGACTCTGCGTGATGGTTCAGAAGTGGGACCTCAGCCTTGTTGCCATCTATCAGTACTGTGGTCAGTAGTCTGTAGAGTTTACCTGAATTTCCAGTAAACATTCAGCATTAATCCAGTAGATATCTCTGACAGACCAGCTCAGAATCTAACAGTACACGTCTGTAGTGGTCCGTCAAGCCCACTGTCAGTCTCTGGACGCTGCGTATGTATAAGCTATGGTGCTGATCATGTTTATAAGCTTTGTTTATAAAAGTTACTAACGTTGTTATGCGAAGTAAAGCTCCATTGTGGCTGCTCTAATGGTTGCTTTTGTTTAGCTCTGCTTCTTTTTATATTCTCTCTCTCTTTTTTTTTCTTTCTCTCTCTCTTCCACACTGGCTGTCTCTTTCTCTCTCCCTCTTCATTCTTTTCTATCTTCTCTGTTAGACTTCTATCCCTCTGCCTGCCTCCCTGTCTCTTTACTTTCATTCTTTCCATCTCTTTTATTATTTCACTTTTTCTTATCACTCTCTCCCCCTTCCTCTCCTCCTTTCTTCTCTTTTCCTTCCGAACTTGCTCTCTCTCCCTCTCTCTTTCTCTCTCTCTCTCTTTCTTTTTTTTCTTTCTCTCTCTTCCACACTGGCTGTCTCTTTCTCTCTTTCTCTTATTTCTTCTCTATCTTCTTCATTAGATCTTTATCCCCCTGTCTCTTTACTTTCATTCTTTCCATCTTTTATCATTTCACTTTTTCTTATCACTCTCTCCCTCTTCCTTTCCTCCTTTCTTCTCTTTTCCATCTGAACTTGCTCTCTCTCTCTCTCTCACTTTTTTTCTTTCTCTCTCTTCCACACTGGCTGTCTCTTTCCCCTTTATCTCTTTCTCTTCTTTCTTTTCTATCTTCTCTGTTAGAATTCCATCCCTCTGCCTCCCTCCCTGTCTCTTTACTTTCATTCTTTCCATCTCTTTTATTATTTCACTTTTTCTTATCACTCTCTCCCCCTTCCTTTAGTGCTGTGGTTAGTGACTGTTGATGCTGTTCTGAGATCAGCTGGTTGGTGTAGCTTTTTAAACCAGTATATTATTGCTGATCTCAGTACAACAGGTTGGTGCTGATCTCAATACAATTGATTGGTGCTGTTCTCAGAACAGTTGTTTGGTGCTGAGCTTGGAACAGTTGCTTGGTGATGGTCTCATTGACAGTAGGTTGGTGCTGATCTCAGTACAGTAGGTTGGTGCTGAACACAGTACAGTAGGTTGGTGCTGATCTCAGTACAGTAGGTTGGTGCTGATCTCAGTACAGTAGGTTGATGCTGATCTCAGTACAGTAGGTTAGTGCTGAACTCAGTACAGTAGGTTAGTGCTGATCTCAGTACAGTAGGTTGGTGCTGAACTCAGTACAGTAGGTTGGTGCTGATCTCAGTACAGTAGGTTGGTGCTGATCTCAGTACAGTAGGTTAGTGCTGAACTCAGTACAGTAGATTGGTGCTGATCTCAGTACAGTAGGTTGGTGCTGGTCTCAGTACAGTAGGTTAGTGCTGAACTCAGTACAGTAGGTTGGTGCTGATCTCAGTACAGTAGGTTGGTGCTGGTCTCAGTACAGTAGGTTAGTGCTGAACTCAGTACAGTAGGTTGGTGATGATCTCAGTACAGTAGGTTGGTGCTGGTCTCAGTACAGTAGGTTAGTGCTGAACTCAGTACAGTAGGTTGGTGCTGAACTCAGTACAGTAGGTTGGTGATGATCTCAGTACAGTAGGTTGGTGCTGATCTCAGTACAGTAGGTTGGTGCTGGTCTCAGTACAGTAGGTTAGTGCTGAACTCAGTACAGTAGGTTGGTGATGATCTCAGTACAGTAGGTTAGTGCTGAACTCAGTACAGTAGGTTAGTGCTGAACTCAGTACAGTAGGTTGGTGCTGATCTCGTACCGTAGGTTGGTGCTGATCTCAGTACAGTAGGTTAGTGCTGAACTCAGTACAGTAGGTTAGTGCTGAACTCAGTACAGTAGGTTGGTGCTGATCTCGTACCGTAGGTTGGTGCTGATCTCAGTGAGGTTCCTGGACTCACTGTAGGTAAGTGAGTTTGAGGGCAGGTCACGATGATGTTTGATGAAACGCCTTCATCAGCTTTAGACAGGAGGAGTGTGTTTGGCTGGGGATCTATCACATCATATCTGTGAATCATGGCCAGACTTTTTTTTTTTTTTTTTTTTTTAACTCCCCCCTCCTCTCCCTTGCGGTGGGCGTCCAGCTACGGCTGACCGGAGCAATTAAACGTAATTTATGGCCTTGAGCATTCCTGCACTCCTCCATATGTGTGTCTGGGTTTTGTACAGTCGGGATTGAAGTTCCACTCTTTATCTTTGAGGCCAAGACTCTCATCCCTCATTAAACCACACCAAACACTCAGCCTTTCAAACACTCGCACTTACTCACGTTATGAGCGCTCAGTATTTCATTGATCTTTCCTTATATGAGACTAATAGATACTGAATTGTCACTTTTCTCTTGTACCATGTTTTTGAAATTATGGATGTATCAGTCCTGGTACTGGGTACCAAGCCCATTTTCACTTAATCACAAAATTCACTAAAACGTTTGACTGGTAGTGTATCTAAAACGTTTGGCTAGTAGTGTTACTAAAACGTTTGACTGGTAGTGTATCTAAAACGTTTGGCTAGTAGTGTTACTAAAACGTTTGACTGGTAGTGTATCTAAAACGTTTGACTGGTAGTGTATCTAAAACGTTTGACTGGTAGTGTATCTAAAACGTTTGTCTGGTAGTGTTACTAAAACGTTTGACTGGTAGTGTATCTAAAACGTTTGACTGGTAGTGTATCTAAAACGTTTGTCTGGTAGTGTTACTAAAACGTTTGACTAGTAGTGTTACTAAAACGTTTGGCTGGTAGTGTTACTAAAACGTTTGACTGGTAGTGTATCTAAAACGTTTGACTGGTAGTGTATCTAAAACGTTTGACTGGTAGTGTATCTAAAACGTTTGTCTGGTAGTGTTACTAAAACGTTTGACTGGTAGTGTATCTAAAACGTTTGACTGGTAGTGTATCTAAAACGTTTGTCTGGTAGTGTTACTAAAACGTTTGACTAGTAGTGTTACTAAAACGTTTGGCTGGTAGTGTTACTAAAACGTTTGACTGGTAGTGTATCTAAAACGTTTGACTGGTAGTGTATCTAAAACGTTTGACAGGTAGTGTACTAAAACGTTTGGCTGGTAGTGTATCTAAAACGTTTGTCTGGTAGTGTATCTAAAACGCTTGACTGGTAGTGTATCTAAAACGTTTGACTGGTAGTGTATCTAAAACGTTTGACTGGTAGTGTATCTAAAACGTTTGACTGATAGTGTACTAAAACGTTTGGCTGGTAGTGTATCTAAAACGCTTGACTGGTAGTGTATCTAAAACGTTTGTCTGGTAGTGTATCTAAAACGCTTGACTGGTAGTGTATCTAAAACGTTTGACTGGTAGTGTATCTAAAACGTTTGACTGGTAGTGTATCTAAAACGTTTGACTGGTAGTGTTCTAAAAAGTTTGACTGGTAGTGTATCTAAAACGTTTGACTGGTAGTGTTCTAAAAAGTTTGACTGGTAGTGTATCTAAAACGTTTGACTGGTAGTGTTACTAAAACGTTTGTCTGGTAGTGTATCTAAAACGCTTGACTGGTAGTGTATCTAAAACGTTTGACTGGTAGTGTATCTAAAACGTTTGTCTGGTAGTGTATCTAAAACGTTTGACTGGTAGTGTATCTAAAACGTTTGACTGGTAGTGTTCTAAAAAGTTTGACTGGTAGTGTATCTAAAACGTTTGACTGGTAGTGTTCTAAAACGTTTGACTGGTAGTGTATCTAAAACGTTTGACTGGTAGTGTATCTAAAACGTTTGACTGGTAGTGTATCTAAAACGTTTGTCTGGTAGTGTATCTAAAAAGTTTGACTGGTAGTGTATCTAAAACGTTTGTCTGGTAGTGTATCTAAAAAGTTTGACTGGTAGTGTATCTAAAACGTTTGTCTGGTAGTGTATCTAAAACGTTTGACTGGTAGTGTACTAAAACGTTTGACTGGTAGTGTATCTAAAACGTTTGACTGGTAGTGTACTAAAACATTTGTCTGGTAGTGTATCTAAAAAGTTTGACTGGTAGTGTATCTAAAACGTTTGTCTGGTAGTGTATCTAAAACGTTTGACTGGTAGTGTACTAAAACGTTTGACTGGTAGTGTATCTAAAACGTTTGACTGGTAGTGTATCTAAAACGTTTGACTGGTAGTGTATCTAAAACGTTTGACTGGTAGTGTATCTAAAACGTTTGACTGGTAGTGTATCTAAAACGTTTGTCTGGTAGTGTATCTAAAATGTTTGACTGATAGTGTACACTTGAAAAAAGAAGAGAGGACCTAGCACTGAGCCTTGAGGGACACCACTAAGGAGCCTGCAAGGAACAGATGTAGACCCTCTACTTCTCTACTGTATTAAGGGCTTTACTGTAGTAATTATGATCTTGTAGGCTTATGAGCAGGAGAGCATCAACAGGTCAGGAGTGACCATTGATCAGCCAGTGAGGATGAAGCTCTGGTGACCTCCATGTGATGACTTAAGCAAACGTGGAGAATATCAGTGTATCAGTCTGTCTTCTGTAAACCTAGATTTTACATTCAGGCTTACGCCATTGTTAGCTCAGTTTCCAGTTCAGACCTATAGGAGTAGCCTTCAGATGGTAAGTAAGTCCTGGCTGATGGGCTACTGTTGGGGCCAACAGGAGAAACTGGACGTTTGATTTTTGGCCGAATTATCATTGAAAGGCTCTCAGTGTTTTCTGTTTGGGCTGTAAAACCTGAAGGACTGTTTCTTTTGGTGCTGTCTGAACTCGTCCTGCCTCCCGCTGTTGAGTAGATATTGACTGAAGGCTTGTCCCGTGTTTATTTTATGAGATTCGTTCATGAATTATGAAGGAGAGCTGCATTAATGTATCAGCGTTCTCGTCTAATGCTGCCAGGAGAGGTGAACGTCCGCGTCTCGGTTCTCGTCAATAAGGCGATACGGCCTTGAGTCAGAGTGCTTTATTTCATAATTCAGTTTGGACGGCGGGCTCAGAGCAGCCGTAAACTGAGCTGAATTGTGTTAGCTAGTGCTCTCGTGTCACGAGGGTGAAGCTGACTGACTCCCGCGAGGCGTGCCTGTTTGGCTTCATAACAGAAACCTGTACAGCCACTGTGGGACGCTGTAGAAACT
>CM038721.1:6378985-6406485 GCA_021613375.1 Megaleporinus macrocephalus | reverse complement strand
CTAATAGTTAAATGTTTGGATTTCAGAGGAGCTGTCTTGGTTAAAAGCTTAAAGCTCAGTTTAAGTACTGGGCAAAACTCAAAGACCATCTATTTGGTTATTCTGTTTCTAGTAAATCTGAACATTAAACGTCCTCCTGTTTTTTTTTTTTATTGTTGAGAAGAAATAAAGTAGAAAACACAAATAGCTTAATAACTAAATATAATCAGAAACAACAAACTCCTGGATCGATTTGATTCACAAGGTCCCAATTCAATTTGATTTCCGATTCGATTTAATTCAATATCAATTCATTTAGGGATATTTCAGTTACAATAATATGTTTAGTTTGAATATGAAAAGAGATTTTCAGAGAACTAATGTAGTAAATGTACAAGGAACACTCGACCTACCATTACTAAAAACAATAGTGTTTATATGTTTATATACCGTCCTGGTTTCTGAATACAAAACGTAGCCAGACATCTGCTTTCAAGTTCTGGGGCGCCTTCACTTGTGCTCCAGCCATTGTTTAACTGATGTGCGCCCCCAGCCAGAAAAACAATGGGGGGTCGGGTTTATACGAATCGATATCGGGTTATTCAAATGAAGATCGATTTTTAATTCTTTAAACACACCCCTTCTCCTCACAGCCACCTGGAAGACCACTCAAACTGACCACCCCATCAGATAAACAGCACTTAACACGTTTATCATGACCCTCTGTCCACTGTGAGGAGACATCTCAACTGTCAGATGCCCTGGTTCTGAAAGGATGTGTAGCCGTTGAACAGTAAAGATGCACTGATTCCAGTTTTATTGGCACACTGAGATTCTCCCATAGACATACAGTGTAACTGGAAATCTTATCGTTAGCACTGATATCCAGCTGACGTTGCCCAAATGTCAGGCGTGAAACTGATGCAGGGTTTAAGTGTCTGAAACTGGGACGTACCGGTGGTCCCACTTGGGGAAACTGTGGCTGATGAAGTCCCATCACAGCTGATAAAGTAGTGTTCAGATCTTTTGAGATGACTGTCGGCACTGTTATATGTAAGCAGTGAGATTGAAGTCATCATTGGATCCAGACGTCACCAGCTTATCTGCATGAATTGCCGTGGTAACAACATCAGCATCAGTAAACAGATAGCGATGCTGGTGATGGGCTTTTTATACACTGAAGCAGGAGAGATGGAGGTCCATCATCTCATCAAACTCATCAGACTCACAACTGTGTGGGGCTCTTCTCCAATCCCAGCACTTCCGTCACTCTGGATTTGATATACTTGTCGTTTGTCACATTGCGAGTGACTCAAAAGACGTGATAATCTGATTTGAGTGGCCAGAAGGTCCAAACTGAGACGCATCTCTGTGGAAAACATATTAAGACCACCTTCTAATGTGATCCGGATCTGATTTTTTATTGGGTTTCATGTGGCTCTTTGCTGTCCAGGCTATTAAAAAATGGTCTGGATACAATCTGGATACGCCACAAATCAGATTTGGGCTGGCAATACTGGACACAGCCTATAAGACTGATCAGCTGGTCAGCAGTCACAGTGGTTCAAGCTGGATCCACCAGGACTTGGTTAATTATGGTTTCCTTTTATTCTGCTCTCTCTCTCTCTCTCTCTCTCTCTCTCTCTCGCTCTCTCTCTCTTTCTCTTTCTCGTTATACTGTCATTTTCCTCGCCCTCATTTCTTCTCTTTCTTTCTTTCTTTCTTTCCTTTTAATCTGTCACTCCCTCTGTCTACCTGCCCTGCCTCTTTCCTTCCATTCTTACCCTTCTTTCACTTTTTTTTTCTTTCTTTCTTTTTTTCTTTCTTTCTTTCTTTCTTTCTTTCTTTCTGTTTTCCCTTTTTATCCTTACTCTCTCTCATTGTTTTTATCTTTCTTTTCTGTCTTTCTTTTTCTTTTTTCTTTTTCTCTTCCTCCCTCTCATCCTCTCTTTCTTTTTCTTAGCATTTTAAGAAATGTTTAGCTTTGTTTTTTCTTTTCCACTCTCCCTGTCCCTCATTCCTTCTCTTTCTTTTTCTTTCTTTCTTTCTTTCTTTCTTTCTTTCTTTCTTTCTTTCTTTCTTTACTTTTAATCTGTCACTTCCTCTGTCTGTCCTGCCTCTTTCCTTCCATTCTTACCCTTCTCTCTCTCTTTCTTTCTCTTGTTATACTGTCTGTCGTTTAATTTATTTGAATCCATTTCTTTTTCTTTTTTTGTCTCTTTCTCTTCTTCCTCTCTCCCTCTCTCTCTCCCCCACTCTATCTTTTTCTTAGCATTGTATGTTGTCTCTTGCTTTCTCTCCTCTTTTTCTCTTTCTCCCTTTTTCCCTCTCTCCTTTTTCTTCAATCATTCTTCTCCTTCCATTCTCTTTCCTCCATCTTTCTCCCTTTCTTTCTGTCCCTCCTTCCTTCCATTCTTTTCTTTTTTCTTTCTTTCCTTTTTTCTTTCTTTCTTTCTTTCTTTCTTTCTTTCTGTTTTCCCTTTTTATCCTTACTCTCTCTCATTGTTTTTATCTTTCTCTTCTGTCTTTCTTTTTCTTTTTTCTTTTTCTCCTCCTCCCTCTCATCCTTAGCATTTTTCTTAGCATTTTAAGAAATGTTTAGCTTAGTTTTTTCTTTTCTGCTCTTCCTGTCCCTCATTCCTTCTTTCTTTCTTTCTTTCTTTCTTTCTTTCTTTCTTTCTTTCTTTCTTTCTTTCTTTCTTTCTTTCTTTACTTTTAATCTGTCACTTCCTCTGTCTGTCTGTCCTGCCTCTTTCCTTCCATTCTTACCCTTCTCTCTCTCTCTCTCTCTCTCTCTCTCTCTCTCTCTCTCTCTCTCTCTCTCTTTCTTTCTTTCTCTTGTTATACTGTCTCTCGTTTAATTTATTTTAATCCATTTCTTTTTCCTTTTTTGTCTCTTTCTCTTCTTCCTCTCTCCCTCTCTATCTTTTTCTTAGCATTGTATGTTGTCTCTTTATTTCTCTTCTCTTTCTCCCTTTTTCCCTCTTTTTTCTTCAATCATTCTTCTCCTTCCATTCTCTTTCCTCCATCTTTCTCCCTTTCTTTCTGTCCCTCCTTCCTTCCATTCTTTCTTTCTTTCTTTCTTTCTTTTTTATCCTTACTCTCTCTCATTATTTCTTTTATCTCTTTTCTGTCTTGCTTTTTCTTTTTTATATTTCTCTTCCTTCCTCTCATCCTCGCTTTCTTTTTCTTAGCATTTTAAGAAATGTTTAGCTTTGTTTTTTTTCTTTTCTGCCCCCCCGTCCTTCATTCCTTTTCTTTCTTTCTTTTTTTCTTTCTTTCTTAAGCTGGCTCTCCCTCTGATTAGGTTAATAGTCAATTAATCAGTGTAATCTTTAGCCAAGGACCTCCTCACTGAGTAAAAGGACACAGGAACTGTAAACAAAGAGGCTGCTGGTGTTCTCAGACTCCAGACCTCCTCATCACTGAACCTGTTTGGGATTAGTAGGAAGCAGAGAAGCAGTAAAGAGCAGACACGCTGAATATCGAAGCGTCTGATATTATATTTAGCTGTCGAGTCGTCTGTATAATTTTCGGTGAAATATGTTTTTCCAGCCTCTCTTTGAATACTTTGAGTATCGGGTGTCAGGATCAGTTGGATTGCTGGATCACCCTAATTGTAGTCTTGGTGACAAATCCGATGTACAGATCAAACGGAGGAGAAATTACCCCAGAGGAGCTGCACGAGCAAGTCGTTCTGACGCTCCCCTCAAAAGCTGCTCACTCAGACCAGAAAAGAAGTTTGCCCACCGCAGTGAAAGTCTTTCCCCTCTCTCTAAGCCAAAGAATCGATACGTTCGCCAACGGCAGATGAACAAACAGAAGCTGATTATAGTCCTGCAGGGAGTAAGTGGATTGGCCGATTGATGCCGGGGGCCTTCGGTGACTGAAGTCTGTGTGTGTTCATGCGTGTGGAAGGTTTGAAGTGTGCGTGGAGCTCGCGTTCAGCCACAATGCGAACCAGCTGCACGCTCGCTTTGGAGTCGGCAGGGTTAGCGCTACTAAACGAGCGAAGATGAATAATGCTGATTCAAGGCGGCGAGTTTTATGAAAACATTTGTTTTCAATTACAGAAAGAGAGAGAGAGAGAGAGAGAGAGAGAGTGTGTTTGGGTTTGGAGAACTGAGACGCTGAAGTGACAGTGGCCTGCTTTACTCTCTACCAGTTCCAGCAGCACACGTGTGTTGGTTTGTGTGCAGAAGGCAAAGACTGCTCTCCACACTTTTCTTTTCCCATTAAAGTACATGGTATTCGTTTATTTAGGGGATATAGGCTGTTTCTCTATATGCATTCTTCTGTTCTCTTTTCTGGCATTATCTTCCACTGCCCAAGTTGCTTAGCAATACTTAAGCATGCATTCACAAGGGATGGTCAAATTACAGGGATGTATTCTTTATTTTTATTATTATTATTATTTTTTAATTTGCACAACAGGATCGCGAATACAGAACAGTGTAGGGGAAAGAGGCTGTTACAGAATAGACTAATAAACAAACATACGACAAGACAAAACAACAGGCTGGGCGTGTCATATTAATAGCTGGTATTGAGCAAAAAGAAGAGAAAAAATAAAATAAATAAATGAATAAATAGATAAACAAGTAGTGAATAGAGGGATCAGTTCTGGATAAATTGCAAGAATGCAGCCCAGATATTGTTGTAATAATTAATATTGTTAATATTGTTCAGTACGATGAAGGAATGTTTGGAGATGTTTTGGAGTTGAGAGCAGAGCTATGGTGGGAGAAAGTGGGATGCTGAAGATCTTGGATAGCTCTCCCAGGACCTAAACTCGACCAAAACTGACAGGGGGGCAGTTCCAGAATGCGTGGAGATGATTATCTGTTATAGTGGGGCTATGTGTACAGGTGTTGGAGTCAGTAAAGCATTATGAGTCTGAAGGTTCTGAAGTCCATTAGTCTGTTGGTAGTGTTGTCGTGATGTGAGAAGAGTTTATAGATTTGGGAGAGTAGTTTCTTGGGCTTGAGCGAATTTAATTTCAATAATAAAGTCGCTTTTTGAAAATTGTGGATATCAATGACTTATTTGATAATCTTTTGGAGTGGTAGATATTGAAATTGGCAATTTGGTTGTAGGTTATATCTCTGTTTCAGAAGGTCGAAGGTCTTGAGAGAGCCATCACTGAAGAGGTCCCCTAGGCTGGTTATTCCTCTCCATTTCCATGTTGCAAAGATAAAAGGTTTATTGTTGTGATAGGGGTGGAGTGGGTTGAAGATTAGGACTGTAGATTAGGGCTGTGTGTTGGCAGGAACCTGGCGATACAATATGTATCGTGATACAGCAGGTACGATTCAATATATCACAATATATTGCGATGTTGCAAGCAAAGTGATACACTGTGATTTTTCAAATCCTACTATTAAAACACACCACTGTTTGAACAGGTTTATCAATGCTTACAATAGCATTGCACCCTTGTGCTACTTGTTATTGTTGGAGTGGAGCTGAAAATGGATTACAACGCTGCCATCTAGTGGTCAGACGTTTAAACACAACACGCAATGATTCACTGTCTGCCAGGAATCTGTGTATTGATACTATGTTTTTCTTGAGAATCGATACTGTTTCATGAAACATAATATCCTGATATTTGATATTTTTGATATTTTCTTACACCCCTATTGTAGATGCAACCATTTGGTGTCTTGTTGACAAATGGAAAGACCCAGCTTTCACTGTGTCTGAGTATATAGACCCACAGCAGCCTCTTCTGTTTAAGTAAACGGTGCTATTGAATCTGCTTTAGAACTGAATTAGGCAAGAAATTAATATTAAAAGTTGTCAAATATTTGCTTATTGGGTACAAATAATACCTAATAATATAGTTTGGTCCACAGTTTCGTCAGAACGAGGCTCCGTTAAGATTGACAGTGCAGGTAGTCTTTCATTGTTCTCCACTGGAAAATCAGATTTCTTTACATTGTCGGGGTTGAAAAACACACAGTAGTCATCACAGAGATGGCTGTGCAACTAGGAGGCAGAAAGCAACAGTGACAGGGAGTTGTTGTGCGGTAAACTGTACCAACCACAGAAAAGATGTTTGGAGAATGTTTAATATCCCGAGGGAACTCATTTATTGAGGTAATTGGCGTGATCCAAGCTGCCTAGGTTGCCATTGGTATTCGTGGTATTGTGCCGGCCGTTTCCTCAGTGTCCCAGACCTAACAAGCTGTCGTGGGTCTCGTGTCTCGGACAGTTTATTTACTGTAGCTGTTAAATTTAATTGTGGCAGGTCGTAAAGTAACCTTGTCATAAACGTTTTTTATTTTGACTTAGCATAGTGACACTAACGGCAACACTGTGTTCCTGATGCTCTCGAGTAAGAAGAAGGCTGACAAACTCAACCAGGTAAGTTGGGTGTCAGCAAGCCATGAAGGTCTTTGTGAATACTAAATTTAGTCAGGCCTTCATATATAGATCTGATGACCAGCCAATACTGCCTATACATTTGGTGTTGGTACAACCTCCAGACTAACCCCTCTCTACCTCCATCTCCTCTCCCAAAACCTCTCTACATCTTCCAGCCTAATCCCTCTCTACCCCGTCCCTCCTTCCAAACCTCCCTACAACCTCCAGACTAACCCCTCTCTACCTCCATCTCCTCTCCCAAAACCTCTCTACCTCCATCTCCCCTACCAAAACCTCTCTACCTCCATCTCCTCTCCCAAAACCTCTCTACATCTTCCAGCCTAATCCCTCTCTACCCCGTCCCTCCTTCCAAACCTCCCTACAACCTCCAGCCTAACCCCTCTCTACCTCCATCTCCTCTCCCAAAACCTCTCTACATCTTCCAGCCTAATCCCTCTCTACCCCGTCCCTCCTTCCAAACCTCCCTACAACCTCCAGACTAACCCCTCTCTACCTCCATCTCCTCTCCCAAAACCTCTCTACATCTTCCAGCCTAATCCCTCTCTACCCCGTCCCTCCTTCCAAACCTCCCTACAACCTCCAGACTAACCCCTCTCTACCTCCATCTCCTCTCCCTAAACCTTACTAACCTCCATCTCCCCTACCAAAACCTCTCTACCTCCATCTCCTCTCCCAAAACCTCTCTATACAACTTCCAGCCTAATCCCTCTCTACCCCATCCTTCCTTCCAAACCTCCCTACAACCTCCAGACTAACCCCTCTCTACCTCCATCTCCTCTCCCAAAACCTCTCTACATCTTCCAGCCTAATCCCTCTCTACCCCATCCTTCCTTCCAAACCTCCCTACAACCTCCAGACTAACCCCTCTCTACCTCCTTCTCCTCTCCCTAAACCTTACTAACCTCCATCTCCCCTACCAAAACCTCTCTACCTCCATCTCCCCTACCAAAACCTCTCTACAACTTCCAGCCTAATCCCTCTCTACCTCCATCTCCTCTCCCAATACCTCTCTACCTACATCTCCTCTCCCAAAACCTCACTAACCTCCATCTCCTCTCCCAAAACCTCTCTACAACTTCCAGCCTAATCCCTCTCTACCCCATCCTTCCTTCCAAACCTCCCTACAACCTCCAGCCTAACCCCTCTCTACCTCCATCTCCTCTCCCAAAACCTCTCTACATCTTCCAGCCTAATCCCTCTCTACCCCGTCCCTCCTTCCAAACCTCCCTACAACCTCCAGACTAACCCCTCTCTACCTCCTTCTCCTCTCCCTAAACCTTACTAACCTCCATCTCCCCTACCAAAACCTCTCTACCTCCATCTCCTCTCCCAAAACCTCTCTACATCTTCCAGCCTAATCCCTCTCTACCCCGTCCCTCCTTCCAAACCTCCCTACAACCTCCAGCCTAACCCCTCTCTACCTCCATCTCCTCTCCCAAAACCTCTCTACATCTTCCAGCCTAATCCCTCTCTACCCCGTCCCTCCTTCCAAACCTCCCTACAACCTCCAGCCTAACCCCTCTCTACCTCCATCTCCTCTCCCAAAACCTCTCTACATCTTCCAGCCTAATCCCTCTCTACCCCGTCCCTCCTTCCAAACCTCCCTACAACCTCCAGACTAACCCCTCTCTACCTCCTTCTCCTCTCCCTAAACCTTACTAACCTCCATCTCCCCTACCAAAACCTCTCTACCTCCATCTCCTCTCCCAAAACCTCTCTACATCTTCCAGCCTAATCCCTCTCTACCCCCGTCCCTCCTTCCAAACCTCCCTACAACCTCCAGCCTAACCCCTCTCTACCTCCATCTCCTCTCCCAAAACCTCTCTACATCTTCCAGCCTAATCCCTCTCTACCCCGTCCCTCCTTCCAAACCTCCCTACAACCTCCAGCCTAACCCCTCTCTACCTCCATCTCCTCTCCCAAAACCTCTCTACATCTTCCAGCCTAATCCCTCTCTACCCCATCCTTCCTTCCAAACCTCCCTACAACCTCCAGACTAACCCCTCTCTACCTTCATCTCCTCTCCCAAAACCTCTCTACAACTTCCAGCCTAATCCCTCTCTACCCCATCCTTCCTTCCAAACCTCCCTACAACCTCCAGCCTAACCCCTCTCTACCTCCATCTCCTCTCCCAAAACCTCTCTACCTCCATCTCCCCTACCAAAACCTCTCTACCTCCATCTCCCCTACCAAAACCTCTCTACAACTTTCAGCCTAATCCCTCTCTACCTCCATCTCCTCTCCCAATACCTCTCTACCTCCATCTCCTCTCCCAAAACCTCACTAACCTCCATCTCCTCTCCCAAAACCTCTCTACATCTTCCAGCCTAATCCCTCTCTACCCCGTCCCTCCTTCCAAACCTCCCTACAACCTCCAGACTAACCCCTCTCTACCTTCATCTCCTCTCCCAAAACCTTACTAACCTCCATCTCCCCTACCAAAACCTCTCTACCTCCATCTCCTCTCCCAAAACCTTACTAACCTCCATCTCCCCTACCAGAACCTCTCTACAACTTCCAGCCTAATCCCTATATACCCCATCTTTCCTTCCTAACCTCCCTACAACCTCCAGCCTAACCGCTCTCTACCTCCATCTCCTCTCCCAAAACCTTACTAACCTCCATCTCCCCTACCAAAACCTCTACCTCCATCTCCCCTACCGAAACCTCTCTACATCTTCCAGCCTAATCCCTCTCTACCTCCATCTCCTCTCCCAATACCTCTCTACATCTTCCAGCCTAATCCCTCTCTAGGTTTTTGTGGCGTTCACACTACATTGACTGGTTGAGCTGTAATCGCGAGTCTTTCAGTTGTTGTGGTGTTTACACTACATGACTGATCAGCAACACGGGCTCACCAGTTACATGACTTTCACTCTGGAGAATCGCCGACTCATCTGGCTTCAGTCCAAAAACACGCTCACGAGAACACACGAAACCTAAACACATGTGAGAGCTAACGACACCACATAGAACATAGACTATCTCCAAAACGAACGTCAACAAACCAGCAGTACGAGTTGTTACTGAGCTGATCTACAAGAAAGAAGAAAAAGGTATGAAGATGGATAAAGACACAGGGTCAGCAGGGACTGTCTGTTCTGCAGAGAGAGCTGGAGGTAAATATTTAATATTTTATCAATGAAAACGTATGTCTCGCCCGCAGCTGCAGAAAGATTGCGTGAACGGTGATGCGGTTCTCTCTCTACGTGATCCCATTGGCCGTAGCTAGACGCTGCTGTTGACTCACAGTCGTCGACTGGTCTAGATATTAAACATGCTAGATGTTTGCCGGGTGTCTACGATTAGTCGGCGAGCGTCTTTCAGCTGTTCACACTACACGACTGAGCGAGCGCCGAGTGGTGATCGGCAAAAAACAGTCGACGACTGAAAAACCAGGCTAAAGTCGTGGAGTGAGATCTAGACATTGAAGAACTGAAAGTGATTGGAAGAGAGTGGAACTTGTGATAAAGCTGAAGAGTGGACGCGCTGAATGTTGAAGCATTATTTAAACATCAGTAGTTTCTGTTTCTTTCCTGATACTGCCAAACAACAACCTGCTTTCACTGGAAAACAAGAAAATGCTGGTGGTCTCTGATTTGAACTGTATCTGTGTTTGTATGAGTGCCTGAGTCACGTGCAGTTAACTGGTTAGCTTTGTTGGTTTTGTTGAAATCGCTCTGATTCTTTCATGGTGGTCAGTTTATGAGAGCCTCTGTGACTCATCACTGTGTTACCAAACCAACCTTGACACACTTTTCCTCCTTCTCCCTCATAAAGTGCAGCCCGTGGAATCAAATTCTCATGAAACCCTCCGGTCTGCATACGCTCTCCTCTCTCCATCTCCAGGGCTATTTATTGACCGGCTCTGTTTTTTTTTTCCTTCCATTTTCCATCTCTCTCTGTCTTTCTCTTCCTCCTGTTCTTCACACTCTGTCTTTCTCCGCTCCGTGACCTACATTTTTGACTCTCGCACATCGTGCCAGGTTGTGTTGTTCACATCAACAGCCCTGTTTTGGAAACCAAGGAATTCTTTTTAGAGGGAAAAAAAAATTGTGTATTATTTTTTTTTTATTGAGCTACATCTGGCAACTCGCCCATAAACCAAGGATTAGATGTCCTCACTCTGGCAACCTTCACCTGAGGCTCTGTTCAAGGCCTAAAAGCCTCCAGTTTTGGCAAAGCGAAGTTTTATTCTCATATCCAAGAATGAAACATCTCCAATCTGGCAATCTTTCTCCATGACTTTGGATCTCCAGGTAAACACTGTCCTCAAGGTAGCAGTAAAGCCTACGCTGCAGCATGCGTTGCCAGGTTGGCTGCATTTACCCCAGATGTTCTGAGTTGGTTTTTTTTTTCTTTGTTTCCTGCTCTCCCACCTACAACCACTGTCATTCCTCTGTGCTCCAATAGATGGCGATGGATAAGTGCATATTAAAAAAAAGTCTGACTTCCTTGGTTCTTTTGTCCACTTTAAGAGAACCTGTCTGTTCGATGGTCCTACAGACCTCCAGTCAGTTTATGATGCCCTGAACATGCTTTAGCCACAAATGCATTCTTTCAACTGATACATATCACAGTACCTACATTTAGAGATATACATTCAACCTAATGAGAAACTGTAGACTCAGTTTATATCACTATCTACATTTAGAGTTATACATTCAACCTAATGAGAAACTGTAACTCAGTTTATATCACAATACCTACATTTAGAGATATACATTCAACCTAATGAGAAACTGTAACTCAGTTTATATCACTATCTACATTTAGAGTTATACATTCAACCTAATGAGAAACTGTAACTCAGTTTATGTCACAATACCTACATTTACAGTTATACATTCAACCTAATGAGAAACTGTAGACTCAGTTTATATCACAATACCTACATTTAGAGATATACATTCAACCTAATTAGAAACTGAACTCAGTTTATATCACAATACCTACATTTAGAGCAAGTTATACATTCAACCTAATGAGAAACTGTAGACTCAGTTTATATCACAATACCTACATTTAGTTATACATTCAACCTAATGAGAAACTGTAACTCAGTGTATATCACAATACCTACATTTAGAGCAAGTTATACATTCAACCTAATGAGAAACTGTAACTCAGTGTATATCACAATACCTACATTTAGAGCCTGTAATAATTAAACTTAATGACAAACTGTGGTATTCAGATTCATGTATTTGTACATATTTGTGTATAAACATAAATCACCTTTTAGATGAAACTGTAGAGGCCATATCGCCCCCTGCACTTCCTGTAGTGTATTACAACCTGTCAGAATGACCGTGTTGATCTCATGAACATTCTAGAGCATTCTAATGAGTTTTAATGTCATCTAATAATCAGCTTTGTAAAGTACTTGCAGGCCTGCAGTAGAGTGCTTCCTCGAGCAGCAGATGGAGAGGAAGGATTAGTGGTAAAAGAAGAGTTATGCTCTTTATAATTAGACCAGAGAGCTTCAGCACAGAGGAACCAGCCATTAGACGACAAGAAGAATGTCAGCACTCCTTTTCTGCCTGAGCGTGGCCTACAAGACCTAAGTGAAGCCATTTGTAGGCCGGTGCAGTTGGCGTTGTGTTTTACAAGGAGGGATTTGTGGGAACAGGGAAAGAAAGAGAGGGAGAAGAGGAGGAGAGAATTTGGACGCTCAGCGTGGAGCACAGATGCTAATGCTATTAAGCTGGACGGATTGCTGAGTGCAGTGATTTCAATCTCCATTTCTCCACATGTCCTGCAAGGCAAGGCAAGCAGTTCACACACGTGTGTGAATATATACACACACATACAAACACTAGAAGGTCCATAGCTATACCCTGCTTCATTCTTTACCTTTGACCTCATGAGAGCACCTAGGAAATGTGTTTGGTTGTCAGACCAGGAAGATGTCTTAAATTAACTTTTAAGTTTAGTTCAGTTTAGCAAACTTTATGGCCTAAACGTATTTAAGTTACATTAAAAACTGATTTATTTAATTATGATGAGTCACTGAATTCATCTCTAGGCTCCGCCCAACTTTTTTTTTCATATATATTGTTGCAAAGGTGGACAAGCTTTACAGAATTATTAGTTAAATTCATTATAGATAGAATTATTTGTTTGAAGTTATTAATTAGTGACTGTTGTTTACATTTCAGTAACAGCAAAAGCAAGGATGTGCAATGTCATAAACACAAAACACTAAATTCTAATTTGTGTAGATGTCCCTGCATTGGCTCTTTGGTTGG
Organism: Megaleporinus macrocephalus; assembly: GCA_021613375.1. NCBI lineage: Eukaryota > Metazoa > Chordata > Actinopteri > Characiformes > Anostomidae > Megaleporinus > Megaleporinus macrocephalus. The sequence continues at coordinate 6,393,865 of CM038721.1, read as the reverse complement.
TTGTTGGTTGGGTGACTAGTTGGTTAATTGGCCATTAAGTTGGTTGGTTGGGTAAATAGGTTGTTGGTTGGATGAGTAAGTAACGTAACAAAAGCAAGGATGTACAATGTCATAAACACAAAATTCCAGTTTGTGTACATGTCCCAGCATTGACTCTTTGGTTGTTTGTTGGTTGGGTGGCTAGTTGGTTAATTGGCCATTAAGTTGGTTGGTTGGGTAATTAGGTTGTTGGTTGGGTGAGTAAGTAACATAGCAAAAGCAAGGATGTACAATGTCATAAACACAAAATGCTAATTTGTGTAGATGTCCCTGCATTGGCTCTTTGGTTGGTCACTTTTGTAAGTCGCTCTGGATAAGAGCGTCTGCTAAATGCCGTAAATGTTGTTGGTTGGGTGGCTAGTTGGTTAATTGGCTGTTAAGTTGGTTGGTTGGATGATTAGGTTGTTGGTTGGGTGAGTAAGTAACATAGCAAATACAAGGATGTGCAATGTCATGAACACAAAACACTAAATTCTAATTTGTGTTGATGTTCCCCCATTGGCTCTTTGGTTGGTTGTTGGTTGGGTGGTTAGTTGGTTAATTGGCCATTGAGTTGTTTGGTTGGTTGGGTAATTAGGTTGTTGGTTGGTTGGCTGGTTGGTTGGTTGGTTATTTAGTTGGTTGGTTGGCTGGTTGGTTGGTTGGTTATTTAGTTGGTTGGTTGCTTAGGTTGTTTAGTTGGATGATTGGCTGTCTAATTGGTTGGTTGGCTGGTAAGTAAGTGTTTGTTTGATGGTTGGTCAATTTGTTGATTTGCTTGGTTGGTTAATTGATGGTTTAGTTGGTTAGTTGTTGGTATTGTGGTGTTAGTTGTGTTCTGCACTTTTTTTAATAGATAAAATGTGTAACTGGCTCTAAATGTACATATTGTGATACAATCTATGTTCTACGTTTACTCGTTAAATTAAATGTGTATCTCACTTTTAAAAAAATGTGTATCTCACTTTAAATGTAGGTTTTTTAAATTGTAGGTATTGTGCAGGACTGTTCTCTGGTCAGGAGATATTAAAGCTTGTTTTTTTATTGCTTCAGTGGAAAGAAAGATATATTTTAAGTCATGGAAAAATACAGGAAATGACACACACACACACACACACATACACACACTCTCACAGATGTTTGGGGGTCAGAGACAGAGATTGCCCTGTAAGCTCAGGGCTGTTTTGGCTTGTTTGGATGATTCTGGGCTTTGGTAATGAGTGTGTTTATAATATTTACACATATTTTGTTTCGGGGAAAGAAACGAAAAGAGTATGTATGCGTGTATAAATGTGGTGTTGCTGGTTTGAATAAGAGACTGATGTTTATTCATGGATGCATCTCATCAGGCTTAAGTTTTATGCTCTGTTTGATGCTCATTTATCTTCTACAAATGGCTTGTATGACTTGAACTGCTATGTAAAGCTGGTAAATAATTACGTTAGGCCTAGCTGAAAGAATATCGATGCTAAATAAACTTATATTACCCACATAAATAAGAAGTTATTATGTGATGTTCCTCATCAGTGTTGTCTGGCCATTGCTGCAGTTATACGGGTCTATACATTTTTTACCTAGGTGGTCCTAGCAAGTGCTAGAAACGTTCTCAGTGCGATGTATTAGGTAATGCAGATGTTGACAGGATGAAGGCATTGTTGGTCATTTTAGTTAAACAACTAAATAGTCCTTATTTTGAATAGGAGCATCTACTTTAGTGAATACACACATACAATTGCACACACACATGAACCTATAGCAGATAAACATAGTACAGTAATTTATTTGCATTTAAATTCAGTACTCACACATAGTATGCATGTATGTACTTCAGAATTGGTTTGTAACTCCACTACATTACCATTGTGCATCCTTTATACACTACCTACATTGTACCTAGGATGCTTTGGTTGTATATTTACAACAGTATTGTGCAAAAGCTTGAGGCACTTATTATATTATTATATTTAAAAATCTGTTTTTTCAGACGGAAAGCTTTTATTTGCTCAGCAAAACACTTTATTGTTAAATATTTAAACAGTATTAATACAGTAACTAGTGCTTTTACATACGTAAAATACGTCCCATTAACTACAGAAAGTTCCTCTTCCAAGATAATAACAGCTCAACATTAGCTAGAACTACCACAGTGGCCTCCAAGAACCGGACACCTTCTTCTGCTCACCCTTATATTAACTAATACTCTAACTAATGCTGCTTATCTGCATTAAAACACTATACTAACTTCACACTATACTAATACGCAAACAAATTCTAACTTCCATGCTCAGTAACTGACCTCCTACTAATGTACTAATATAATACACTGATAGTGTTATTATTATCATTACTGTATTGATTGTATTAATAGAGTAAGTAGTGCTTTTACATACGTCTGTGTGTTTATTTAACCCTTTCCAAGCTTCTCCTTCTATAAACAACCCAGTATTATTTACAGTTCTCATCTAATACCTGCTCAGTACTTCATTAAGCTAAATCAAGATTTGCTGCTGAAGGAACTGAATACATTCATACAATGTCTGGGGCGTCCAGGAGAAATCTGGAACTACACTTCTTCAAACTGGAGCTCAAGATCTGATCTACTTCTCTCACAATAAGATATTCATGTTACTTTTTATTGTATGTATGATTATTTACATCTGTTTTAATGATATCTGGTGTTCTTACTGGTGAACATACACTTACTGATCAGATAAAGGCTTTTAAATAATGAGTAGTAACTTGTAGTGATACAGTAAGTTGTGGGAACATGTATTGGGCAGTGTTTTTAGAAAATTAAGTCAAATGAAGCAGAAAAGCATCTACACAGCAGCTGAAATGGTGGCTGGAATTGGCTTCAGAACTGGTCAAGGTTTTAAAACCTGGAAGGAGATGGAAGAAATGTGGTCGGAACAAAATCCTGAATGAATGACCGTCACTGAAGGTCACTAAAACTCTAGTGGACTAGTAAAAAGAAAAAGTGGACATGCTATGCTTAATAGTGAAAGTAAGAGAATTTCCAGACTTCTACTTGTAAACGATTCGATTCTCAGGTGGTCCTTCACCTTGACGCTCCAGTGCTGAAGCTAAAGCTGTTGTACATGTAAGCAGCTGTGGCGTCTGCCTCCTGCTGGCTCTTCCTCAGACACAGCAGGCCATAACGTGTCTCTGCCACACCACCATCCCACCCACCCACCCCCCCCACTGCCAACTCCCTCTACCAGTCGCTAGATCAGCTCGCTGTCCGGCTGATTGTGGGTTTTCTCCTGATCTCTATCCACAGGGACGTCATTAATGGACTCTTTGATGGCGGTTAATTGGCTCGTTAGGAACACGTTAATGTGCTGCATTGTCACTCACATTTTGTGTTTGTCCGAGTGCGCTCGAGTCGAGACGAGTCACGTTTGTCTCTCTCTCTCTCTTTTCTTTTCTTATTAAATCTGTTAAAGTGTAAATGAAGTAAAAGGCCTCCAACTTTTAATTGTGTTTCTAAAGCGATATTAAAGATTTCCCGCAGTTTAAAGAGTTTTAAAAGTCGAGTTAATTTCCTCCCGTTCAAGCTTTCTGTTTATCTACGTCGTCTTTTCTTTCTGTGTGTGTGTGTGTGTGTGTGTGTGTGTGTGTGTGTGTGTGTGCTTCCACTCTCATCGCAGAGCTAAATTTAGCTTTTTTGTTCCCAGGCTGAGTGTTGTGGACCTGGCGGGGTGGCTAATAAGCAGCGCTGTCCCTGCGGGCTTCCTCTAATAGCTCTGGGGGGTTTAATAGGCAGGAGTGCAGCTGCAGGCGTGTGGCTGCGGCAGAACATCGTTCTGGGACATGAGCCACATATGGTGGCCCCACAGGAGTTCACTGACCAGGACCACCACTAGGGATGCCCACCCTATAAACGAGCCTTACAAAGAGATCTGAATCAAAAATCAGTTTAATAAATAAATAGATATATAATAAAATAGTATGTTCTTTAGTGATGTCTGGGCATAGCACAGCAAGGTTTCTCAAACTGTGGGCAGTGTATCGGTGGGCCGTCTGCGTAGCACCTTATAGTGGTCCGTGAGCCTGTAATCGGGGGAGGCAGTAGTTTATAGTAAGCTGGTGATGTCACAACAACATGGAAGTAGTAGTTGGCTGTTAGCAGAGAGAGAGAGAGAGAGAGGAGGGAAAGAATAGAAGGTAGGAGGGAGGATGGGCAGACAAAGGGAGAGAGAGAGAGAATAGAAAAGAAAAAGGAAATAAAGAGAAGGAGGGAGAGACAGAGAGAAAGGGAGGGAGAAAAAGAAAAAACGGAAAGAAACGTAGTGGAAGAGAGCGATAGAGCAAGAAGTGTGAGAATGAGTGAGATACAAGTAAAAGTGGAGGGAACGAGAGAAAATGAGCAGTTGTAAAAGTAAAGAGGGGGAATTCATTAGTAAGAAAGAGAGAAAAGGTGAGAATGAATAGAGAGAGAGAGAGAGAGAGAGAGAGAGAGAGAGAGAGAGATGGGCAGAAAAGATAGAGAGGAAAAAACAATAGAATGAGTAAGACAGAAGAAGTCAGAGGCAGATAAAAGAGGAAAAGTGATGAAGTGACAGGGGGAGAAGTGAGTGAGAGGAGTAATGAGCAGAGAAAGTGAAAGCGGAGAGAACGAGAGAGAAAAAGATGAGAGGAAATGAGAAAGAAAGAGAGCGACAGAAAAACAATGAGGAGACATTCATAGAAAGAGAAGGTGTGAGACTGAAAAAGGAGAATAGAGAGTGATGGAGCGAGGAGTGAAAAAATGAGAGAGAGAGAGAGAGAGAGAGAAAGTGAGATTGGAGCGAACGAAAGAAGGAAAAACAAGAGAAGAAAGTGAGGCAGGTGGCAGAGTGAGAAAATCAGTGATAGACTGATTGAGCTGGAGAGAAATCTGCTGGTTCTCTCTCTTTCTCTTAATTGGGGTAAGAGCGAGCGCTTTGGCAGAGCAATGGGCAGAGGGCTGGCTAACCTTTTGCCTGCCACCTGAAATGGCTTGGAAAACGAAGGTGGGATAAGTACCTGGGTGTTCCTACTGAGATGAAGGGGCACACATAGGCAGAGGAATTTGGGATGGGGTGGTTTGGAGACTATTGAAATGCCGTTTAGCGAGATGAGAAATGAATACCGTGGACAGATGTCTTTCAGGGGAGAGTGCTTCTGTTATCAATAACCAAGTAGGCTTCAGTGCTGTGTGGCATAGGTTTGTCATGTGTGGACCCTCCTGCGGTCATTACTGACCTCGCTTGCAAAGCGATTTTTAGTGTGACTGTGGACCGTGCTGCACAGGGTCGCCGCAGGTGTTCCGCTTCCTACCCAGGGAGTAAGGCACTGGTGCTCTTGCAAGTAGACTGCCAGGCTTTTCGTCTGCAGTTTTATTCAGATGCAGTAAACCTGACGTAGCTCTGCAGGTACGTGGTGTGGATCGGAGTCTTTGCGAATACCCAGTCTACACACACTGTTGATGGTCTGGGTCTGGACATTCTAACTCAAACTGTTTGATGGACTGGTTCTGTACACTCTGTCTCGTTTTTAATGTAGTAACACTCAGCTAGCGCGGGCTTTCGGACTACCTCTGTTTTGTAATTGTGGACTTATGTGAATATTTTTAGCACTCAAAGACGTGCAGGAACAACTCGCCTCCAGATGGCTGCTGGAGGAACCTGTGTGCATTAATGGAGGCTCGTCCTGGTTTGTTTTCAGGATTGATGGAATCCTGGGTCGTAACCAGGTGTGCACCAGTGCCTCTATACTGTGTTGAAATCTGCATGACCCTGTGTGGATTTACTGCTGGACCCAGACTGGGGTGACGTTCCAGGCTGTGGCATCAGTGCTGGGGCAGAGGTCTCCTATGTCACACTGCAGCCATTGTTAAGGCTTGGAAGGACAGACTCTCACCTGAAGAACTGTACCGATCGCTTGATTACTATGTTGTAAAGCTGTACATGTGCCCTGATGAAGGAGATCCTTTCCCTAAAGACTGCAAATTCTCACTCGCCACATAAATGGCAGTGTTTCATTTCCGTTGTGAGATTTCTGGCTCCCGGTACTTGGACCCTCCACACATGTTGTCCGGACAGTGTTTATACAGAAGTTGTGTAAATGCTTCTTAAATAAAAGCAGCATTGATTGTGTCGTCTGGATCCAGGTATTAGGAGGTGACAGGCTGGTGGGTGGATATGGACAGGAGGGCCAGTCTGGAGACTGCAGTATATAAGCCTACCCCTCACAAAAAGTTCAGTGATCTCCAGTGGTAGAATATTACATTGTTTCATTGCTGCAGTGAGCCTTTGTTTCCTGTTATGAAGCTTGAGTCAGTGACGCTTGGTGCTTATTGTTGACGCAGAGAAAACATTCATTCCACTGTGTAAGAGTGCTCGAGGCCTCGCCCCCTCTTTCAAGTCACTGCAGTTCTCTGCTTCTCTGCTTTCTGACATTTTTGGTCCCTGGTTTGTTAAATTCCTCCGGTGCTTTTATCATTGTGCTGTAACAGCCGAAGCGGCGTTTAAAATGGCAACTGCAGAATTTAAGGTGAAAGTGGAAGGCGAAACCTGTCGATTTATACCTCTAGTGGAGGAGCAAAATATGAAACAGTGTCAGGTCTGTATGCTCTGCCACTGTTCATGGCTCTCTGGATAAATCCAGGATTGTTTTTGAGTTTGTCCTACACGAGGCCATGGAACAGCAAATGTTTAGATGTTTTGAGGTGGGTAGTGTGTCCATGCAATGCGCTCTCTGTTTTAGTTTTTAGTTGGAGGAGTGGATGCTGATCCTCGCTAGCCCTTGGAGCCTGGAACATGTTATAGAGGAGTTGTTACATTCAGACAGGATTTTTAACTGTACTGATCTCACTCTGACTGTTTAGTTTATAAAATGATTTCTGTTTTGAAATCTAAAAAATCTCTCTTTCATCTCACTCGTCTTCGATCTCTCGCTCATTCTTGATCTCTCTTCTCGCTCCTCTCACTCTCCTCTCTCCCTCTCCTCCTCAACTCCTCTCTCTCACTCTCTCACTCCGGCTCGTCTCTCTCTCGTCCCGCATCTCTCTGTCTCCTCTCCCTCTCCTCTCTCTGTCTGCTCTCTCTCTCGTCTGCTCTCCGCACATCATATCCTCTCGGCACACTTCGCTCTCTCTCTCTCTCGAAATCTCTCTCTCTCTCTCTGTCTCTCTATCTCTCTCTCTCTCTCTCGCTCCTATCCTCGTCTCTCTCTCTCTCTCACTCTCTCTCCTCTCTCGCTCTCTCTCTCTCACTGCTCGGTCTCTGCTCTCTCCTCATCTCGTCTCTCTCTCTACTCGTCTCACTCTCTTCTCTCGCTCATTCTCTCACAGTCTCTCTCTCTCCTCCTCTCTCACTTTCACTCCTACTCTCTCTCCGCTTCTTTCTCCCTCTTCACTTCTCGCTCTCTCACTCTGATCTCTCTCTCTCTCTCTCTCTCTCGTCTTTCTCTCTCTCCACTCTCTCACTCTCTCGCTCTCTCTCTCTCTCTCCTCGAGTCTCTCTCTCATCTCTCGTCTCTCTCTCCCTCTCTCTCCGCTCGCTCCTCGTCTCTCTCCTCGCTCTCTCGCTCGCGTCTGTCTCTCTCTCTTCACTCCTCTCTCGATCTCTCGTTTCTCTCCTCTCTCTCTCTCCCTCGTCCTCTCCTCTCTCGCTCTCTATTCGTCTTCTCGCTCTCACTCGCTCTCTCTCTCTCTCTCTCTCTCTCGCTCTCTCTCTACAGTGAGAGTGTTTTAATGGCTGTGGTCGTTAGTCTTTTAGTCTTCCTCAAACTTTAATGTTCATCTTCGCAGCGGACCCGACGGCCTCGCCCTCAGTTCGTGTTATTTGTGATTTGATCGCCCAGGGTGCTGCGCTCCGGCCGAACGACGACTCGCTTTATTCATAAAACCGGAGCTGATCAGTCTGCCGGACCATAGCTCGCTCTGAGGGACTCACGGTTTCTATACGTTCTATATTGAGCTGCTATTGTATCAGCGCTGCCGAGCTGAAGCGTGAGAGCGTGTCAGGCCAGCCCGTACTGCTCTGTTTCTCCGCTGATCTTGAGTTAACCTCTCTCTCCACTCTACTCTCTCGTCACTCCTCTCTCCATCTCTCCGCCGTCTCTCTCCTCTCTCGTCTGCCTCATCTCTCTCACTCTCTCTCACTCCTCTGTCTCACACTCTCTCAGTCTCTACACTCTCACACTCTCTGTCATCCACTCTCCACTCTCTCTCTCTCCTGTTCTCACCTCTCACTCCCTCTCCTCTACCACTGTCTCTCTCTCTGTACTCACTCTCTACGTCTCTCTCTCTCTCTCTCTCTGTCTCTCTGGTCTCTCTCATCTTCTGTTCTCTTTCTCTCTCTATGTACTCTCTCTCTCTCGCTCTCATCTCTCTCAGGCTCTCTCTCGTCTCTCTCTCACTCTCGTCTGCTCTCTCCCCTCATACTCATCTCTCTCTGCTCGTCTCATCTCTCTGTCGCTCTCGCTCTGTCCCTCTCTCTGTCCTTCTCTGTCTCTCTCTCTGTCTCACTCTCTCTCTCTCTCTCTCCTCTCGTCTCCTCACCTCTCTCTGTCTCTGTCTCTCTCGCTCTTCCTCTTCTCATCGTCTCTCTTCTGCCTCTCTGTCTCTCTGTCTCTCTGTCTGTCTCACCTGTCTCCCTCAATACTACTCTGGCTCACTCACTCCTCTCTCTGTCACCCTCGCCTCTCGTCTGTCTCTATCTCATCTGTCCTCCTTTCTCGTCTCTCTCATCTGTCTCTCTCTCTCTGTCGCCTCGTACTCTCTCTCTCCTCTCTCTTCTCCTCTCTCTGTCCTCTCTGTCTCTCGCTCTCTCTCTCTCTCTCTCTCTTCCTCTCCTGCTCGCCTCTCCTGTCTCCTTCTCTTCACCTCTGTCTCTCCTCACCTCTCTCTGTCTCATCCCCTCGCCCTCTCTCTCAAGCGTCTCTCTCTCTCTCTCTGTCCTCTCCTGTCTCTTTCTCCTCTCTCTCTGTCTCCTGTCCCTCTTGTCTCTCATCTCCTCTGTCATCTCTCTCTCTGCTGTCCTCTCATTTCCCTCTCCTCTAATCCTCTCTCTCTCTCCTTCTCTATCTTCTGCTCTCTCTTCATCTCTCCACACTCGCTGCCTACTCTCTCCGTCCCATATCAAGTTCTAGTCTCTCACTCTCCCCCATTTCTCCTACCTCTCTCTCTGTCATCGTCTCCTTCCTCTCTCTTTCAATCACCTATCACTCCAACTCACTTCTATCAACCTCCCCTCTCGTCCTCACTCGCTATCTCCACCCTCCGTCCTCTCTCATCTCTCTCTTCTCCTGTCTCTCTATCCTTTCTCTGTCTCTCGTCCTCTCCTCCGTCCACTCTTCCTCTAGCTCTCTGTTCCCTCACCATCCCTCTGTCTCTCTCTCCTGTCTCTCTTTCGCTCTCGTCTTCATCCTCTCTCACTGTCCCTCTCATCTCTGTCATCTCTCTCCGTCCTCTGCCCACTCTCTGGTCTCCTGTTCTTTCTCTCTCTCTCATCGACTCTCTCTCTCTCGCCTCTGTCTCTCTCTCTGTCTCTCTCTCTCTGTCTCTCTTCTGTCTCTCTCTGTCTCTCCTCTGTCGCTTTCTCTCTCTCTATCTGCTTTCCTCTCTCTCTCTCTCTCTCTCCTCTCTTTCTTTCTCTCTCGTATCTCCTCTCTCTCCGTCTCTCTCTCTCTCTCTCGTCCTCGTCTTTCTTTCTCTCTCTCTCAAATCTATCTCTCCTCTCTCCTCCTCACTCTCTGTCTCGTATCTCTATCTCTATACTCTCTCGTCTCTCTCTCTCTCTGTCTTTCTCTCTCTCCTCTCCACTTTTTCCCTTTCTCGTCCTTTCTCATCTCTCTCTCTCTCTCTCCTTCTCGTCTCTCTCTCTCGTCTCTCTCGATCCTCGTCTCTCTCCTCACCTCTCTCTCATCCTCTCTCTATTTTTCTTTTCTTTTCTTTCCTTTCTCTCTCTCTCCTCTTCCTCTCTCCACTCTCTCTCGACCTCTCTCTCTCTCTCCCCACCGTTAGACACAAATAACCCCCACCTACCCCAGAAGCTTCCAGAAACCCACGACCACGGCTTGTTTCTGCAGGCGCGGATGTCGGCGGTATTGTTGTGGCGGGTTGGTGTGTTTATGGTGGATGTAAAGGCTGTAGACAGTGCGTGGATTAACGTAATGAAATCGGATTTTAAATTAGCCGTGTGTACTTTGAGCCCTGTTTGTGTAGGCGGTAACCTCTGACCTGCCTTGTGAGGCTATTTGTGTAATGGAACTGAAGAACCGATGTATCTCTTTGTGCTTTATGTTATGAATAATCTGTGTTCTGCTTGTGGTGTTGTAAGAGTGGGCTTTATCAGTTTCTACATGATCCATCTCTCCCAACGATGTCGAGGCCCATATAATGAAACAGTCCATTTGTTTCCTATTGTGTCTTTATGACTGGTGGATATAAACGAGCTCTGTTCTGATTGGCTGCCTCATTCAAAAAAGAAAACCAGGCTGGAACACTCCTTACATCTTTAGCATGAATGGGTGGCATAAACTCCTGTAGGCTGATTAGCTGGATATACGTATGTATAATCAATCAATCAATCAACCTTTATTTTCACTCGGGAGTACACTGAGAGAGACCCTCATTTACAATGTTTCCAGGCATTTTTTTTAAGCAAAAAGGGATTGATGATAAATTAGAATTAATTTTAATGAGTACTTAAAATGTAAAAGGAACAATAAGACACAATTAAATAAGATAAATTGTAAAAGAAAAACAAATAAAACCTGGTTTTAAGACTACTACCAAAACCAACAAATATGACTAAAAGTATAAGGTATAATACAAAATTTATATAAATGTGAGTAGTAAAACTTACCAATTGTAAAAGAAATATAACATCTTTAAAAAATAATAAAAAGAAATAAATAAATACATAAATACTAATACAAGTAAAATAAAAAAAATAAGAGATACTAAAAGTATTAGATACATATCCAAGATATAAAAGAATGTAAAAGGAAATTAAAATACAAAATTATTGTATATCAAAATCATAAAAATCTCTAGGAACCTGAAAGGTATGTATGTGTATTAGGGCTGGGCGATATGGACCAAAAATAATATTTCAAAACTTTTTCTTCCCATAAGGTAATAAAAAAAATCTTTTTATTTTTTTATCTTTTTATTTGTGCTCTTGTATTCAAATAAAACACATGATTCCAGTCTATGTGTGCTGGCTGTTATTAAGAAAAACCATTAGCATTACTTATGCTTAAACTATAAAACTAATTTAACAATAAAATTAATGTTAATTAATTTATGTCATACTTGGTGATACAGTACATGTATAAAGATCCATACATGTGATCAAGAAAGACCTGTTGTGATCCAACGAAGTATACGTTGCTACGCAACCACAGACTATATCGATATAAACGATCCTGTCTCACCTCTTATATCTCAATATATAAAATATATCGATCTTATCTGTATAAAACATTAATGTAGCGCCCTGTCCTTATAGTGTATTTAGCTCCATAAACTTAAAATATATATGTTTCCATATATGGATTATAAGGATGATGAGCTGATGGTTATACAACCTTTCATGTCGCAAGAATTAAATGCGATATCGAAACATCATGTGATGTGCAAAATTCATTTACACTACATTAATTTGAAAATAGTAACAACCACCATATCAAAATATTTGGAACGAGAACTTGAGTTTTCCGTCGGTAATTAAAATAATGTGAGGCAAAAAAACACTGAGGACAGGACAAAAGTTAGAACGCTAGAACATGTAGAGACAGATTGGAATCTGATAATCATGCCAACGAAAGTGCAAACATGTCTCACTGTTCATAACGTACATGCAATCATCTGCCTCAATTCCCAAACACGTACCGAGAGCAGGAGATACGAGGAGTTAAAAACAATTTTAGAACAACCTGTAACCAACATATTATGTAAACATGTTTGGATCACATTTATTAATGTTTTTTCAATAAATGCTCGAATTTGTGTGTTGTCTTTGTCCTATTTCCAGTCAAATATCAGATCTATAGGTCAATATTATGGGGCAATTAGGGAACATGATGTCAATAATGTGCCCATTTCCCTTTCATCAATACCATATATCATGACAATATTTAATTTATTAAAATAAATTGATGATCATTTAGATAAGCATGTTACAGCTTATCAAATGATAATTTCGTAATCAATTACGTCAGCTGCATCGCAGCTCCCATCCTCGGCTCCTCATTTGCTCTTGACCTCGCCTGTGAGTGCCCTGCTTGATACCGCAGGAGTGCCAAGGTTTTGATAAAAATATTTGGCAGTTTCTCATGTCGTTCCTGGACAACATGTATCTAAATATAGCATTGTAGCAGACATTACCAAAGCAAGTGTTGAGCTAATTAGCTTGAGGTAGATTAACAAAACCGCTGACAAAAGATCTAGTTGATGAACTCCATGATCTCACTGTTTTTATGTGCAGGCCAGATGAGTGCTTTGTACACAATTGCAACCAATCTGAGGTTCATCGGACGTGACCAACATCTGTAGACTTGGATGCTTTCAGTACAGATTTCCAACCGAAAGTGCAGCGCAGCGATGCCGTGGGATTTTTGTGGGTGAGATAGGCGCAGGTTCCGGAGCTTTCAAATGATGGGTTGATGTCCCTGTCATTTCATAGCAGACCAGCACTGCAAAAGTCGGAAGTTTCTTGACTATCTCTCTGTACCGGGAATGGAAACTTGGGTTGTATCTGTTTGATCTGATTGAGTTCAGTCTGAACTACCGGTTTAATCCTGAGAATTTCACTCTCTGAACCAGGTTTAGCCAGCAGAGTGGCACTCCTGACTCCTGCAGGTTATTTTGCTTGATGTCCTCAATGTTCCATGCTTTTCTTTGTAAGTATTTTTACTTGGGTAAACAATTCTGTAATATAATTACTTTTAAGTTTAGGGGACTGTTTTGCCTCACCACACTTTGCTTGTATCCCCATACCTTGTGTTGTTGTGGGTAATTATGTTGTTTGTTTTGTATTAAGTTTGGCAAAGTCCTTAGTAATTATGCATGTCACCAGACATCAGGGCATGTATTAAATAAATTAACCCATTTCACATATTAAAAAACATTGGCTGTGAGTGATAGTATTTCCGCACTGATGAACAAATCTGACTCCAAGATTATTCTGTAATTGTCTCATATTGTTTAGATGAGAGGCTATACCTTGGCATGTGTCGTCTATTGTGAGCAGTAATTGCACAAACTTTATTACGCTAAGAAAGTGAAATGTGTTAGTGACAAACGAACTTGCCAATGTTGCAGCCGGTATCATACATCAGGATCAGTCCTGAATATCACGATTAATTAATGATATATCGTGCAGCCCAGGCACCAAGCCCAGTTTTGAATGGTTACAGTCTGCAGAGCTGTGGCGTCAGCCAGCTTCTCCAGTCTACACCATTGTTCACTGTGCTTTCCAATTAAAGCAAACTCAGTAATGAGGTTCGCGGAGTGCAGCTGGATGGAGCACGAAGGCGACTCACATCCACACATCCTGCACTAGATCACTCTCTCTCTTACAGCCACCACCCGGCGAGCTTTACTGAGGGGGGGGGGGGGGGGTCAGGGGCTGCTTGCTACAGCATTAATGACCTAAGTGGCATCTAGGCATTAATTGTGTTCCCAAGAAAACCTGGTCAATGAAGTACATTCCCCTCCACCTCTCGTCTCTCTCTCCTCGCACTCTCTCTCCACTCTCTCTCTCCTCGCTCGAACTCTCTCCTCTCTCTTCCCTCTCTCTCTCTCTCGTCTCCGCCTCGTCACTCTCTCCCTCTCATCCTCTCTCTCTCTCTTTCTCTCTCTCGCTCTCTCACTCCCCCTCCGTCTCTCCCTCTCTCTCTCTCCTCTCTCTCTCTCACGCTCTCCCTCTCGCTCTCTCTCCCTGCTGCTAATCTCTCTCTCTCTCTCTAATCATCTCTCTCTTTCTCTCTCCTCGCTCTCTCTCCGCTCTCATCTCTCTCTCTCGCTCTCTCGTCGCTCTCTCTCGCATCACCTCTCTCTCTCCCTCTCTCGCACTTCTCTCTCATCCTCCTCTCTCGCTCTCAGCTCTCGCTCTCCTCGTCGCTCTCTCCCTCTCTCATCTCCTCTCATTCCATACATCCCAGCGCGCTCCCTCTGCCCTCTCTCTCTCTTTCTCTCTCCTCTCTCTCTCTCGTCTCCTCACTCTCTCTCTCTCCCGCCTCTCGCTCTCCCTCTCTCGTGTCCTCTCTCTCGGCTCTCATTCTCACTCTCCTCTCTCTCTCGTCCCATCCTCTCTCTCTCTCATCTCTCTCCGCTTTCATCTCTCTCTCTCCTCTCTCACGCTCTCACTCTTTCCTCTCTCACCTCTCTCTCTCTCTCTCTGTCTTTCTCTCTCTCGTCCTCTCTCCCTCTCTTTTCTTTCTCTCGTCTCCTCTTTCTCTCTCTCTCCTCTCTCTCTCTCTCTCTCTCTCTCTCTCTCTCTCTCTCTCTCTCTCTCTCTCCTCTCTGTCTTTCTCACTCATGTTCTTTGTCTCTCTCTCTGTTTCCCTTCCCCACTCTTTCTCTTTGTTCCTTCTTTTGTCTCTATTTTCTGTTTATTTTACATTCTCTTTGTTCATTTCTTAACTCTTCCACCCTCTCTCCATTTTCTTCGCCCCTCTGCTTCTTTTAATCTCTCTTTCTCTCACCATTTCTCTTTTATCTCAGTTTAATTGTTCTCTCCATTTGTCTCCAATTTCTTTCTTTCTTTTATCTGTGTTCTTCACTTTGTCCACTCTCTCTCTCCTTTCTTGCTCGCATTTTCTCTCACTTTCTCTCTTTCTCTCTCTCTTTCTCTCTCTCTCTCTCTCTCTCTCTCTCTCTCTCTC